>CM056379.1:1229921-1547967 GCA_029718625.1 Synaphobranchus kaupii
GTTTGGGAATAGGATTTAAAATGTAAATAGTCAAGACATGAACTACACACTCCGGTACAGTAGGTGGCGGTATGCACCTTAATGTTGGGGAGTAATCCGCCAAAATATCAATGAAGAAGAAGATTCCACTGCTCTTCTGATTGCTGAACTCACCAGGCTCGCTAAACTCTGTTCTACACTTTATGGTTTATACAGACATACATGGGATCATTCGCCTGCGAGAATTACATTACATCCAGTTAAACAAGCGATTGAGTTGAAGTCATTAATTCATCAATGAGTCGGGGTAAGTCCCCTACACCCTCCTGTAATCTTGATGTTTTAATCTTTGCATAAGAGATCTGTTTGCTATTTTAGCGATAGAAAACTTTGTACTAGTCCAGGAGTGGCTAACCCTGGTCCTGGGGAGCCACAGGGTCTGCTGTTTTTTGTTTTCGCCTGAAAATCAGCACCCAATAGAGTACTCAAGTGAGTACGTCAGTCGTGGGCGGAGTCTGGTTTCGGAAGTAAATTCCCTATGGAAGATAGAATGGGCTTCGGAGAGTATCTTGAAATCTGATTTACAGAATGAGCCGAAACGTTCCTGGATTAGCCTGTGTGGTACAAGGATATAGACCATATATCGCATGTTCCCTTTTTTTTTTTTAAAGTAGGCTAATGCATTAATGATTGTAGTTCGACTTGTAGTCCACTTTAACGGACTGCATATCCAGTACTGCAACATACGGGTGGTTCTCGACCAATAAGATATCATCATCTCGTCTGTCTGCTCTGTGGCAGATGGGAGTAGGCTACTGCCGCTGAAGACAGCTAACGTTAGCTTGCTAAGTAGAGAAGCCCGCCCGACAAGGTCAGAAACTGTGCTACGGTTAACCACATAAAGGAATTCTAGCTTTTAGTCCTTCAAGCTAGCTAGCTAACGTTAGAAAAAAGTGTTTAAAAACGGAGCTGTGTGCTACTGCTGGCTAACGTTATATGACAACATCTGGAGACAAGGCTGCTCGTTCGGAGGGAATTATGGGACGTGGAGTTTTTAAACAGTGCCAGCGCTGGTATGATCACAAAGAAAATACTAAAACGTAAAATATACTCAAAGCTGGTCCAGAAAAACGACATAGTTTGCGAACGGGTGTTATATTGAACAATCCGGGAAATTGACGGTAAGATATAATCAGTAGAAATGGTTTAAAAGTAAGCTTTAGTTAAAGTCTATGCTCTAAATGTTGTCTTTTAGGCTATTGGTTTTTAAGTTTCATAATCCAATAAAAACATTTCATTACAATCAACAGCTTTTCATTTCACATTTTAAAAACATATTTTGTCGGGGGGGATTTTTATTTCCCTTCTCTTTTAAATTCTTAAAATTAACATGCAACATCCAAGCCTGCTCTAAATGAATGGGGAATTTACTTCCGCAACCAACGTGACGTAGCCTAGTCACTTGAGTACTCTGTTGTTGCTTCTGGCGAGCTTCACTCAGTTCACCCAGGGTGCGTCCCAATCACAGAACTATATATAGTTCTGTGGTCCCAATACAAACTTCAAGTTGGCTTGAAAAAGCAAAGCATAGAGAGCACTATGTTTTGATAATAGAAATTGGACATAACACAACGGACAATAGACATTGTTAGCAATGGCACATATGAGCGCGTTGAACTGAAATAGGCCGTATGAGCTGAAAGTAGAATGGAACTGGATGAATTAAAATGTAGCAGAACAGTCATTTTAAATTTTCCAGATGAAAAAAAAAAAAAACCTTGACAGTACTTTAGCAATAATTTAATAAACATGTAGCCTAATCATATTTTTAAACAATGTGTTTATTTTGGACAAACATAACATAGAAACAAATATAAATAATAAAATTAATTTAATAATCAGAAACTCATAAGATGTAATAGATAATTAATTTAATTTCTATAAATAAATTCTACATTAAACTATTATGATTAATTCATAGATTAAACAGGAGCGTGGATGTTGATGGCTCGTAAATGAGTATAGTAGCCTTCAGTTAATACTGGCACGGGCAGTCCAAGTGGATAACGTTTTATCAGTAGCTGCTGTAGTCACGGTGATGGAGTACTAAAACTTTGTAGTGGTAAAAAGAATTATGAGTTGTGGAATTTGTGAGTTGAGAGACTAAATACAGGAAAAATCCCTAATTTAAACTACATTGAAGTTAAATAATACTATACATTTAAATGCTGAATAATTGCAACATCTCTGCTAGTGATTGAAACAACACGAATAACAAACTATCCTGTGGTTGATAGAAGATACAAACTGATGTTGCCAAGAAATAAACGATTATGTGCAGGACATTGCATTTACCTTGAGGAATTGATTGGAACAAAAAGTGAATTGAAAAGATGGATATGAGCATGGAATTGCACTTCACTGACATGATTAAGTGTAGATATGAATTCGAATACAACAGAGGATTGAATTTGGCTGGATTCAGTGAAATGGAGTTGAACAGAATTATTTCACTTTGCTGATATTTTTTAACACATTAAGCTGAAACGAATATGAACAGAACCTATACCAGGACAAGGGCATTGTATTCAGTTGAGCATATATGAGTGATTGAAAATTTAATATAAAATTAAACTGACGAATATGAGCAAGGAATTAAGTTGGTGTGAATGGAACTGAACTAAGGAGAGGAGGGAACTGTTTTAATTGAACTAAAATGAACTAATATGAGCAGGGAATTGCGTTTAACTGGACTAATCATTGAACGGCGGTGAAATATTGGTGCAGGATGTCTATAAATAAACATTTCTTAATATTTTCAACATATATACAAAATGTAACTACATATAATTAAGAAAACAACCGCGGCTACACATTTATCCTGGTGATATTATGATACAAAAATCCTAGGCGTGTTTTACCACCATATGAAAATGACTCTCCTATCAATTTCCATATTAGACATTTCAAAGATCCAGTGACGTCATTGAATTGCATTTTTCAGAGTTCACAGCGTCCATGCTCATAGCAGCTATCACAACAGAGAAAAGGCTTGGAAAATTGCTGAAACTTTTCAGAAATTCTAAAATATTGGCCCAAAAGTTAATTACCGTGGACTACCCCTTTAAACAAACAGATTAATTGCGTTAATTGGGTTAATTGAGGCTAACAATTTAGCATTTTGTCAAAATGGGACTTGCATGCCCTTTGACACAAATTCCCAATCGAGTCTAATTTAAAGGTCTCATATTGTTTCCCTGCATGTTTTCATATTTATGCACTCAGGATTACTGAGACAGAACCGTGATAATAAGAATTGGGTACCTTTTGTCATTTTTTAGAACCAGTAATGACAAATACCCCTTCCTCTTTTACAAGCCGTTGAGAATAATTTGCCTTTGCTACGTCGAAAGGGGGGTCCAATCAATGGTAACCTATTTTCATATCCCTGGCCTGGTACTTGTGACCGTCCTGGTTGGCATTCAGAGCGAGTGCGTCTATCTGGGTTATTTTGAGTGTTTATACCATCATTTTTTAAGTCAAACTATCGTTGAATCCTTTACTTTGTGCTGACCTATATTCTCTGTGGAAGTAGGCGGCGGAGCGAATGTGGCCATTGCAACTTTGTTGCTCTTCTTTGTTGTTGTAGTCGACCAGTGCCGGCAATACATTCGTAGGTAACCTAAAGTATCGCTCCCCAGAAAGACTGTCGTTGTATTTTATTTGCTTTGGGTGCACTGTGGAGTGTTTAAGTGCGTTTGGTAGTGGATGCTACCGATTGCCATAGAGTTGTGCTAGCATTAGCAACGTGTGTATGTCCAAAAGAAAGGACAGCATGGAATTAGCTGAAAATGTTTTCCATCAATCAACTACATCATGGGTAAGTCGTAATTGAGACATTATGTCCAAAATTCTGAACTATTCTTTTAACATACTCACTGGATTTATGTATTTTTGAAATATATAGCAATATGTTTTCCCTTACAAGACCTTACCAACATGTTTGGTAGACCTTGTAGAATAATATAAAATTGACAAAAAATAGTATGATATGGGGCCTTTAAATTAATATAATAGGATATTTAATTAAATGCAGGCTTGTTAATCAAATTCAGGGTTATATTTCCTAAATATAAGACAAGTATTAGTAAATAACTTGTATCATTTCACTACTTGTGAGAATTTTAGACGTTTTTAGGATACAGCCTAATTGGGTCACATTCATTCTCTATTCGTTCTCCCCTGACCTCTAGTGGTAACAAATATAGAAAACAGTGAAGTGACTGTTCTCAATAAAGATTCTTTAGTCTATCAACAACAACCTTAAAATCAAGTCATTTTCTTACAGTGCGTGCGATTACCTCTTGCCACATTTCCTTTTTGTGGTTTAGGCTAGTAGTTGCAGTACTACATTACTGCAGTCATATACACCAGAAGAGTTGCCATCCATCCTGGATTTTCTGGGATTGTTCGGGAATTTGGTCTGTTGTCTTGGAAAAAATCAATTCCTTTCCGAAATGGGAATTGCATTTGGAATTGCATTATTTCCGAGTGCTGGTAATTATATTGTAGATGAACTGCACTTCTTGTGTACATGGCAAAGTTTAAATTTGCCAAATAAAATAATTTAAAGCAAAATAACATTGATAGCGACAACTGTTTTGCTGAAGTGAATGGCACATAAACCTTTAATAATTCTCCTATAGATTCTGGCACTTCAGCCTGTTATTTGTAATGTTACTGGCATCTTCTTGAGTCGTGTTCTTTAAGTCAGGCCTATGGTAATTATTCCTGGACAACTCATATGTTTTATTTTTTTGAGTTGCATTGATATTGATGATGGCAACTGAATAGAATTAAATTCATACCAGCTCTGCAATCCAAGACAGGGACATGAATGGCCTGAGGGACATTGTGCTGATGCCATGGCAAGCCCACTCTTCAGCCTGCTGTAAAAGCACTGGGTGCATACTACGATGCTGAGTTACTTAGTTAGCTGGATAACTGCACTGAGTAAAACCGGGAACAGCTCTTTTTACTTCAGATTTGGGAGGGTTCTGGGTTTTACTCAGGGCAGTTACGCAGCGAACTAAGTCATCCTGCTGTGTACTATACCCCCTTATATGGCAGGAGTGTTTACTTTCTCAGAGACAAACAGCGGTGAAACAAACAGAAATGCAAACCTGCACTTCAGAACGGGCTCATGAAGCGGCAGGTGAAGTTAAAACTGTGTTCTTAAAATTTACCTGAGACTTGTTATCACCCAGGGATGGAGGAAGGGTTTACTTATGCAAAAGCACCCCCCTGTTGTCAGTGAGGTACTGTAGAGAGTAAAGAATGTGTCAGCTGCTGCAGTAGGACCTGTTTGATTGAGGCTAAATCCCTTCCCCTGTTTCCCTCCAGGAGCTGCACTTCTGCACACCTTTGATCAGCAGTATGATGCAGGCAGGAGTCTGTCTGAGACGAGACACTGAGACACCCAACACACACTACCCAGAGCTCACTGAGCAGCACAGGATCAGACAGAAAGAAGAGGAACTCAGTGGACTGGAGTCTGTCCACATGGCAGAGTCAGAGACAGAGTGTGCTGCACCAGGACTCAACACACTGGAGCCAGAGTGTGTTACAGCACACAGCGGGGTCAGTGATGTGCACCACACAATCATATCACTGATTAAAATAGAAACTGATCTGGGCTCCTATCAGACTGAGGATCTGAAGACAGAGAGCCTAGACTTTACAGAGCTGGGATATGTAACTCATCTGCATCCTGACAAAATCAAAACAGAGACTGATGATGGAGAATACCTTAAGGCAGAACACATCAGTGATTTGCAGGATATTAAATGTGTTCATGTGAAATCTGATCAAATGAAGTGTGAATCCAGTGAAAGTTTAGTGAGTGATATGAATACTGTGATGACTGGAGCTGGCGTGGATCACAAAGACCAGACCGAACCATGGCAATGTGCAGGAGAACCAAGCCCAAACTGTAAAAATGAAAATATTCATGATATGCAGACCCAATGTGGGGACTTAAATCATCACTGTGACATAAACAATGGGAATAATCAGATCAGAATTGTCCAGAAAAATACAAACAGGAGCAACAAACATATAAATTACCAGAGAGAAAATGTGATAATTCAACCCATGATAATTAATTCAAGTAAAGACCCAAACCTTTTGAATTTCTTTCAAAAGAAAACAACTCATAGAAATAAAGGTGAGATTCATACAGGTGTAAAGGTGTACAAGTGTACAAGTGTACACAGTGTGAGACAGGTTTTAAAACCAAATATGCTTTAAATAAACACCTGAACTTTCATACAGGTCAGAAGGTAAACAGGTGTACACAGTGTGAGAAGTGTTTTAGTTCAAAATTTGATTTAAGTACACACATCAGAATTCATACACGTGAAAAGCCCTACAAGTGTACCCAGTGTGAGAAGTGCTTTTACACAATGTCTCATTTAAATGTCCACCAGAGAATTCATACAGGTGAAAATCCATACAAGTGTACACAGTGTGCAAAGTGTTTTATTACAAAATCTTGTTTAAATACACACCTGAGATTTCATACAGGTGAAAAGCCCTACAAATGTTCTCTGTGTGGGAACTGCTTTTCGCAAATATCTAATTTAAATAGCCACCAGAGAATTCATACAGGTGAAAAGCCATACAAGTGTACACATTGTGAGAAGTGTTTTAATAAGAAATCTTCTTTAAATACACACCTGAGAATTCATACAGGCGGAAAACCATACAAGTGTACACAGTGTAAAATGTGTTTTAATGCTAAATCTAATTTGAGTACACATCTGAGAATTCATACAGGTGAAAAGCCGTACAAATGTACACAGTGTAAGAAATGTTTTAATAGAAAATATGATTTAAAGACACACCTGAGAATTCATACAGGTGAAAGGCCCTACAAGTGTACACAGTGTAAGAAATGCTTTAATAGAAAATATTATTTAAAGACACACCTGAGAATTCATACAGGTGAAAAGCCGTACAAGTGTACACAGTGTCAGAAGTGTTTTAAAGAAAAATCTAACTTGCGTAGACACCTGAGAATTCATACACTTGTTCAAGTGTACACAGTGTGAAGTGAGAAGTGTTTTAATACAAGATCTTCTTTAAATACACACCTACAAATGTTCTCGGTGTCAGAAGGGCTTTTCCAAAATGTAATTTAAGTCACCCCTTAGAATTCATTCAGATGAAAATCCCTGTAAACGTGTTCATTGTGGGAAGTGCTTTTCCACAATATTTCATTTAAATAGCCACCAGAGAATTAATACAGGTGAAAAGCCCTACAAGTTCACATAGTGTGAGAAGTGCCTTAATCAGGGGTGCGGGGGAGCAACACTGGCTTTAATACTAAATCTAATTTGTATACACACTTGAGAATTCATTCATGTCAAAATCCCTACAAATGTTCTCTGTGTGAGAAGTGCTTTTCTAGGTATTTTAGGGTGCACTGTGTTGACATAAGCACCATACTGGTGTGCTTTTAGTTGAGACTTTACGCAGATATACACGCTTCGATAGAAAGTACTTTTAGAAAAAAACATGCACAGAGAATTATTAATGCTTTTGTTCCATCATGCCTAGACTATTGCAATAACTTGTTTACATGTCTGAACCAATCCGTGCTGGCCAGGTTACAGCTGCTTCAGAATGCTGCTGCTAGGCTTTTACCCAAGACCAGACGAAGGTCAAATATTACGCCAATATTGGCCTCCCTTCATTAATAAGATTGATATTAAAATTCCTTTAATCGCTTATAAGGCATTGAGCCCCCTTAAAGTATCTCAAGGGGTGCATCCCAATACTCGAAAAATGGACCCTCCTTTCCTCCACTACCACCTCCTCTCCTCCGTGTCCCGGAAACGGATCGTTGTGTCCTAACTTAATGTTGCTGATTACACATTTATTACATATTAATGGTTACATATTAATTAATGTCTCGATGCAAACCGCAATGTCGGGTACATTGTATACTGTACATGCAACTACTTGTACTTTAAACGTACAGGTAGTTTTGCATACTTCCGGGTAGAAGTATGTCCTGTCCCCAGACTGTGAAACAGCCTCCCCGCAAGCCTCAGACTGGTGGAATGTAAAACTAATTTGTATTCCCTAGAATTTGCCTAATTTGTGTTTCTATTGTTTTTATGTCATTCATGTTGTACATTGTTTGTTTTTCCTCTATGCTCCCATTGTAAAGCACATTCTAACTGTATGTTTCAAAAGGTGCTGTATAAATAAAGGTTTACTTACTAATTGTGTATGAAATAATTTTGCATTGTGAATGTGCACATACCAAGGCCTTTATGCCATATCAATTTCTGTCTTCTGTAGTCTTTCACTGTGTCATTGTTTTCTCCTTAACTACCCCCATTTGTACTGTAAATGTAGTTTAATCCCTGTTGCACATAACCCATGACCGTAATTGTGCAACAAATAAAATATGTATGAATTGTTTCAATCATTATAGACATTTTCAATTCGTCTGGACATGTAAAGGTTTTTTAAAACATAATTTCTCATTCAGTGGGGAGCAAAAGTCTGAGGGCACTTGCCCCTGTTGTTTTCATTATTTATCAAGGAATAATGCAACACATTTCCGCAATGCTCGTATAAAATGGGAAGCTAGGCCTATGTGAATATCTGGTTCGTCCACCATGAGGGAAGCGTTTATCTATTTGTTGTCACGCCCTTTATTCTTTTCAGATATTAACAAATGTGTGTTCCTCAAGCTCAATATGTAAATCTCTGGGCTATTAACAACTAAAACCATCTATTCATTGAAGAAATCAGCCACTGTAACCATTAAAGTGACTACTGCTAGCTGCAGCGCTGACATTACACTGCTCTTTCTCTTTTTATTGTCTTGGTGTGTGTAGCAATGGCAAGAGAGCTTTGTGAATCAGTACGGGCCCAGGTAGTTATCCTGAGAGAAGAAAACTCTGAAGCTAGCCCACAGAATAAGGCTTCCAGTTTGTTTGCCAACTTTTTCCAGCAAAATAGCCTATAAGTAAATTCTTGTTGTTTAAGAAATTAGATTTCTGACAACAGCTGTTGCCTCAGGAATTTAGAATTCTGAGCGTGTCCACTTGAAACAAACTGAGAAATAAATTTTACCCTATTAGAAACCTTTGTACCAAGATATGGCAAAAGCAATAACCAGATCGTACTATTTTTTCATCATACAGTTTTCGATGTGGAGATGGCATTTTTGCAGTTAATAGCCTACTGCACAATACTTGAACATAAATTATAACTTTTATCATGAAATTTCCCGCTCTTGGGTTTACCGGAAGTCACTTTCTTCACATTCCTCGAACTTCCATACACTCCTCTCCTAAACGCAGCTTTAACACACGGGGTCTTTTGCTGGCGAAAATTACCTTACTGTGTAATTTAGGCTACATGAAGTTAAACAAACGACTGAGTTGAAGTAATTGACTCCAACAAAATGAAGTAAGTTTTTTTTTCTCTCGCCATAATCTTTATGCTTTAACAGAGTTATGTCTGTTCTTTCGTCGCCATGTTACTTTCCTTTCACAATGTTAGCATTGTGATATTAGCAAGATATCGGTTTGATAATGTGGCAGTAACGTTAGCTGCTAAAGCGCACGTGAACGAGTTTTTAGACGTCGTAGTGGTCCAACGTTGTTTCTCAATAAGATTGCAACGAGTTAGGCCTAGTCTGTGTCGATAACAAATTGTAGGACCCTTCCGGTTAATTAATCCGTCGAACATCTGGAAATTTCAGATATAGGCTATGCTGAATTTTTGTTGAATCACTTGCTCTTTAGGCCTATTTGTATATTGTGCAGTGCATTGAGTGCAATTGGGTTAATTTTCAGCGAAGTAGCCACAATACGCCTATCCTGGTCATTCATTGTAAACTAAACGGTGCCATGAAATTGTGATGTGATTTGGTGAAAACAATACTGTTACTGGAGAGCCTGTTAGGGGTAGCCTGATAATAAAACAAGCAGAGCTTTGAGTCAACAACGGGACTTGCACAGGATCAAAACGTGACTGGTTAAATAGTGTTTTCAAAAACCAGCGACTCCCCAGTCTTAATTGGGCCGTGTCCGAATCGGCACTCTTCCACGCCGTTGAGTAGCCTTGGTGAGTAGATAGTGCGAGAAAGTTGTAGAATACGCGAAAATTTTTCTAATTGCATTATACTTCAAACACCCGGATGACACACTTACTTCCGGGGTTTCGCTCAGTACATTCGGGAGCACACTTCAAGAAGTACATTAACATTTTGGTCACATAAATATGACGTGAAGCTTCGTTTAAAAAAAATGAGGTGCAGCTTCGCTGACGTTTTTCTTCAAATACAACAAAAACAACACGTGACATGGCAGCGCAAGAGTGGGGCTATTTTTAACCGAAACAAACGGTTAAAAATAAAAAATAGAAATCATCATGTTTTAACTTTTTAAAATAAGTGCGTGCTTTGCGACTTCATTTTTACCCGTGACTGCACTTTGAAAGTAGCCCAATGTAGCTGTAAAACCGCGGACATGGCATCACTGGTGGGATGTCTTATGACCTGCTTACGACACTTCCACAGTGCGGTTGGAAAATAGTATGGCGGATATTTTTCGCGGACTGCTAAACAGTGCACATTAATCAGCACACTTCTGCCAGTGCACTGTGCGCAGTAGATAGGGCTCTGATTCGGACACAGCCTTGGGCTGCGTCCCAATAGTAAAAAAAATGCAACCTTTCCTCCTCCCCTACCACTCCTCTACTCTGTGCCCGGAAACCGATCTTTCGTTCCTCCCTCCACTGACCCAATAGTGTAGAAGACCAGCGAAGCGGCTTCAAACTCGGCTTTTCCTCCCCTCCAGCGAAGCATACATCGATGTATGCTACTGCGGATGTTTTTTCACATTTTTGGGTGACATCATCGCGCTCACGCCCACAGAGGCACGATGTGTCGCTATGCCTTATATGAATTTCCCCAAGATAATGATGCGCCAATGCAAGATATTGAGCCTAAATTGTGTGTGCTATTAGCACACAAAGGACATGGCATCCTACAACGGATAACAAAATGCCAGTCCGTTTTTGTGGTTCATATCCTACATAAAAATTCGTCAATTTAAGTCGATGAAACAGCTTTATTTATTTGCTTGCACATGAACATTGCTACATAAATATAGCCTAAGCATGACAGCTACCATTTCAGTAGCTATGTGAATATGCATTAATGAATTTATTCAACCATTCCAAAGGACGTTTTTAAATTTGATTTCAGAAATTACAGTAGCCTATGCCTATAGGTGAATTAGTGGTCGGTATGTTCAGACATCGGGATTCTGGAATTACAGTAAATTGTTATGTTTGCGTAGCCTATACTACAACATGTTTACTTTGATCTAATGTTGCTAATTACATGTTAATTAGTGTCTCGACATGAACCGCAATACAGGCTTGTTCACACTGATGCAACTATAGGTTCCTTGCACTTGTAACTTAAAATACATTTTGCAGCTTTAAATGGGCTGACCGTGTGGAAGATCTGTGATTGGCTTTGGGAATATGTGTGGGTTCAGCGTCAGGCAAAGTTATGATAGGGCAACTTCATCAATAGTCGGCGGCAATTTTGATGACGGTGAAGCGGATTCGCTGTCCCATTTTTGTTCACGGCTCCTCTCCTCCACTCCCCTCCTCCCCTCCCTTCCTCCACATACTTCCGGGTAGTAGAGGAGTGGTAGTGGGGAAGTGGAGGTGGGGAGGTGGGGAGTGAAGAATATTGGGGCGCACCCCAGGTCTTTCACCGCAAATATTGTAAAAGGAAGTGACGCAATTAGGTGCAAATCCGGTTTCTTCCAGTGCAATTAAAAGCTGAACATTGGCCGTGTTCCGTTATGCATACTTGCATTCTAGTTAGTGCGCATAGCATCTGTGCGCACAGCCTACTTCCATACTTGTCAAGACTCAGAATTTCAAGTTTGCATCGATGCACACTTGTATGGGTTTTTCGTTCCCAAAGATCATTGCGCTAACCATAGACTGTAGATAAATAGCGTAGCACGACCGACATGTAACTGTTTTATGAGAGAGATAGCTTCAGTTCAGTTCAGTTAAAGCCTCAGTTAAAATGTAAAACACTACGGCCAAAATTGCTGTGGTACCTAGGCTACAGCCAGGTGTGCCGTTTTTCGACTCCCCTGCAGATTTCAACTCCCTTTCACATGAATGTGAAATCTTCTACGGTGTTTTAATCACATCTCTTAATAATATTATGCTATATATTATATCATATTATGCTGTTGTTTCGTGACACATATATCCCACCCTCTGCCTGCTTTTTACCTCTTTACAATGAAAAAGGTTCAACATCGTGACTTTAGAAAATATTTTATGGTCCACCTCAATCAATAAGAACAATTAGCCTACAATTCATGGTTCGTGGCTATGCTCGTACCACAAGCCACAGTATTATTGTTTTAAATTTAATTGGAGAAATTAAGCAAAAGATATACTATGAACGCCCTAAGCTTATCTCGTAGCTTGACGAGTGCGCTTATTTGAAATGGGTTGAAATCTGCAGGGGAGTCGAAAAACGGTGCAAAATTAGGCTACACCGGCTCCATTGTTAAATAAAAATTAATTTCTCCGGAAACTACTGTTAACCCAAGCTGAGCATGTGACAGTTGGCCTACTGTTAGGTGATTCTATTGTTTTTCCTGTGTAAGGTTAAACGTAGGCTATTCTGCTGACTACGTCATCAATGTCTTTCAAAATTGAAGTATACTTACGCTCTTGCATACTATCAAGTGCGTTCTAGCTAGTGTAATTGGAAGAATGTACTACCTAGAATGCAAGAACATAGAACGCAAGTGTGCATAATGGAACAATGTCACTTTCTGAAATTAACTGGGGCACATTAGCATGAAAAGAACTTAAATGCACTAGCGGACTAACACCAAAAAGACAGAAACTACTAGATGTTCCTTTGTCAAGGGATATAATTATTAGAAGGCCGTGTGCTTTGATATGAATTGAGTGAAACGGCTCTGTAGGACATTTATGTGTATTTCACTACTGTCATTGAAGTTGGCAATTCCCCACAGACTCCAAAGTTTCTGTATACATGGGGTCATAGTTTGCGTAAATTTGCACGTTTTGATGGGAAGTTTGTTTTTATGAATCCAAAAATCCAGGGGGAAAGTGGTGTACGCATCTTTTTTTGTGCGTAGGCTAGGCATAGTTTATAAATGAGGCCCCATACCTCAGAGCGAACTAGTCAAATTACTAAGTAATCTTCAAATCATCCACCTGTCTTCTAAACCCCATTGGCAAAAAGCTACTTAAGGAGATATTGCCTGTTCTAGTTTTGGTTCATAATGTTATCTGGTTCTGAGGCACTTCAGAAAGGGCTTTCTTCCACTCTGCAATAAGAAAACACGCAAAAAAGAACACACAAAGTGGCAGGTAATGTTAAAACTATTTTAAAAATTGACATGAGACTTGGTATCAGCCAGGGGGAGAGGAAGGTTTGCCCCAACTCATAATACAAGAGCGCTCCCTGTGGTCAGTCAGACATCTGCAGGACTGCAGAGTGTAAAGAATGTGTCAGCTGCTGCAGTAGGACCTGTTTGATTAAGGCTAAATCCCTTCCCCTGTTTCCCTCCAGGAGCTGCACTTCTGCACACCTTTGAGCAGCAGTATAATGCAGGCAGGAGTCTGTCTGGGACGGGACACTGAGACAACACTACCAGAGCTCACTGAGCAGCACAGGATCAGACAGAAAGAAGAGGAACTCAGTGGACTGGAGTCTGTCCACATGGCAGAGTCAGAGACAGAGTGTGCTGCACCAGGACTCTACACACTGGAGCCAGAGTGTGTTACAGCACACAGTGGGGTCAGTGATGTACACCACACACACACATCACTGATTAAAATAGAAACTGATCTGGGCTCCACCCACACTGGCAATTTCATTAAGACAGAGAGCTTTGAAAGTACAGAGCTGGGATATGTAACCCATCTTCTTCCTGACCAAATCAAAACAGAGACTGATGATGGAGGATACCTTCAGGCAGAACACATCAGTGACTTGCAGGATATTAAATGTGTCCATATGATATCTGATCAAATGAAGTGTGAATCCAGTGAAAGTTTAGGTAGTGATGTCATGAATACTGTGATGATTAGAGCTGGTGGTGATCACAAAAACCAGACTGAACTACAGCAATATACAGGAGAGCCAAATCCAAACTGTGAAAATGAAGAAAGTCGTCATCTGCCGGTCCATTGTGGGGATGTAACTCAACACTATGATATAAACAATGGGAATAATCAGACCAGAATTGTCCAGAAAAGTACAAACGTTGGAAACAGACATATATATTGCCCGAGAACTAATGTGATAATTGAACCCATTATAATTAATTTAAACCTTTTGAATTTCTTTCAAAAGAAGACAATTGACACAAATAAAGGTGAACTTCAGACAGGTGAAAATGAATACAAGTGTAGACAGTGTGAGAAGTGTTTTAAAGCCAAATCAGGTTTAAGTACACACGTGAGAATTCATACACGTGAAAAGAAGTACAAGTGTACAGAGTGTGCGAAGTGTTTTCGTATAAAATATGATTTAAATGCACACCTGAGAATTCATACACGTGAAAAGAAGTACAAGTGTACACAGTGTGGGACATGTTTTTCCAAAATGTCATATTTAAATAACCACCAGAGAATTCATACACGTGAAATGAAGTACAAGTGTACACAGTGTGAGAAGTGTTTTCGTATAAAATATGATTTAAATTCACACCTGAGAATTCATACAGGTGAAAATAAGTACAAGTGTACACAGTGTGGGACATGTTTTTCCCAAATATCATATTTAAATAGCCACCGGAGAATTCATACACGTGAAAAGCCCTACAAATGTTCTCATTGTCAGAAGTGCTTTTCCGAAATATCTCATTTAACTATCCACCTGAGAATTCATACAGGTAAAAAGCCATACAAGTGTACACAGTGTGAGAAGTGTTTTAATACAAAATCTCATTTGCATACACACCTAAGATTTCACATAGGTGAAAAGCTCTATAAGTGTTCTCAGTGTTGGAGCTGCTTTTCCCAAATATGTAATTTAAATAGCCACCAGAGAATTCATACAGGTGAAAAGCCCTGCAAATGTATTCACTGTTGGAAGTGCTTTTCCACAATAACTCTTTTAAATGCCCACCAGAGAATTCATACAGGTGAAAAGCTGTACAAGTGTACACAGTGCGAGAAGTGTTTTAATGCAAAATCTTCTTTAAATGCACACTTGAGAATTACTTCACATGAAAAGCGTGAAAAGCCCTACAAATGTTCTCATTGTCTGAAGTGCTTTTCTGAAATATCTCAATTAACTAGCCACCTGATAATTCATACAGGAAAAAAATCATACAGTTGTACCGTGTGAGAAATGTAGATACAAAATCTAATTTGCATACACACCTGAGAATTCATACAGGTGAAAAGCCATACCAGTGTACACAGTGTGGGAAGTGTTTTGTATAAAATTAGATTTAAATACACACGTGAGAATTTGTACAGATGACATGCCATACAAGTGCACACGGTGTGAAATGTCTTCATGTAAAATCTTCTTTATGTGCACACCTGTGAATTAATTAATTCAGGTGAAAAGCCCTTCAAATGTTCTCATTGTGGGATGTGCTTTTTCCACAGCCATACAAGTGCACAAAGTGTGAGAAGTGTTTTAATACAAAATCTAGTTTGCATACACACCTGATAATTCATACAGGTGAAAATTGAAACTCAAATTATCTTGTTAATTAAATTAGGGTTTATAACTTGAAGGGTTTCTTCTCCTGACTTATTTTTCCATAGAGTTCAATAGGAAAATTTGTCAGGAGAAACAACCCTTAAAGTGATCCATCCATACAGTATCTACTGCATATCTGGCAGCAGAGTGATGGTTTGAGGCTCGTTTGATACCTCAGACCCTTGATGACTTAGAGCCATTTTACCAACCATGTATTCCATACTGTTCCAGCATAATTTACAGCTAAATCTAGTCTCACCCCCCAATTCCCATAGAGATCCATTCAAATGCAGAGACGTTATAGTATTGCTTGTACCAGAAAATAAGATATCAAGAGTCTTTTGATGTTGTTGGGTCACAGACATCAGGAAGTCATGGCATGTAAAGGATATGCAACCAAATATAAAAAATGATTACTTTATTCTATACATAAATGCAGGGGTGCCAATAACACCCAATGGTGTTACCGCAAAAAATCTTGTACAAATAAATACTCAACCTTCCGTCATTTTGCCTACATCATCTACTAATAATAGTAGGCATATGTCTAATTTAGAGTCACCGCAAGAATTTTAAAGTCGTCAGGGGTTAGGACTATTGCACTTAAATATTAGGAGCCTTATTCCAAAGCTGGATTTTGTGCATGTTATGATTAATGAAACTTCCCCTGACATTTTCATCCTTTCTGAAACTTGGCTCACAAGAAAAGTACCAGACATTAACATTGATGGATATAATTTATTTAGATCCGATAGAAAATCTAAAGGAGGAGGCGTATTGATATTTGTAAAGGAATGTTTTGCTGTATGTGAACTCACTGCTGCCTCAGTTCCTATTAAGTATGAATATATTGTTCTGTATTGATCTGTATTGGGGGGGATGCCCATTTTACTATTATTGGTATTTACCGCCCTCCCTCTGCAAGTACTGAGGCGTTATAAGACATTGGCAAATTAATGTCATCTTACGCCTCATCCGAACTGATTGTCATGGGTGATTTGAATCTTGACTGGCTCTCTAAAAGTTCAAATAAGTTAAAAGCTATACCCTTAGCCCAGTATTAGGAACTTTTCGCAATTATTTTTGTCCTAGCAAATTCTCTTTTAGACCTGTAAGTTATAGTGAAGTTTACAAAGCACTGGCTAGCATAAATAAAAATAATTCAATGGGAGAGGACAATCTAGATCCTTGCCTTTTGTGTCTCAGTGCTCATATAATTGCCTCACCACTTGTTTACATTTTTAATTTAACTTTTATTTCAGGTAGAATCCCAAACCTATGGAAGGCAGCTCAGGTTATTCCTCTATATAAAGGGGGTGATTCCAGTGACTTAAATAACTATCGTCCAATTTCAAAACTTTCCTGTCTGGCCAGAATCATTAGCTAACTCTCAGCTACGGGTGTTTTTGGAGATTAATAAGATTTTACAACCACAGCAATCGGGTTTTAGGCCAGGTCATAGCACATTAACAGCAGCAACTCTTGTGATAAATGATATTGTCAACTCTATGGATAACAAACTGCAGTGCGCTGCACTCTTTATTGATCTATCAAAGGCTTTTGACACCGTTGACCATAATATTTTATTGAATAAGTTATCCTCCATTGGATTGGATGAACTTTCTCTTAACTGGTTTTATGCATATCTCTCTGGGAGAACTCAGTCTATTGTTGCGGATGGTTTTAAATCTAGCTCTCTTGAAATTAGTAATGGTGTCTCACAAGGGTCTATTCTCGGTCCACTTATATTCACACTTCATATAAACAACATGGTATTCCCAACACCGCAATGTAATGTCCATTTTTATGCGGATGATACAATCTTGTATTCCACTGGCTCCACGCGTAACCAGGCTATTACTAATTTACAGTCTGCCTTTGATTCTTTTCAGTTAGCTCTTATTAATCACAAGCTTGTTTTAAATTCTGATAAAACAAAATGTATTTTATTTTCAATAAATCTATTGGGAAATGCATCTAATATTGGCATTAATACACTTCATGGTACTCAAATTTAAACTGTAGAATCTTATAAATATTTAGGAATTTGGCATGATGGTAGATTTTCCTTTAAGACTCATGTGGAACATCTGTCTCAAAAGCTAAAAGCTAAAATTGGTTTCTTGTACAGAAATAAAGCATGCTTTTCTTTTGCTAATAGAAAAACTATCGTACAATCAACTGTCTTATCTGTATTTGATTATGGAGACATTCTGTATATGCTCGCTGCCCCTTCCACTTTAAAGCCCCTTGATGCAGTTTATCACAGTGCATTGCGTTTTATCACTGGGGATACATTTCTCACGCATCATTGTGTTTTGTATGGAAAAGTAGGATGGTCCTCTTTATCAAAGAGGAGAGAACTACATTCCGTTGTATTTATTTATTTATTTATAAGGCTTTACTGAAGAAACTTCCCCTTTATCCCTCATCTTTAATTACGTTTAAATCCAGTAACTATGGTACCAGGTCTCAGGACTTCTTAGCCTTAGATACACCACATATAAATACTGAGCTGGGCAAAACAGGTTTTCAATATTATTCCCCTTATAATTGGAATGAATTGCAAAAAACTTTTATACATGGGTTTTCTTAATGTTGTATGTACTTTGATATATCCCTGTATGCTGTTTGAATGCTGAATGTTAACGTGGCTGAATTGTACTTGTTTTTAAGTTTTATACATGTTTACATTTTTGTTAGCAGGTCTCTTTTGTAAAAGAGATCTTGATCTCAATGAGACTACCTGTAAAAATAAAGGATAATAAATAAATAATTGTGGCACACACGGTTTTGTTAAAAATAATTATTTCTTGATGAGGGATTTTTCTTTCTCATAATATAATAAATTTACTTCAATTAAAGGGTGGATTTTTCAAATTTTTTCAGTGTGAGATTAAGCTAATTCACCAATCGGTTAATTTTTTTATAACCCTTTTTACTTATCTTTACCAGGGGTGCCAATAATAGTGGAGGGCACTGTATATGCCTTCAATTTCTATTTTTTAATTTCTTTATTTTTCTACCTATTTTATCTATTCTAATTAGTTTTTACTCTTGATAGTCAGAGATATGTTTTTTTAAATTTATCTACTCATTTTATCTATTCCTGTTTTTACTCTTTTGCTATGTAAAGCACATTGTGATGCTATGTGTATGAAATGTGCGCTACAAATAAAGTTTGACTTGACTTGACTTACAAATGTTGTGTTAATTTTTGTTGGTGAGTGTGTGAGTGAGTGAGTTCACTGGGTGGCTTATGTAGGCCGTATGTTATCCAGATAACTTGAGCCCAAACCTCCAAAAACACAGATTTTAAGTTTAAGACAAAGTTGCCCTGGTAACAAGCCTGGCTAATTTGTGAACTCACTCAGTGAAACCGAAAATCCTGTTTTTAAAGCCTCGCAGCAGCATTCTGAACCATTCTGTAACCTGGCAGATTGGATCAGACATGTAAACAAGGCATTGCAATAGTCTAGGCGTGATGAAACAAAAGCATGAATAATTCTCTCTAAAGTTTGGAAAGACACAAATGATCTTACTCTTAGAAATATTTCTCAATAGGAAAAGGCAAGATTGGGCTAACTCTCCTAGCATGCTGTTTAAAGTTCCTAGGAAAGTCAAGGTTCATGCTGAGATTTTTAGTTGGACAGAGTTGGCCTTGACATTAGAGGCAAATGGACCCATACACTGTTAAATGTTTGGATGCATGACAATGACAGGAAATACTACTGAAGCTGCAAGTTATATGTACCAGGGGAAGCATATAAACAAACTCGGGAACAGAGACAGACTTTTCTGTTAGACATGTAAGAGATAAAACAGTCATGGGCAGTTCCACATATACCCACCCACTGTCTGAGCCTATCTAGAACAGGGGTAGGTGCCTGAGCCTATCTAGAACAGGGGTAGGCAACCCTTCTCCTGGAGAGCCGCAGGGTCTGCTGGTTTTTGTTTTCACCTTAAACACGACAACTACTTAGACCAAAGAAACCAGGTGAGGTGAGTTAACTGCAATCAATCACTATGCAATAGTAATGAAGGCATGAACCAGTTTCTTGGCATCAGATTTTGACAAAGACCCTCAAATTTAAAAAAAAATTTTTAAGGTGGTAGAAAGCTGTTCTTGTAACATCAACTGCTTTAATTGATCAATTAAGTGGCAGGTAACAACAAAAACCAGCAGACCCCCTGTGGCTCTCAAGAACCAGGGTTGCCTACCCCTGATCTAGAAGGACAACCATGATCAATAGTGTCACAAGCTGTGCTAACGTCCAGTATCGGCAGAACAGCATTCGCCAGCATCAGCATACATCAAGATATCATCGGTGACCCTGAGGAGAGCAGCTTCAATACAATGTGGTTTATGAAAACCTGACTGAATTTTTCAAATACATTTTTGTTTTCCCAACACCTAGACAGGCTAATGTATCATATACTGTAAGCAAACACTTATCATTCAACCATGGCTACGCTAGCTTCATTGGAGGACGTGGCAAACCATGCGTCGCTGAGCCGCTATTGGTTCCCCTATTAAATGTATGTGACCAGTTTGCCCCAGGGCACAATTACAGAGCTCATTCACGGGAATTTGAAGTTCATTATCACATTTGTTTTCTCATAATTTATATGTTTGTTGCTACCATTTGTACTTCTCTGGATAATTCTGGTCTGATTCTCATTGTTTATGTCACAGTGGTGATGTAAGTCCCCACATTGGGTCGGCACATCATGAATTTCTTTTTTTTAACATTTTGGATTTGGATGATTTGGTATGTGCACATTCACAATGTAAAATTATTTCATACACAATTAGTAAATAAGTAAAACTTTATTTATACAGCACCTTTCAAAACATACAGTTACAAAGTGCTTTGCAACGGGAAAAATCAGACGAGGAAAAACAACCAATATACAACACAAATTACATAAAAACAATATAAACAAAATTAGGCAAATTCTAGGGAATACAAATTAGTTTTTAGATGCTTTTTAAAAATTTAAACTGATTCCACCAGGCTGAGGGTTTGGGGGAGGCTGTTCCAGTCTGGGGGCCAGGACAGCAAAGGCACGGTCAACTTTTAATTTAAGCCTAGACCTTAGAACAGCCAAGAGACCCTTCTCAGAGGACCTCTGAGACCTTGAGGTACTGTATGGGGACAGAACAATGCATAATGATGCATAACAATGACAAGAAATACTACTGAAATTGCAAGTTATATGTACCAGGGGAAGCGTATATAGTGAGAAATTGGACCAAGAATTGATCCCTGGGGCACATCAGCAGAGCCAACAATAAAACAAACTCACCAACAGAGACTGAGACGTTTCTGTTAGACAGGTAAGAGATAAAACAGTCATGGGCTGTTCCACATATACCCACACACTGCCTGATCCTAGAAGGACACCACGATAGATTGTGTCAAAGGTCTAGTAACAGCCGAACAGAGAATGTGTCAGCATCAGTGTGCATCAAGATATCATTGCTGACCCTGTGTAAAGAAACCTGGGTTTATGTTGATTGGTCGTAATCAAGTAAGAGAAATAAAATGCCCTCTTTTCTTTAATTTCTCGGTTATATGACATCAGAAGCTGTAAATATAACTGATGAACATATAGGTTTTTTAAATATTTTTTTTACTGTCGCTCTGTACTGACTCCACCCCTCCCGCTGTCGACGTTATCCATTGACTTTGAATGTAATCTTGTAGCTTTGTCTCTGCCGTGAGTAGATGGTGTGAATGAGGCATTGGAAAGTCACAGGCTCTGTAGCCACACCCACACCTCCCCAAACAGAAAAGTGCCACGCCCAGAAACATCCCGAACACGTATTCGAATAATAAATACAGGCAGAGAAGCACGGGTTTGGCAAATGTGCACAAAGACAGAGATTGCCAGTGAGTCAAAAATATGACTGAGCATGGTTATTTTAGAATATTTGCTAGATACAAATTCTGCATAGTGCACCTTTAAATGATCTTTTCTATACAACCCCTCCCACACTGAGTACATTTGCAGGCCTTTTCACCTGTTTGTATTCTCCGGTGAATATTTTAAAGAGGCTTTTCAGTTTCCACCTGTATGAATGCTCTGGTGGCTCTTTAAATAAGATATTTTGGAAAAGCAGTTCCCACATTGAGTACATTTGTATAGCCTTTCATCTGTATGAATTCTCTGGTGGCTATTTAAATGAGATATTTGGGAAAAACAAGTCCCACAATTAATACATTCATAGGGCTTTTCACCTGAATGAATTCTCAGGTGTGTATTTAAAGAGGATTTTGTGCTAAAACACTTCTCACACTGTGTACACTTGTATGGCTTTTCACCTGTATGAATTCTCTGGTGGCTATTTAAATGAGATATTTGGGAAAAACAAGTCCCACAATGAATACATTTGTAGGGCTTTTCACCCGTATGACTTCTCAGGTGTATATTTAAAGAAGATTTTGCATTAAAACACTTCTCACAGTGTGTACACCTATACGGCTTTACACCTGTATGAATTCTCATGTGTGTATGCAAATGAGATTTTGTATTAAAACACTTCTCACACTGTGTACACTTGTACGGTTTTTCACCTGTGTGAATTATTTGGTGTGCACGCAGGTAAGACTTTGCATTAAAACACTTCCCACACTGTGAACACATGTATGGCTTTTCACCTGTATGAATGTTCAGGTGTGTAATTAATGAAGATTTTACATTAAAACACTTCCCACACTGTATACACTTGTATGGCTTTTCCCCTGTATGAATTCTCAGGTGTGTATTTAATTCAGATTTTGAATGAAAACACTTCTCACACTCTGTACACTTGTACGGCTTTTCACCTGTATGAATTCTCTGGTGGCCATTTAAAGTAGATAATTGGGAAAAGCACTTCCCACACTGAGAACACTTGTAGGGCTTTTCACCTGTATGAATTCTCATGTGTGTATTTAAATCAAAATTTGTATTAAAACACTTCTCACACTGTGTACACCTGTTCAGCTTTTGACCTGTATGAATTCTCAAGTGTTTATTGAAACTAGAATTGGTTTTAAAACACTTCTCACACTGTCTACACTTGTACACCTTTTCATCTGCATGAATTTCATCTTTATTTCTATTAATTGTATTCTTTAGAAAAAACTTCAAAAGGCTTGGGTTATCACTTGAATTAGGTGTCATGGGTTCAATTATCATACTCCGACAATTTATATATTTGATGCTATGATGTGTACTTTTCTGGACAATGCTGGACTGATTACTCTCATTGTTTATGTCACAGTGATGATTTAAGTGCCCACACTGGGTAGGCAGATCATGAATTTCTTCAGTTTTACAATTTGGATTTGGCTCTCCTGCACAGTGCCATGGTTCAGTCTGTTCTTTGTGATCAACACCAGCTCCATTCACCACAGTATTCATGAGATCACTCTCTAAACTTTCACTGCATTCACACTTCATTTGATCAGATTTCATATCAACACATTTAATATCCTGCAGGTCACTCATGTGTTCTGCCTTAAGGTATCCTCCATCATCAGTCTCTGTTTTGATTTGGTCAGGATGCAGATGGGTTACATAAAAGTCTGTAAAGTCAAGGCTCTCCGTCTTAAGAACCCCAGTGTGGGTTGAGCCCAGATGAGTTTCTGTTTTTATCAATGATGTGTGGGTGTGGAGTACATCACTGACCCCGCTGTGTGCTGTAACACACTCTGGCTCCAGTGTGTTGAGTCCTGGTGCAGCACACTCTGTCTCTGACTCTGCCATGTGGACAGACTCCATTCCACTGAGTTGCTCTTCTTTCTGCTCAGTGAGCTCTGGTAGTGTTGACTCAGTGTCCTGTCTCAGACTCTTGCCTGCATCATACTGCTGCTCAAAGGTGTGC
The DNA here is from genome assembly GCA_029718625.1 of Synaphobranchus kaupii. Classification (NCBI taxonomy): domain Eukaryota; kingdom Metazoa; phylum Chordata; class Actinopteri; order Anguilliformes; family Synaphobranchidae; genus Synaphobranchus; species Synaphobranchus kaupii. Next base: position 1,253,609 of record CM056379.1, read on the forward strand.
AGAAGTGCAGCTCCTGGAGGGAAACAGGGGAAGTGCTGTTAAGTCTGTGAGAAAATAAACTCCTGCCACCTAAAATAGAAGAAATCAGCAAAACAGCTTGTACTGCAGCCAGACTGGACAATGTCCCTCAATCCATCCATGTACCTGTCTTGTTTTATACCAGGGGTTGGCAATATGGCCTAAAAATAATATCACTATATCTTCAGATATTTTCATGATAACGATGTACATCACAACATTTCCACATTTCCTCTATAAGATATATCTTTTTTTATTCAATTGTATTTATAGTCATTGTTAAACTAAAATATTGTATGAGTAAATAAAAGTAATTGTTGTTACAAGACAACATATTGGCAAGCAGACATCATATTATTTAAATATTCTTTGTTTTGCATATGTGAAAAACAAAACAAATATACAAATGTAAAATATAACTTATCTAAAACTTCAACGTAAATATTTTTGCTTTTAAAACTTTGTTAACCCCTTCTCTAGCACCACCTTTTCTGAACACAATGTTGAAAATAAAATGGACTGGAATGGAAAAATGGAATCCTGGTCTCTTCTGTAAGGTTAAAAGGATAGTTCGGAATTTTGAACATAATGTCTCAATTACGACTTACCCATGATGTAGTTGATTGATGGAAACCATTTTCAGCTAATTCCATGCTGTCCCTTCTTTTGGACATACACACATTGCTAATGCTAGCGCAACTCTATGGTAACCGGTAGCATCCACTACCAAACGCACTTAAACACTCCACAGTGCACCCAAAGCAAATAAAATACGACGACAGTCTATCGGGGTTATTTTGAGTGTTTATACCATCATTTTTTAAGTCAAACTATCGTTGAATCCTTTACTTTGTGCTGCCCTATATTCTCTATGGAAGTACGGCGGCGGAGCGAAAGTGGCCATTGCAACTTGTTGCTCTTCTTTGTTGTTGTAGTCTATCAGTGCCGGCACTACATTCGTCGGCAACGTAAAGTATCGCTCCGCCGCCGTACTTGTTAATCAATTAATTAAGTTTTTGTCATTCATTGCCTGCTAATATCAGTAACTCTGTCCCTTCATTTAGCGTTATGGTATTAAAAACATGGCCATTGTCAGCAGTTTAACAATTCATTGTCAATTGTTATTCATGAAAATGCCACAAATTGATCATGTGATTACTTTAATACATAGTAATAACAATAATAACATCTTTATTTGGATAGCTCTTCCAGCAGTATAATAATAATAATAATAAATGTATATAGCACATCGTCTTCAAAACTATTTATAATACATGGAAATAAGCAGCGATCAATAAAAGTCTGTAATTCAGTAAGATACTCTGCATAACACCATCTGTGAAATGCCTGTAAATTTTCCTTGTCTAGCACTACTTTATTATCGGTGCTACATCTCATGAAAATACGCGTAGCTAGGCAACACCACGACCCCTATCTACTATTCAGCAATCCATTGTAGCCTACTAGAAACTCAGAAAAAACGATCACACGGAAAAGTGCAATGGAAAGGTCATTCAAGTCGGAAGATCAAGATCCATCTAGCCCCAGTAAGCTGATATAAACACACCGTATAGCAAGGCCTACCTTTGCATCAATGTTTACTTTATGTAGTTTTTGCGTTATGGAAGTGTGTAGGCATAGTATCAAATGTGTAGTTTCAAACGTTATTTTTTATTATCAAGGTCAAACGCGCAAGACCGTTGGCCTTGGTGTAGCCTTAACTTAGCCGAGCAGATGCACTGGATCGCATTTAGATCTCAAATCGGGAATACTGCGGAAATATCGACTTTCGACTTACAACGGATCGCGGCATTATTTAGCGACATCTTTAACTAATTAATCTCATTGACCAGCTCATTGACAGTAACGTCAGGCCAGTAAGTTTACCTTACTAAGTTTTGAAACTCTAAAATTAAATCACGTGCTTTTTAGCAGCTACTGTTATTCGGAGAAAAAGCTTACCCCCGTTCGTTGACGACTCAATTACTCCAACTCAGTCGTTTGTTTAACTTGATGCAAGTTACACAGCGAATGATCCCATGTGCGTGTCAAAGTCGTATGAACCATAAAGCGTACGACAGAGTTCAATAGAGCAGTGTGAATCTATGGAAGCTTGAGGAGTGTGTAGTGTGAAGTTCGAAGAGCCATAACAAGAATGTGACTTCCGGTAATCGTAAGAGCGGGAAATTTCACAATAAAAGTACAAATTTACGTTCTGATGATTTGTTGTAGTATTGAACGCAAAAAAATGACATGTGCACATAGAATAGCTACTAAACGATTATAACATGATTTGGTTATTGAACATATTTGCAAGGCTTCATAAATAAATTTCATCACTTTGTTTTGCCATATTTGACTACAGTATGTGAGCCGGTTCCTGCAAAAGGGCACTTGCAAAAACACGTTCTTGTGACTAGGATGACATCATTTTAACGGCCAAGCTCTGTTCCAAAGCCAAGAACGCAAAGAAGCAAGGACGCTCAAAGATCCCAGAAATGTACTTGATCCTCCCCAAATGTCGAGGACGCATCGGATGCAAACTCGCCAAACGAGGAAATGGACTTGGATATCCCATCATTCATTGCGCAAAGCGATGGCATCACTGGCAGTGAGTTAATCTATAGTTTTACTTATTTATTTATTTATTTATTTATTAATGTATCTATCTATTTATTTATTATTATTAGGTTTTATATGTATGTGTATGTATATGTATATACATGTATATGTAATATTAATTATTTTCTTACAATATAAAATAGTAGTATATTTTGGGAGAAAGAAGGTAAAATGTTCAGACCACACTCCAGCCCAGGTGGTGGCAGTAATGCACCAAAAGCTGGTTTGCCAACTGCCAATAAAAGACAAAGAAGAAGAAGCAGCGATGGCATACGACCTGCATACGACACGGGGGAAGCTTATACACTGGACTGTCAGGAAACGTTGCTGCCTGAGGATGGCTGTGTCTTAGCCAGGTCTTAGGGAGAGAGTTGACTACCGGGGACCTAGAAGGGTTGTTTGTTTTGGTTGCTGTGTCGGAGCTAGTCTGCCATCACTGTGCATAGAGAACTACCAGGAAAATAAAACGATAGGCGGCGGAGGTTTGTTCGCGGACATAACGTAAACTCCAAACTGGAGTTGGCTAGCTGGAGACAGCATGGAGTTGAGTGAGGAAGATGAGAGGAGGGAGAGTGAATGGGCAGAAGTGGTGAGAGGAAGTAGAGCCATGAAGTAGCCGTAAGAGAAAGAAAAAGAACGGAGCTAGAGCAGGTGGAACGGAGAGTGAGGGGAGAAGGACCTGAAGGCAGGATTTCTAAATGTAGTGGTGAGATTTGAGGGAGAGGGGCTGAAGGTAACAAAAGTCATTAGAGGACAAGTTGGAGAAGTGAAGTATGCGAGAGTTTTGGGAGATGGAAACTTGCTTATAGGATGCAACACTGGAGTGCAGATGGAGAAGAGAAAATGAGTAGTGTTGGAAAAGTCAAAGTATCCAAAGTGGTAAGAGTGGGGGAGCAGAGGGTCGGTGGGTGCAAGGGGGTAATTTCTGGATTACCTCTTACAGTTAGTATGAAGGATCTGGTAGAGAACTTGAGGTTGCGGAATAGTTTAGTCAAAAGTGCTAAAAGAATGACAAAGGGAGCAGACAAAAAAGAAACGGAGACCATTTTGATAGAGAGTTTTAAACAAAGGTTCTCCCAAAGGAGTTATACTTTGGATTCATGAAATACAGAGTATTGGCTTTCATACCAAAGCCAATGAGATGTTTTAACTGTCAGGACTTTGGGCATGTGGCTAAGGTGCGCAAAGGGAAGAAAAGATGTGCTAGATGTGGTGGGGAACATGAACATGGCAAGTGTGGAGAGGGAGTGAGACCAAAGTGTTGCAACAGATTTTTGAGTGTGTATGCTGTTGAATTGTTTGCCACGTTGATTGCATTTGAAAGGATTGAACAGGTTAGGTGCAGCAAAATATTAATATGTAGTGATTCTGTGTCTGCCCTCGCAAGCATTAAGACAGGTACAGCCAGAAGTCATCAGGATCTGCTTAATGAAATCTTGTTTATCAACTCAAGAATAGTTAGGCAAGGGAAAAATGTTACATTCATGTGGGTCCCAGCACATTCAGGTATCCCGGGAAACGAGAGAGCAGATAAGTTGGCAAAAGAAGCAGTCAAAAAGGGAAGTGTTGAAATCAATATTAAATTATCAAAATCAGAGGGAAAGGGCATTATGTGGGAAAATATCAATAAAGAATGGCAACAGCACTGGGATCAGGAGATAAGAGGGAGACATTTACATTCGATTCAAAATAGAGTAGGCAGTGTAAGAAACGGGAGGAAACAGAAAAGAAGAGGTCGTAATAACAAGATTAAGAATAGGACACAGCAATCTACACAGCACACTTCATATTATAGGTAAACATCCAACTGGTCTTTGTGAACATTGTCAGGTACCAGAAACTGTAGAACATGTTATCATCAACTGCAATAAATATATGTCAGAAAGGAAGGACATGATGGAGGAAATTGGAAGATTTGGGGATAACAGGAACAGGATTAAAGAACGTACTTGAGTGTGGTGCTAGTGGACAGAGAAGAAGATGCTTGGTCAGCTACCTTCGGAGAACGGGACTGATAAGAAAAGTGTAACATTCAGGATACTGTAGGAGTTAATTGACTCCAGGAGATGGCAGTAATGCAACAATGTGGCTATCAACTGCCGTTAAACATCAAAAAAGAAGAAGAAAAAGAAGTTGCTGCCTGGTTTGTAGCAAGGGGCCAAGACTGGGGGTGCGTCCCAATAGTCGAAAAATGCAACCTTTCCTCCTCCACTACCACTCCTCTACTCTGTGCCCCGGAAACCGATCTTTGGTTCGTTCCTCCCTCCACTGTCCCAATAGTGTAGAAGACCAGCGAAGCGGCTTCAAACTCGGCTTTTTCTCCCCTCTGGTGAAGCATACATTGCATACATACATTTTTGGGTGACATCATCGCGCTCATGCCCACAGAGTGATGATGCGTCGCTATGCCTTATGTGAATTTCCCCAAGATAATGATGCGCCAATGCAAGATATTTAGCCTAAATTATGTGTGCTTCAGTAGGCTATTAGCACGCAAAGGACATGGCATCCTACAACGGATAACAAAATGCCAGTCCGTTTTTGTGGTTCATATCCTACATAAAAATTTGGCAATTTAAGTCGGGGAAACAGCTTTATTTATTTGCTTGCACATTAACGTTTGTTATGTTTGCGTAGCCTATACTACAACATGTTTACTTTGATCTAATGTTGCTGATTAGCTACATGTTAATTAGTGTCTCAACGCGAACCGCAATACAGGCTTGTTTACACTGAGGCTCCTCTCCTCCACTCCCCTACTCCCCTCCCTTCCTCCACATACTTCTGGGTAGTAGAGGAGTGGTAGTGGGGGAGTGGAGGTGGGGAGGTGGGGAATGAAGAATATTGGGACTGGGCTTTCATTCTGAAGCTCACTTCCTGGTTGGGCTGGGAGCGGCAACTGTGCCGTTGCTCACTAGCGCCACTGCGATTGGCTCCAGTATAGGTCTTTCACCATGTAAGTCAATGGCAGCAATGTGGTCAAAATACTCAGTCAATAAATTTTTCCCACAAAAAAATGTAATTGCAATAGGTGCCTTTCCTTCATCTAATGCCTCTGCATGTGCTGATTTTTAAAAATATTGTGTTGTTTGGACAGGGTATTAACATTTGTTCAGGACCAATCAGAGGGACAGGTTGAGTCCTCTTCGGCTCCATGGAGCAGACGCAGTTTGTACAAACTGGCGGCGAAAAATGCATCCGGAAATTCGGTTTTTACGAGGCCGTGGGAAGGCAATGGGTGACGTCACAGTGACTTTGTCCATATTTTTATACAGTCTATGGTTTGTAGCCATTATCTACAGTCTAGGGTTTGTAGTGGTACCACAGTACCACAGGTACCACAGTCCAAACATCAGAAGCACGCATCAAACAGGCTACACAGAGCTCTGAAGCAACGATGCACAAACTGATAGCGACCCAAATTTGGCTCTCCTGTACACGAATGTGTAGGCTACAGCAACATTCCAATGCAATCAGGCCTATAGGCTACAAAGTGGTCGTCGCCAATGTTAATGCTATACTGTATATAATAATAAATGCTAAAAAATAAAAATAATTTAACATTTAAAAAAAAAAAAGTTGTGAACACAAGTTCACAAGTCCGCAAGTACAGACAAGTCCAGACATTGAGAAACACCCAATGTCTGTACTTGCGGACTTGTGAACTTGTGTGACGTAATATTTAACGGCCAAGTTCTGTTCCAAGAACACGCGCGGGTGCATCGGATGCACCCTCGGCCAACAGAGTTGCCAGACTCGGGGATTCATCCCTAAATGTAGGGGATTTAAAAAATAAAATAAAATAGTATTGGAATAAACATGTATAGGAGTCAATTGAAGATGGGGGGCTTTTCAGAATTTTTTTGGGAGGGGAATTAATTGAGGCATCTGGTAAAATTGAGAGAACAGACTTGGATATCCCTTCATTCATTGCGTGATGGCAGATGAGATGGCACCATAGAGTATAATATGTAGAGACAGCGATGCCAATAGAAACCAATGGGGAGCACATCCGAACCAGGAAGTTTTAATGTTGCGCTCATCTCACATGCGCAGTTGTGTCCAGTCAAGTCACATGTGCAACGAGGAAGACGCAGAGCATGCTACACCAAAGCCCATCTACACAAGTTCTCCACAGGTGATAAACGCTTGGGATAAATGCAAAGTTGATGATATGGACAAGGACAGGCTACACTTATGTATGCAAAAAAAAAAAACGCTTTCACAGATTCAAGGTTTTTTTTTAACCAAATCCAACGTTCATTTGTCTTGTTAAAACTGACTTTAGTGATCTCCTAAACTTTTTAACATCATCTAACAGCTAAAATTAGATAATGACACAGCCGACCAAATCTTATCCTTGCAGATGAAGTTAATTGTTGTTTATGTTATATAATTTTGGACTACCGCAATGAAGCGCTTTATTTGGTTTATCTTCATTGTTTCAATAAAAATGACAATGACTAATTTCTCCAAGATTTGTTGTTTGCTTGTTAACTCGTTTATACAAGGATGTGTGCAGTTGCAGTAGGCCTATTTTCTATGCAACTACATAGACAAACACGCACACAGATTTCCATTATATTGAATTAGCTACACACCTATCCAAAATTCCATGAACTTGTTATTATGACAGCTATCAGTGTGACGTTATGTAAACACACATAAATGAACAATGTCCGCTTGAAATTAATTCACTCTAGGTATAGTGCTATCTGTTCAATTATCATTCTAAGAAATTATTTGATGCCACGAGGTATGTTCATAAACATTATTTAACATGTAGGCTACATGTTTTATTCAATAAATAACAACAAACACAAACTAATTAAGATTAAATTAAACAGAGATGACAAAGTGCCTCAGCAAGTGCATGTTCCTGTATGTTGTTAGTGTATAATGCAATTTGCCAAAACAGGCATTAATGCAAAGTTCATGGTAGGCTACAAGGTTATAAACATAATGTAACTTAATACGTCAGGCCCAGCTACTATGGGAAACGTTACTATAGGCCTACCGTTTTATTAAACCATTTTGCTTAGCTATTAAGGGAATTATGTAATAAATACCGCAGCTTCACACGCTGTCCTGGATGTAGGCCTACCTGAAAAGGTGTGTCCCCAAGAAGGAACCTGAACGATTGGTAGCAGCACAAACTTATGCTGTGTCTCAAATTGCATACTTGCATACTTGTGCACTTGTGTAGTTGTAACTGTGCTTGTAAGTACACTTCCAAGTGCACTAAGAAGCATATGGTACTTATGCAAGAACGCAGAGCGCTTAAAAACATGACAACTTGTAGTTGTACTACAATGTCATAACTCTTCTGCTGAAAAAAACAAGAAACACATCCGGTGCAGGTTAGACTGCAAGTGACATCTGATATCTACAGAAGTGCAGTCAAAGTGCAGTCACGGGTAAAAATAAAAAAGTCGCAAAGCATGCACTTATTTTAAAAAGTAAAAATATGACGATTTATATTTAAAATGTGTTGGTTTCAGTTAAAAGTATATTTTGACCTAGTTTGAGTCGCAATTTGGCTGGAAACCCTGCTAGAAGGGAATTGGGACATCTTGGTTTTGGTCTCCAATCAGGTTACCATTACAGACCATTAGAGACTATCAAAATCCCCACAGATACCATTAGAGTCCAACAGAGCACCACCAGATGACCATTAGAAGCCACTGGATTACCAATAAAGACTATCAGAAACCAGCAGAATCCATCACAAAAACATGAAATTCCATTAAAACCATTAGGAATTGTTTGATGGTTTTTAATGTTTTTTCTAGCAGGGAAGTCTTGCGAGATTTGGCAACCCTGCACCCCACCCTTGCGCTGCCATGCCACGTGTTGTTTATGTTGTATTTGAAGGAAAACATCCCGAACAAAACGTAATTTATAACTTAATTTTCGAAAACTGTTTCTGACCATAGGTAGGCTCTGGCGAGCCAGCAACTGCTGCGCCACTGCCTTGCCTTGATAAACGGGTTGGGAGCTAAAGTTGTTAAAGTAGTGTCTTTAGAAAATAAGTGTTAGCTTGTGATGCTAGGTCGCGGTAGGTATATATTTGCAGGCTTTTAACTAATATATCAAGGCAAGGCATCAGCACAGCAGTCCGGCTCATCAGAGGCTAGGCTACAGCCTATCGTCAGAAGCAGTTTGTGAAAATTAAGTTTTAAATTAAGTTTTGTTCGGTAATACTCATTTGAGCATCTCAGGGCAATACAAAAGGACCGTCTGTGCGTTTTTTATCTTATTTTTTCCTCACGATGCATCGTTGAGCTCACTGAAAGTCAGCTATTTTACCATAGTAATACATTGAGCGGCCGAGACGAACCAACCTAGTGACGTCACGATCACAGTCGTTCAAAAATGGCTGCGCCCTAGTTGAAAGAAAGCGAACTTTAACTTCTATTCCCAGCAAATACGGGCCAATTTGAGATTTGAACGCATGGCCATATCTAATTAAAGGTAAAAAGCTAACGAACCACAGCCACTTGCTTCATGTCCCCTTTAATGAACTCTCAACTGTCGAAGCAAGAAACCGTGATATTGCACACTCCGGTAGAGTAGGTGGCGGTATGGACCTTTCCGTTGGTTGTAAATCTGCCATTAAACACAGTAGAAGAAGAAGCGCATGACATCATTCACCGCTGAGAATTACATTAAGTTTCCGTGTAGGCTAATTTACATCAAGTTAAACAAAAGACTGAGTTTAAGTAATTGAGTCATCAACGAGGGTAAGGTTTTTTTCTCCCCATAATCTTGATGCTTTGACTTCTGTTTTCTCGCTTCAAATCAGGTTACTTTCCTGTGCTAATGTCAGCACAACTAACGTTGTCATAAAATTGCTTCTTACTGTGAAAATCGACGACCTGTTTACAATTTCGGACAGATGTTAACGTAAATCTATTACCACGGCGGCACTTTCGCCACAAGTCAGCCATTATATCGGGAAATGTCCTCTTTGAAAACAAAAAAATGAATAAAAGAAAAAGGATATGCTGTTACTGTATACCAGTTTTCGCCAAAGCTGCATCATAGCCATCATAGCGCGTAGCTTTCAAAACCATAACAGCGCGGAAACCCTTAAAAAAAAAACTAAATAAAAACCGTAGGCTACACATAGCCTAGCCTATACATAGCCTAGCCTATGGCTATGATAACTGTCTGGACTAAACAGGTCACTTTTTAGTTCATAAAACTCTAAAGTAAGCTAAAGATATACAGTGAGCACAAGTGGCTTACACTAGACTAAGCGCCTACTAGTTCACTATTTTTAATACGCTCCTTTTTTCTGTAAGTATAAACTTCGATGTATTTTTTAAAAATTATTATTGTTTATTTATGTATTTATTTTAATACACGCCGAAATATGCCTTTCTGCAGTGTCTCTGTGGCTCAGTGAGTAGGTGGCTTTCTGCAGTGTGTCTGTGGCTCAGTGAGTAGGTAGCTTTCTGCAGTGTGTGTCTGTGGCTCAGTGAGTAGGTAGCTTTCTGCAGTGTGTCTCTGTGGCTCAGTGAGTAGGTAGCTTTCTGCAGTGTGTGTCTGTGGCTCAGTGAGTAGGTAGCTTTCTGCAGTGCGTCTGTGGCTCAGTGAGTAGGTAGCTTTCTGCAGTGTGTCTGTGGCTCAGTGAGTAGGTAGCTTTCTGCAGTGTGTGTCTGTGGCTCAGTGAGTAGGTAGCTTTCTGCAGTGTGTCTGTGGCTCAGTGAGTAGGTAGCTTTCTGCAGTGTGTCCCTGTGGCTCAGTGAGTAGGTAGCTTTCTGCAGTGTGTGTCTGTGGCTCAGTGAGTAGGTAGCTTTCTGCAGTGTGTCTGTGGCTCAGTGAGTAGGTAGCTTTCTGCAGTGTGTGTCTGTGGCTCAGTGAGTAGGTAGCTTTCTGCAGTGTGTCTGTGGCTCAGTGAGTAGGTAGCTTTCTGCAGTGTGTGTCTGTGGCTCAGTGAGTAGGTAGCTTTCTGCAGTGTGTGTCTGTGGCTCAGTGAGTAGGTAGCTTTCTGCAGTGTGTGTCTGTGGCTCAGTGAGTAGGTAGCTTTCTGCAGTGTGTCGCTGTGGCTCAGTGAGTAGGTAGCTTTCTGCAGTGTGTGTCTGTGGCTCAGTGAGTAGGTAGCTTTCTGCAGTGTGTGTCTGTGGCTCAGTGAGTAGGTAGCTTTCTGCAGTGTGTGTCTGTGGCTCAGTGAGTAGGTAGCTTTCTGCAGTGTGTCTCTGTGGCTCAGTGAGTAGGTAGCTTTCTGCAGTGTGTCGCTGTGGCTCAGTGAGTAGGTAGCTTTCTGCAGTGTGTGTCTGTGGCTCAGTGAGTAGGTAGCTTTCTGCAGTGTGTCTGTGGCTCAGTGAGTAGGTAGCTTTCTGCAGTGTGTGTCTGTGGCTCAGTGAGTAGGTAGCTTTCTGCAGTGTGTGTCTGTGGCTCAGTGAGTAGGTAGCTTTCTGCAGTGTGTGTCTGTGGCTCAGTGAGTAGGTAGCTTTCTGCAGTGTGTCGCTGTGGCTCAGTGAGTAGGTAGCTTTCTGCAGTGTGTCTCTGTGGCTCAGTGAGTAGGTAGCTTTCTGCAGTGTGTCTGTGGCTCAGTGAGTAGGTAGCTTTCTGCAGTGTGTGTCTGTGGCTCAGTGAGTAGGTAGCTTTCTGCAGTGTGTGTCTGTGGCTCAGTGAGTAGGTAGCTTTCTGCAGTGTGTCTCTGTGGCTCAGTGAGTAGGTAGCTTTCTGCAGTGTGTGTCTGTGGCTCAGTGAGTAGGTAGCTTTCTGCAGTGTGCGTCTGTGGCTCAGTGAGTAGGTAGCATTCTGCAGTGTGTCTCTGTGGCTCAGTGAGTAGGTAGCTTTCTGCAGTGTGTGTCTGTGGCTCAGTGAGTAGGTAGCTTTCTGCAGTGTCTCTGTGGCTCAGTGAGTAGGCAGCTTTCTGCAGTGTGTCTCTGTGGCTCAGTGAGTAGGTAGCTTTCTGCAGTGTGCGTCTATGGCTCAGTGAGTGGGTGGCTTTCTGCAGTGTGTCTGTGGCTCAGTGAGTAGGTAGCTTTCTGCAGTGTGTGTCTGTGGCTCAGTGAGTAGGTAGCATTCTGCAGTGTGTCTCTGTGGCTCAGTGAGTAGGTAGCTTTCTGCAGTGTGCGTCTGTGGCTCAGTGAGTGGGTGGCTTTCTGCAGTGTGTCTGTGGCTCAGTGAGTAGGTGGCTTTCTGCAGTGTGCGTCTGTGGCTCAGTGAGTGGGTGGCTTTCTGCAGTGTGTCTGTGGCTCAGTGAGTAGGTAGCTTTCTGCAGTGTGTGTCTGTGGCTCAGTGAGTAGGTAGCTTTCTGCAGTGTGTGTCTGTGGCTCAGTGAGTAGGTAGCTTTCTGCAGTGTGCGTCTGTGGCTCAGTGAGTAGGTAGCTTTCTGCAGTGTGTGTCTGTGGCTCAGTGAGTAGGTAGCTTTCTGCAGTGTGTCTGTGGCTCAGTGAGTAGGTAGCTTTCTGCAGTGTGTGTCTGTGGCTCAGTGAGTAGGTAGCTTTCTGCAGTGTGTGTCTGTGGCTCAGTGAGTAGGTAGCTTTCTGCAGTGTGTCTCTGTGGCTCAGTGAGTAGGTAGCTTTCTGCAGTGTGTCTGTGGCTCAGTGAGTAGGCAGCTTTCTGCAGTGTGTGTCTGTGGCTCAGTGAGTAGGTAGCTTTCTGCAGTGTGTGTCTGTGGCTCAGTGAGTAGGTAGCTTTCTGCAGTGTGTCTCTGTGGCTCAGTGAGTAGGTAGCTTTCTGCAGTGTGTCTCTGTGGCTCAGTGAGTAGGTAGCTTTCTGCAGTGTGTCTGTGGCTCAGTGAGTAGGTAGCTTCCTGCAGTGCGTCTCTGTGGCTCAGTGAGTAGGTAGCTTTCTGCAGTGTGTCTCTGTGGCTCAGTGAGTAGGTAGCTTTCTGCAGTGTGTCTGTGGCTCAGTGAGTAGGTAGCTTCCTGCAGTGTGTCTGTGGCTCAGTGAGTAGGTAGCTTTCTGCAGTGTGTCTGTGGCTCAGTGAGTAGGTAGCTTTCTGCAGTGTGTGTCTGTGGCTCAGTGAGTAGGTAGCGTTCTGCAGTGTGTCTCTGTGGCTCAGTTAGTAGGTAGCTTTCTGCAGTGTGTCTGTGGCTCAGTGAGTAGGTAGCTTTCTGCAGTGTGTCTGTGGCTCAGTGAGTAGGTGGCTTTCTGCAGTGTGTCTGTGGCTCAGTGAGTAGGTAGCTTTCTGCAGTGTGTCTGTGGCTCAGTGAGTAGGTAGCTTTCTGCAGTGTGTCTCTGTGGCTGTGCAGTCTTCAATCCGCCACATTTTCAGTAGGCAACTGAATTCTAGGATCTGATGAAAATAAGATTTATGTTTGCATATCTTTGCAAATATAACCATTCAATGTCTATTCTTACATGTAAGATCTAACATTACAATCTAATCTATGATCGAGAGCGATATTTACATGTATGCTTTGCTCCATCTGGACCTCTGGCTTTTGATATGAATATCTGAAGACAGCTCTATCTAACTCCGTAGAAAAAAGCGGACGCTCTAACTTGGAGCCGTTTTGCGGCCTAACGGAATCGACTTGAGTAATTCTGAAAGTTCATCCCTGTTCTGGCACTTGTCCTTTGAAAAAATCTCAGCCGGCTAGGGCAGGCTATGATCGCCCGTGATCCATACTTTTATCGAGCTATAACTGATAATTTCGATACAAACTAGTGACTTCTTCAATACACCCCCAGCAAGCTGCTCAGTGCTCAGAGCGTGTGTTGCAGGGTCAGAGCCAAGAAGTCTGGCGGCCATGTTTATTTTTTATTAGATTTTTTTTTTTTTAAATGTTTTTATTAGTAGATTTTGTTGTTCTCCACAAGTAAATCAAAAATAAGAGAAAAATTGTGAATTCCATAAAATTGCGTAAACTGTTCTCACTTGCAACATAAGAACAAATTTGTGCGTACAAGCGTTTCTTGCATGAGGCCCATTGAGATTATTAGCAGTGCGTATCATTCAGATGATTTAGGTTTGAATAAAATATCAAGGCTTGTTTACTAACTTCAGTACATTGCTACCAGCTAGACTCTGCCGTGGCCATCAGAGAATTCATACAGGTGAAAAGCCGTACAAATGTACACAGTGTGAGAAGTATTTTTGTACAAAATATTCTATAACTAGACACCTGAGAATTAATTCAGGTGAAAAGCCCTACACATGTTCTCATTGTGGGAAGTGCTTTTCCCAAATATCTAATTTGCATACCCACCTAAAAATTAATTCAGGCGAAAAGGCCTACACATGTACACAGTGTGATAAATGTTTTACTACAAAGTCTTCCTTAAATATACACCAGAGAATTCATTCAGGTGAAAAGTCCCACAAATGTATTGATTGTGGGAAGTGCTTTTCTAATATATCTGATTTAAGTTCCCACCAGAGAATTCATTCAGGTTAGACACCCCACAAATGTACACAATGTGGGAAGTGATTTTTTGCGAAAATTTGCTTTAAATCGCCACAAGATGATTTGTGCCAAGCCCTACAGGGGTACTAAGAGGACCACAATGGAAATAAGTCTCCGGACTTTTTTGTGTTATCCTTGATTCGCTTTTGAACTTATCGAATAAAATCAATCAAATCAATAGACTCTGCCGTGTGAAACGGTCTCTAATTCCAGGTTGCGCTGCTGAAAGAAAACCCAGCTGCGGCTCAGGTAGATGGAAAGAATCAAATGAACGAACAGTACTGGCTGCAACAGAAGCACCAAAAATTTACACGCATTGAAAAGGAACACACATTGTGGCGGTTGAAGTTAAAACTGTATTTTTTTAATTGACATGAGATTTTGTATCAACCATGGGGAGAGGAAGGGTTTCCCCCACCTCATAATACAAGAAGCGCCCCCTGTGGTCAGTGAGGCATTTGCAGGACTGTAGAGTGTAAAGAATGTATCAGCTGCTGCAGTAGGACCTGTTTGTTTAAGGCTAAATCCCTTCCCCTGTTTCCCTCCAGGAGCTGCAATTCTGCACACCTTTGGGCAGCAATCTATCTGAGAAGAGACACTGAGACAACATCAGATCTCACTGAGCAGCACAGGATCAGAAAGAAGAGGACCTTACTGGACTGGAGTCTGTCCACATGGCAGAGTCAGAGAAAGAGTGTCCTCCACCAGGAATCAACACAATGGAGCCAGAGTGTGTTACAGCAGACAGAGGGGTCAGTGATGTACACCACAAAAACACATCGCTGATAAAAACCGAAACTGATCTGGGCTCCACCCACACTGGGGATCTTATTAAAACGGAGAGCCTAGACAGTACAGAGCTGGGATATGTAACCCGTCTGCATCCTGATCAAATTAAAACAGAGACTGATGATGGAGGACACCTAAAGGCAGAATACATCAGTGATTTGCAGGATATTAAATGTGTTAATTTTAAATCTGATGGAATGAAGTGTGACTCCAGTGTTCATGGAGGTCAAATGCCATACAAGTGTACACAGTGTGAGAAGTGCTTTTCCAAAAGATCTCTCTTAAATAGCCACCAGATTATTCATACAAGTGAAAAGCCGTACAAATGTACACAGTGTGAGAAGTGTTTTTCTGCAAAATCTTCTTTAAATACACACTTGAGAATTCATACAGGTGAAAAGCCCTACAAATGCACTCAGTGTGGGAAGTGCTTTTACATAATATCTCACTTAAATAGGCACCACAGAACACATAGAGGTGAAAAACCCAACAAATGTATTCATTGTGGGAAGTGTTTTAAGACAACATCTGATTTAAATACACACCTGAGAATTCACACAGGTGAAAAGCCCTACACATGTTCTCACTGTGGGAAGTGCTTTTCCACAATACCTTATTTAAGTAGCCACCTAAAAATTCATTCTGGTGAGACTCCCTACAAGTGTACACAGTGTGAGAAATGTTTTAATACAAAGTCTTATTTAAATATCCACCAGAGAATTCATACAGGCGAAAAGCCCTACACATGTTCTCAGTGTGAGAAGTGCTTTTCCCAAAAATCTAATTTAAGTAGCCACCAGAGAATTCATACAGTTGAAAAGTCCCACAAATGTATTGATTGTGGGAAGTGCTTTTACAATATATCTGATTTACGTTCCCACCAGAGAATTCATTCAGGTGAAAAGCCTTATACATGTTCTCAGTGTGGGAAGTGCTTTTCCCGGATATCTAATTTAAATAGCCACCAGAGAATTCATTCAGGTGAAAAGCCTTACACATGTTCTCAGTGTGGGAAGTGCTTCTCCCAAATACCTCATTTAAGTAGCCACCAGAGAATTCATTCAGGTGAAAAGCCCTACAGATGTTCTCTTTGTGGGAAGTGCTTTTCTCAAATATTTAATTTAAATTGCCATCAGAGAATTCATACAGGTGAAAAGCCGTACAAATGTACACAGTGTGAGAAGTATTTTTGTACAAAATCTTCTATAACTAGACACCTGAGAATTCATTCAGGTGAAAAGCCCTACACATGTTCTCATTGTGGGAAGTGCTTTTCCCAAATATCTAATTTGCATACCCACCTAAAAATTCATTCAGGTGAAAAGGCGTACACATGTACACAGTGTGATAAATGTTTTACTACAAAGTCTTCCTTAAATATCCACCAGAGAATTCATTCAGGTGAAAAGTCCCACAAATGTATTGATTGTGGGAAGTGCTTTTCCAGTATATCTGATTTAAGTTCCCACCAGAGAATTCATTCAGGTTAGACACCCCAGAAGTGTACACAATGTGGGAAGTGGTTTTTGCAAAAAATTTGCTTTAAATCACCACAAGATGATTTGTGCCCAGCCCTACAGGGATACCCAGTCTAGGAAAGGTTTCCTTACCTTTGCGCAGAAGGTGGCGCCGGCGGAAGCTTTTTGCTCAACTCAGACATTCGTTGCTACTGCAGCCGAACTATGATTGGAAATCACAAACTCTGTGTTTTAAATTTATTGGTAGACGGTTCGTGACGATTTCTGCCGAATACGTAGTTTCTAAGTGCCACTATTTCCCTGTAGCAAGTCCATTTATCAAGCAAACCCCACCTAGTCTATACCTACCTATGCGTGACATAGTGGACAATAGCGTCTATGTTTGAGTTCATACATATATTTATTCATCATATAAAATTAGAATAACGTCATAGCAACGAGATAAATCCAACAATAGCCTGATCGTATGCCAGAAAAGCCGTGAAAAGCCCTGCTCACTCAAATGCAAAATAAACTGTGAAAGTACTATCTCATTCTACCATGTATTCTACTAGCAATATATGCTACTAAATATGAAATAAATATACAATCCTACCATTGGTTTTACACATCGAGATGTTCCTTTCAAAATTCAGTTGTCATTTATTGTCTGGTACAATCGGTTTGAGAAATATACAACACTTTATACCGCTATTACACTATCTGAAACGTCGCCGCGTAATAAGCCCCATGCCCTGTAAGACTGTCTCATGCATTACAGTTCACTCTGGTTTAATTGTCGGCTTTTTTATCCAATAGAGTACATTATAACCGTCGCAACGGTATATGCCAAGTCTTTTTGGGTGCTTTGAGCAATTTACTACAGCCCAGCGTAACGGCAGTTTTCGTTTTAACTGTCTAGTATTACGCAAGCGATATACAATACGCATTATCCAGGGAAATTCCCCTTTTGCGATATGTAAGTATTTTTGCGTCTAAAATACCGTTGGTCTCGCTGGCTACATACGTACGTTCGTGTTTCCACTCGAGCACTGTCTTTCCAAGTTTGATAGCCCTGTTGTTATTTTCGCATTTTGAGTGCATTTCACATACTGTAGTGCAATCGTTAGCTAAATGTATTTTTGAACTAGGCTACCGATGTTCATTGAAGATAGAATATTTGGCAGCATTTTACAGATGGTGGAAAACTATTTTATGTTCATGTTATCATACATAGTATAGGCAATGATGTATACGAGTCTCTTATGGCATGACAAGTGCTCATTCCAATTTACTGTTGCGCTGATATGTGGTAGATTAAGGTAAAAATTTCCTTGGAGTTATTATGAATAGGAAAACTTAAAAGATTAAAAGAATACAGAAAAATGCAATCCCAGGACAAAAGTATACATACTGTAGAGTACAGGGACAAGTGATGTTTTATTGACGTACAAGAGTGAATGATTAGGCAACATATTTAGGTGTATGTAACACTGTGATATCAATGTTTTTTATCTTAAGCCACCAGAGGGAGCAAATGTGTATGCGTTATAATGTATAATATAATATAATATTTTATGACATGTTTTGCATAGGGGTTTTGGACCCATAGATATCTACCCCCCTATACTGCTGAAAATATATAATTCTCACTTGGAAATTATGCACAAGTGAGTTTTATGAGCCCAAACTGTTGATTTGTAGTTAAATATTTCATAGATTTTTTTTATTTGCAGCAGTGCACAATTTAGCCATTTGGATAGATTTGGAGACACTAATGGACAACAGGATACACGGCTATATTTTGCATCATAGACCTTTAGTAGTTCTGCATATCATCCTCAGATTTTGCAAAACTTGTGGACATGGAGTTTATGATCCAGGAAATGTATATATATTACCGATTTCACTTATGTAGCTCTCAGCAAAATAAAAAAAAACTATTTAAATTTTTTCCCCCCTAAGTTTCTTTGCATTTGTGGCACTTTATTTTGACTTAAATTATGAAAATAAACAAATCTAAGTTTGTATTGTAAATGGTACACCTGTCTTCTTTCATTTAAGCCATTTACCAAGTTTATGTGATGCTCACACCTGGAGTTATAAAGCCTTAAACAGAGCACCCCTAAATAGGTGAAATTTGCCATCTGCGCCAAGGGGTTAACAAAATCTTGATTAAGATTTATTCTCACCTATTTAGGGGGTGTTCTATTTAAAGGATTATAACTCCAGGTGTGAGCATCACAGAAACTTGGTAAATGGCTTAAATGAAACAAGACAGTTGTCCCATTTACAATACCAACTTTGATTAATTTATTTTCATAATTTAGGTCACAATAAAGTGCCCAGAAACATTGGAAAAATGCAAATGAAAAATATTTGTTCTTTACTTTGCAAGGAAATACTGAGAGCTACATATGTAAATAGGTAAACCTATACATTTCCTGAATCATAGACTCCACAAGTGTGAAAAATCTGAGGGTGTAGATGTGGATGGATCACTTTAAGGGTTGTTTGTCCTGACTTTTTTCCCCATAGAGTTCTATAGGAAAATGAGTCCGGAGAAATAACCCTTGCAGTGATCCATCCACATCTACTCCATATCTGGCAACAGAGTGATGGTTTGGGGCTCGTTTGATAGCTCAGACCCTTGATAACTTACAGCCATTTAGCCAGCCATGTGTTCCATACTGTACCAGTGTAATTTACAGCTGAATCTAGTCTCACCCCCCAATTTCCATAGAGATCCATTCAAATGCAGAGAGGTTATAGTATCGCTTGTAACAGTACCTGAAAATAAGATATCGACAGTTTTTTGATGTTGATGGTCACAGACTTCAGGAAGTAACAGCATGTAAAGGATATGCGACCAAATATAAAATATGATACTTTAAAAATACGTTAAAGCAAAGGGTATGAATACTTATGTAAATGAGAAATTTTATTTTTTTATTTTTAATAAATTTGCAAAAATCTCAAAAAAACTTTTTTCACATTGTCATTATGGGGTGTTGTGTGTAGAATTTTGAGGGAAAAAATGAATTTAATCAATTTTGGAATAAGGCTGTAACAGAACAAAATGTGGAAAAAGTGAAGCGCTGTGAATACTTTCTGGATGCACTGTACATGTGCCCATTCTGATGATTTAAGATTTAAAATTTGATATCACACTGGTACAGACACCTAAATATGTAGCCTAATCATTCACTCTTGTGCCTCAATAAAACGTCACTTTTTTCTGTTTTCTTTACAGTATGTAACCGTTTGCTGCATGCCATGGGATCACATTTCTCTGTAGTTTTAAAAAGAATTTTCCTATTCATAATAAATATTCCTATTCATAATAAATTTACATTCATCGAGCACAGTAAATTGTAATGAGCAGGGTTTTTCCTGGCAGAGAAATGGGTTTTGGCGGTACCAATGCAAGAAATGTTATTTTTGCATAATTTTTTTTGCATTAATTTTACCGTAAATATAGTTTTTGGAGTAGCCTACAAAGAGCCCATGTAGGCTTTGGTTGTAAAGTATACCAGTAGGGTTGTGTTTAGGAGTTAGGTTTTTCTAAATCAAAGGTCCTTTTTGAATATACAAAAGCACCATGTGTGTTTTTACATAACAACAGCAACGTAGACTATTTCAGCCCTAAATGCGATAGGTCACTGTGGAAATGTCGACTGTACGGGACTTTGGCGAAACGTAACAAACTCTTCAGGGTTAATCATAACACAGTGGTAGCTGCATATGGCCTACAGGTAAGATATTTTGTTTCATTAACATATTCATAGCTGCAGGAGATTTTGGAGAAAAAAAAAGAGGTGTCTTCTAAACCGAAAGTGCATCAGGTAGCCTACTGTATAGTAGCCTACAGTAAGCAATGGAAAACGCCGAATGCTTAGGCCTACAATGTTTTAAAAAATATATTATTGTTTCTAGCTATATCTGAACATGAGTTTCTTGTAAACGGTACATTTTATGCATTTTGCAGTCTGTGGCTGTGGCAAGACGAGGGTCGTAAGGGTCGTAAGTCGCTTTGGGCTATTAATAGCACCCTCTTATTTTATTGCACTGCAATATCACTCCTGCGGTTTTCTTAAAGCTGTAGACTAGTTTATAATTTAAGACAAACATGAATACTGTAATTGGGACCAATACGTCTACCAGTATAGTATGGGGCGCCAACGTGGATCGGGTTAAAGCTTTTACCTTTTCAGAAGTTACGGCTTCAAAGGTAGCCTAATTCAAAATTGGAGCGTGTTCCATCCAACCCGCTACGCACGCTATGTCTTTCTACCAAGTCACACTCTTTCTATTCTGTCACAGAATAGCTGAGCCACATTTCTATACAGTCTATGGTTCTATGCTTCTTCTACTCGTCTCCTAGTACTGACATCTTGAAGGTGACTAGTACAACACATATCGCCATCCTCTGGCCGAAAGACCATATTGCACCCAAAAAATTGAATAAATTCGGATATGATTTTATTTGTCGTTTTCTCAATTATTGTCATTTTGGCGGTCGCGATTTCCCTTTGGCGGTCCGTGAAATAATTTTGGCGGCCGCCAAAGAATTTACTATGTAGGAAAAACCCTGAATGAGTATGAAAGCAACCGCATATTACCAGCAGTCTTACTTGCATATCGAGGATGAAAACTCCCTTCATGAAGGCATAGGCCGTGTCCGAATCGGCACTCTTCCACACTGTTGAGTAGCCTTGGTGAGTATGTGAATCAGCACTCTTCCACACTGTTGAGTAGCCTTGGTGAGTAGATAGGGAGAGAAAGTCATAGAGTGCGTGAAAATTTTTCAAATTGCAGTATACTTCAAACACCCGGATCATACTCTTACTTCCGGGGTTTCGCTGAGTACAATCGGGAGCACACTTCAAGAAGTATACGAACATTTTGGTTGCATAAATATAACGTGAAGCTTCGTTTTAAAAAAATGAGGCGCAGCTTCGCTGACGTTTTCGTTTCAAATACAACAAAAACAACACGTGACATGGCAATGCAAGAGTGGGGCGCAGGGTTGTAAGACTTCCCAGCCAAATGGCGACTCAAAACTAGCCCAAATTATAGGCTATTTTTAACTGAAACCAACGTATTTTAAATAGAAATCATCATATTCTTACTTTGTAAAATAAGTGCGTGCTTTGCAACTTAATTTTTACCTGTGACTGCACTTTGAAAGTATCCCAATTTAGCTGTAAAACCGCGGACATGGCAACACTGGTGGGACGTCTTCTGACCTGCTTACGACACTTCCACAGTGCGGTTGGAAAATAGTATGGTGGATATTTCTTGCGTGCTAAACAGTGCACATTAAACAGGACACTTCTGCCAGTGCACTGTTCGCAGGAGATAGGGCGCAGCAGATAGGGCTCTGATTCGGACACAGCCCTAGCCTATTCTATGATAATAATAATATAATAATAATTAACTTTATTTGTATAGCACCTTTCATGCATCCAATGCAGCCCAAAGTGCTTCACAACAATAAAAACAAAATACAGAACAAGAGCAATAAAAGAAAAATAGACATAAAAGACAATAGAACATTTAAAAGACAATATAAAAGGAAATAAGATAAAAACAGATAAAAGGCTACAGTGCATGAGTAGATAGCCCCGGTTTCTGTACACTGGTGTCTCTGTATACCTGTGTTTCTTTGTACACTGGTGTCTCTGTACACCGGTGTCTCTCTGTGCACCAGTGTCTGGATGGAATGATGGAATCAATACTTCCTCTGACCCACTCCCAAGTACGTATATCATACAGAGGTTTTAAGTATACTAGGATTTCGCCTACTTGACTACTTTCTCGTCCTATCTACTCAACAAGCCTACTTAATAGTATGGTAGTATGATTCAGACACAGCCCCAGTCTTGAGTCATCACTCACACATCATTACAGGCCTATCTCCAAGCTTCGTTAATTTCCAAAATCCTCAGGTTGTCTGCAAACAGCAATTAGAGGGGTTGGAAAACAGTAATGTATATGAAATATTTTAGTCAGGCTTTTGTAAACCGCATTGTACTGAAACTACTCTCCTCAGAGTCACCAATGATATCTTGATGTACACTGATGTAGTGTATAAGTACATGTGAAGTGACTAAAACCCTACATTGAAAACATTTCAAAAACTGTGAAAAATTACATTTAAAAACTGTAGAGTAGAACTGGTAATATTGTAAGCTGATCTCAGACCCACATACAGGCGACTTATTTCTGTGTTCATTCGAATAAAATGATAAGCCAAGCAGGTTGTGTGCTTTTTCTTGTTTGTGTTCTTTAGAAAAACAATGTAAAACTGCAATGAATGTGCCACAGACAAAGATGATATTTTTGTCAGATAATTTATTGAAATATATTGTCATGGTAGTTAACGGGTTTAGCTAGCCACCGGGGAGTTGGTTATGTCAGTGTGTTGGTTGGTATTTCTTCTGTTGTGGAGTAGCTAGCTAATCACAGATTGGCTTGCTGCTATGTGTACATGTGTGCATTAATTAGCAATAATTAATAATAATTAATTATACGCAGCATAAAAGGGCTTGTTGCCCTCTGGGCAATCAGTGTGAGAGAAAATTTATATTATGCTTGTGTTTCTTTATATATACGTGTATATATATATCATAACAATTATTGTGTGTTAGGCTTTGCTGCCTGTTTGGAGGTCATATCAGACACTTTTTTTTGTTAAATGGAGAAATACTGAGTATAAAATGTGATGTGAAACAAAGAAGATTAGAACATCTCTGACTGTTCCTCGTGAGCAGTTCTCTTGAGATCTCAAAATAAAGAAGCTTTGTCTCATTGCACTCTGCCTTGGAAATATTTTATTGAGGAATATCCAAACTCCAATTCCAAAAAAGTTGGGACAGTGTGTAAAATGCACATAAAAGCGGAAAGCAGTCTTCTTTCAATTCTCTTTTACATATATTTAATTGAAAACAGTACATTTAATGTTTTACCTCATCAACTTAATTGATTTTTGTAAATACACTAATTCCAAATTTTATGCCTGCAACACGCTCCAAAAAAGTTGGGACAGGGGCAAAAAAAAAAAAAAGACTGGGAAGTTAAAAAAATACATCAAGAGTCTTTTGATATCCTTAATACCCAGTCATGATAGCATCACCTGTGGAATGTTCCAAACAGGTGTTTTTTGAACAAACACTGCTTTCTGGTTTTATGTGCATTTTACATACTGTCCCAACGTTTTTGGAATTGGGGTTTGCAGTTTAGTGTAATTTCCACGACATCAGTTACATTGTTGTCTCTAGTGCTGAACTCTTAACTTGCAAATAAACTACATGCATTGTGTTCATGATCCACTTGGCGAATTTCTCTGAAAAGCTGTATAGTATTAACATCAATGAATGTGGAGAATATACGCATCAACTCTCCAGAAATGGTTAATCATTCACTCAACGGGAGATGCCATTGAATTGGCTATAACTGGTCACTCTACCTTGTTCATACTCGAACAGACAGGGTGATATTAATTGCTAAAGTTAACGTTGGTATTGTGCATTTCTGAGTTTTAGCCGCAGTTTTAGACATCAAAGGATTGTTGGAGATTGGGGATAAATAAGGAAGTTAAAACAGGGCACTATGTAAATGTACAATATATACAAAATACAAGATTAATAAACAGAATATAAATCTATAATGCAATTGGCATGATACTACACACTCCGGTACAGTAGGTGGTGGTAAGCACCTTTACATTACTTGTGCTCGAGCCACCAATAAGCCAAAGAAGAAGAACATGCATTAGCTTTCCATGTGAAGTGGGTTGTGTCCCAATACTCGAACAATGCATCCTCCTTTCCTCCACTACCACCTCTCCTCCTCCTTTCCTCCACTACTCTCCTTCATGCCCTGGAAACAGATCTTTGTGTCCTCCATCCCTCCACTGACCCAATATTGGAGGAAACAAGCGAAGCGGCTTCAAACTTGGCTCCTCCTCTCCTCCAGTGAAGGATACATCGACGTATCCTACTCAGAGGTGTATAATCCAGGGGTCAGAAAGTAAACGTCCTGCCATGTGTTTCTTCCACCCATTGACTCAGCTAGCTGATTTCACTAATTAGTTCCACCTCCTGGCTGAAGAATTAATTTGCTAATTAGCTAATCTAGGTGACTGGAAGAAAATACTGGGGAGGACTTTTACTTTCTGAACCTGGATTATATACCTCTGATCCTACTGCGGAAGAATTTTCACATTTCTTGGTGACATCATTGTGCTCATGCAAGATTGAAAGATGGCAACAATGATGATGCGTAGCTATGCCTTGTATGAATTTCCCACGAGAGAATGATTCCCCAATGCAAGATATTTAGCCTAAATTGTGTGTGCTTCAGTAGGCTATTATCGCGCATAGGACATAGCATCCTAACTGAAGTCTAGGTTGCCTACAACGGATAACAAAATGGCAGTTCATTTTTGTGGCTCATATCCTAGAGACAAATTCTGCAATTTAAGACTGGGAAGCAGGTTTAGTTATTTGCTTGTACATGAATGGTGCTTAAACAAACATAAAGACTCAAAGCAGAAATAAACATGGAAGGTACCGTTATTTCACTATATGAATATGCATTCATTAATTTAGTCAACCAATCGTTTCCAAAAGACATTGAAATTTGATCTCAGCTGTTACAGTGGGAAATAGTTTTTTTTTAGTGTGAACAGTGCCATAATATGAACATTGGGAAACAATAACTTGACAAATTAGTTTCACTAGTCACTAGTTCATTAGTTCAATCTATGGACATGTTTCGGAATTAGCCCACATGAGATGCAATGAACATTGTAGCTACAGTAGCCTATATGAGGTGACTTAGTACTCATGTTCAGACATCGGGCACATCAGGATTCTGGAATTACAGTAAATTGTGATGTTTGCGTATCCTACGAGATGTTTACTTTGATCTCATGTTGCATATTAAGTGTCTTGACATGAATTGCAGTGTAAGGTAGGCTACTGTACATGCAACTACTTTTATTTGAAACTTACAAGATATTTTTCAGCTATACATGGGCTGACCGTGTAAGATCTGTGATTGGCGATGCGACTATTTGTGGGCACCACGTCAGTCAAAATTATGATAGGGCATGAACATAATAGAGGCAATCCAGTCAGGAAAAACACTCACACGGGATCCAATTATAAGGGTCTTTATTTCTGCAGAAAGAGTACGCCTGTTGACAGTCAACACCGTACTAAAAAAACATTATTCACAGAAATCCTTTATACCTTCAAAGAGGGGCTGTACAATCGTGTTCGTGCCAGCAGTATGGTCAACCAGCTCATGAGGTAGAAAAGTTTCAAAAGTTTAAGCTGCACACTCCCTTTTTCTCTGGAGGCCTATAGGAGGCGAGGATAGGCCCCGGTCTGTGATATATAGACACTGAGCTCACACAATTGCCCAGCCAGCCCTTATCGAATGGAAAACAACAGGCAAAGTTGAAAAGGGCAGGCTTATACTTTTATATACAGTGCCCTCCACTATTACTGGCAACCCTGGTAACGATGAGTAAAAAGGGTTATAAAAAATTCACCGTGTGGTGAATTAGCTTAATCTCACACTGAAAAAATTAGAAAAATCCAACTTTTAATTGAAGTAAATTTATTATGAGAAAAAAAATCCCTCATCAAGAACTAATTATTTTTAACAAAACCATGTGTGCCACAATTATTGGCACCCACAATTATTTATATATAGAATAAAGTAATAATTTTTTATATTTGGTCGCATATCCTTTGCATGCCATGACTTCCTGATGTCTGTTACCCTGTAATTTAGCTGTAAATTACACTGGAACAGTATGGAACACATGGTTGGCTAAATGGCTGTAAGTCATCAAGGGTCTGACGTATCAAACAAGCCTCAACCCATCACTCTGCTGCCAGAAATACAGTAAACCATTTGTAAGTGCCCCCATTTGTGAGAATAAGTCGCCCACTCAAAAGCTTTTTGATGAAAGGGACTCAAATATGCGCCCTCAAAAGGGTGTAGGGGTCGTATTCGGACACAGCCAATACGACCTCTACACCCTTTTGAGGGCGCATATTTGAGTCCACTTCGTCAAAAGGTTTTTGAGTGGGCGACTTATTTTGCACACTACTTGCAAAGTGAGGGGACAGGGCACATAGTAGACTGGGGTCTGAGTGGACAGGGGACAGTGGACAGGGAACAGGGGTCGTATTTGGACACAGTCTACAAGCAGAGATGAGGGTCTCTGCTATAAGCCGTTTCGCAAATATTGGCATCTTGGCTAATCGTGGTATGTGAAATGCATCGTGGGATTGTTTGGGAACATCGCTGCGGAAATGAAATTATATTGATAAAATAAGAAACTTTAATTGTATAGCACTTTAAAAAAAATTTAAAAAAGAAGACTGGGTCCGAATCAGAGCCCTATCTACTGTGGCATACTGTTTAGTGAGAATACGCAAAAAAATATCCTCCATACTATTATCAGCGAAAAAAGTATATTAACACGTTCAATTTTCAGAATTGTTTTTTAAAGTATAGCTTACTCAACTGGCATACTCAATAGTAGGCAAGTGCGCGGATTAGGACACAGCCAGGGTGCACATACAGTATGCAAGTAAAGTAGTAAAATACCGTACATACATAGGCTACATCAAATAAAAATACATATAAAATAGAGGGAGAGGAACATAAAAAATGTATATCCTTAATAATAATATCCCAAATAGGCTACTATCAATAATATTAATATCCTTATCACATGGATATTATTGATGATTGACGTTTTAATCAATTAATTTAAATACGTATTTTTAAATCACAGTTTGCATTATTATGTACTTTGATATGATGAACAACATTTGGATTATTTAACATGATTTAGCACATGGATATAGTCAAATATATTTTTAGATGCAGGCTAAATATAGGCTATGTAGGCTACGGTAGGCTAAATGATGCTAAATAGTAATAGCCTAAAACATTAATTGCTTCGGTAAAAGACAGCAAATGCACATAAATAGATTAAAATTACATTATTATTTCTCAGTCGTAGCTTACAACAGTGAGAAAAAAAAGGTTTTGAACAAAAGGCAGCTTGTGCGTTTATGTTTGAGATTTTGCAGTTGAAAACATGTGCCACGATTTTCTGCATTCATTCAACTGTATGAACATAGGATAAAACGAGACATAGTCTATTACATCGGGTACATAGGCTACGGCGAAATGTAATATTGTTTTGAAAGGACCGGGTGACATTAACGATAAGTAGCCTATTGAAGGTTGTGTTCCTATGCAGTAATAAACAGACTGAATGATATTGGAAACAAAAATGTCAGAAATATTATGCTTACGTGATTAATTACATATATATTTAATGTTTTTGCCTGTGGGTGAATTTTTTTTAGGGCACCCCCTGGCAAATTATAAACCAGCGCCTATGTGTACGAGTCCATATGCATACAGCAGCTGCAGCGAGAGCGATGTTCCCAAACAATCCCACAATGCATGCCAAATATCACGTGATTAACCAAGATGGCGGTATTTGTGATACGGCTTATTGACCAAACAAGCACATGGCATCATTCGCCGCCGAGAATTACATTAAGTTTCTGTGTGTGTAATTTAAATCGAGTTAAACAAAAGACTGAGTGGAAGTAATTCAGTCATCAACGAATAAGGGTAAGTTTTTTTTCCCTCCCCATAATCTTGATGCTTTAACAGTTGTCTTCTCGCTTCAAATCGGGTTACTTTCCTGTGCAAATGTTAGCACAATTAACGTTGGACATCTGTTTGGTAATGTGGCAGTAGCTAAAGCGAACGTGATTGTTGAATTAATTTTAGGTTGAAAACATCGTAGTGGTAGTGGATCAACGTTACTGCTCAATTTGTCAATACGATTACAATGAGAGATGCCGCTGAATGTTGATTTATCTGTGTTGAAGCGGTGGTGTGTGAACTGTAGAAGAACAGTTCGGTGTGCGAAACGCTTCTCGTTTCATCAGTTCGTTCGCTTAACACACCTACCGAAAAGTCCATCATCTTTCAGCCGCTGTTTCAGTGGTGGAAAACACTCAAGGAATTTGTCTTTAAATAAGAAACGAATCACTTTGTATAAAAAGTAACTAGCTAACGTTAGAAATGTTCTATCTCGCGTTCAAGAGTTGCTGTTCATATCGCAGAATGTAGCTAAAATACAAGATCATGTAAATGATTGGGCTAATTAAATAATTGAACTAGTGGCAGCAGAAACCTGCATACACACCGGCCAGCGAGGCCTGGAGTTGCCCATCCCTGCTGTAGAGCAATCTGTACATAGCCTTTGATACATATGCACAATCGGCTAAATCCAGTTTAAATGGATATTAATGGGATATTTATATCAATATAATATATATATTAATAGTATACAATGCAAACTTCACCCTTTTGACCAAATTCTAGGTTATATTTCCTAACCAGGGTATATCACAAGTGCAAATAAATTATTTCACCACTTGTGAGAATTATGTACCCCATTTACGCCTGGTCGTTTCTTGTGTCTTGATTATCCGGATTATATCCATATGGGGATTATCCACATAAAAATGCAGGTATAAATGCACCCAAACCGGATTAGGAACAGAGTAAAATCCGATGGCCTAAACCACTTCAGAAGGTGGTCCGACAGGCATTCGAGACCGATGTTATACAAGTGTAAATGCATCCGTCTCTCAGAGACGCACATGACAACCAAAACTCCTCCCAAAGTATAACATATCATGTGACAGAGCTGTCCCCCAAAGAAGAAACACATGTAGCTTCACAACCAGAAGCTGTATTAAACAATCTAATCAGCAGTCTTCTGTTGTACAGTATCTGCGAATATAGCATCTTCCCTTAACTTTAAGAAACTGAAAGATGCCAGAAAAATTTGCTATTTTGGAAGCAGCTGCCATCAGGCTGCAGTACAAGTATCTAGTCTTTTGCTGGTTTTCTTTTTTTAATGTGGCGGGAGTGTTATTTTCTCACAAGCAAACGACAATTAAATAAAAACAAATGCAAACCTGCACATGTTTTCAGGCACTTTAGAAAGGCCTTTCTTCCACTGCAATAAGAAAACACTAAAAAGAACACAGTGGCAGTTGGAGTTGAAACAGTATTTATTTATTTTTTTATTGACCTGACACTTAGTATATCAACCCTGTGGAGAGAAAGGGTTTCCCCACCTCATAATGGCAAGAGCGCACCCTTTGGTCAGTCAGACATCTGCAGGACTGCAGAGTGGAAAGAATGTGTCAGCTGCTGCAGTAGGACCTGTTTGATTAAGGCTAAATTCCTTCCCCTGTTTCCCTCCAGGAGCTGCACTTCTGCACACCTTTGAGCAGCAGTATGATGCAGGCAGGAGTCTGACTGAGACGGGACACTGAGACAACACTACCAGAGCTCACTGAGCAGCACAGGATCAGACAGAAAGAAGAGGAACTCGGTGGACTGGAGTCTGTCCACATGGCAGAGTCAGAGACAGAGTATGCTGCACCAGGACTCAACACACTGGAGCCAGAGTGTGTTACAGCACACAGCGGGGTCAGTGATGTCCACCACACACACACATCACTGATTAAAACAGAAACTGAACTGGGCTCCACCCACACTGGGGATCTTAAGACGGAGGGACTCAACAGTACAGAGCTGGGATGTGTAACCCTTCTGCATCCTGACCAAATCAAAACAGAGGCTGATGATGGAGGATACCTTAAGGCAGAACACATCAGTGACTTGCAGGATATTAAATGTGTTGATATTAAATCTGATCAAATGAAGTGTGAATCCACTGTTAATGCAGGTCAGAGGCCGTACAAGTGTACACAGTGTGGGAAGTACTTTTCCACAATATCTCATTTAAGTAGCCACCTGAGAATTCATTCAGGTGAAAAGTCTCACACATGTTCTCAGTGTGGGAAGTGCTTTCCCCATATATCTAAGTTAAGTCGCCACCAGAGAATTCATTCAGCTGAGAAGCCCCACACATGTTCTCAGTGTGGGAAGTGCTTTCCCCATATATCTAAGTTAAGTCGCCACCAGAGAGTTCATTCAGGTGAAAAGCCCTACAAATGTTCTCAGTGTGGGAAGTGCTTTTCCACTATATGTAATTTAAATGGCCACCAGAGAATTCATACGGGCGAAAAGCCCCACACTTGTTCTAAGTGTGGGAAATGCTTTTCCCAAATATGGAATTTAAATATCCACCAGAGAATTCATTCAGGAGAAAAGCCCTACACATGTTCTCAGTGTGGGAAGTGCTTTTCCCAAATATCTAATTTACGTACCCACCTAAAAATTCATTCGGCTGAAATGTCCTACACATGTTCTCAGTGTGGGAAGTGCTTTCCCCATATATCAAATTTAAATATCCACCAGATAATTCATTCAGGAGAAAAGCCCTACACATGTTCTCAGTGTGGAAAGTGCTTTTCCCAAATGTCTAATTTGCGTACTCACCTAAAAATTCATTCAGGTGAAAACTCGTACACATGTTCTCAGTGTGGGAAGTGCTTTCCCCACATATCTAAGCTAAGTCGCCACCAGAGAATCCATTCGGGTGAAAAGCCCTATGCGTGTTCTCAGTGTGGGAAGTGCTTTTCCACTATATATAATTTAAATAGCCACCAGAGAATTCATACAGGCGAAAAGCCATACAAGTGTACACTGTGTGGGAAGTGCTTTACCCGAAAAAGTTCTTTAAATCAGCACAAGATGAGTCATACTAGGGATGAACCATTTGTGGAAAATATCTAATTGTGATGTTTCTGACAGATTGCTATATGATTCGCAATATCGTATTTTTATTTATTTTTTTCTCCCCCCATTGTCCAGTTTGAATAAAATCTAATGAAAACATTACTTTCCTTTTTTATACGGGTATATTAGTATTGGCCTTTTTTGTGAAATGTTGTGATCTATGAGACTGTGGAATGGGTTCTGAATTAACTTCATTAATTTGATATCAAATAGGATGCATTTTCGCTTTGTTTTCTAATTTTGCAGGGACATCACTATAAATAAAAGCGAGTCAATCCACGCAGTTTCAATGAGGGTGGCAGGCCTATTGTCCAGAACCAGTTTATTTTTCGTGTGCACATTCTCCAACCGCCCATATGAAAGAAAATGAAGTTAAAGCCTTGAATTCTTAATAGTTTATGAACTATAAAGGTTCAATTAAGGTCCAGAATGACCATGTTTTATTGACATAACATTTTCAGATGTTTCAGCATTTACTCTTTATATAATAGCGACATCAATCTGATATTTTTGAATGATTCCTAAAGTAACAACTACGAACACATGGATAGCAAAAATATAAGCAAAGCATGTATAGAAACCATTATACAAATGTTTTCTGGTATATCTTCAGTGTTAGAAAATCAAATGTGGGCATATTTGTTCAGCCTCATAAATTTCACATTTTACAGATGTCTGTTTACATGTAATGTGTAGAATGTGTCATTACCCGTATGAAATTCCTTCATGGTTAATTAAAGATATATATGGGACCTTTGACCTTCAATAACCTATAGCACATCCATTGTTCAAGCCACAATGAGGAGGGTCACAGCACCAGAAAGCTGAGACCAGCCTTTTGAAATTTGAACATGGGGAAGTTGGTATAAGCTTCCTCTGAAGCTGCCGAAGGTCGGCAAAGTCAAAGCCGGGTCAAGTGAAGGTTATTTTCAAGGTCATTGCCACCTGTATAGTAGTACATCACACTATTATTTTTAATTAAATATCTTCATTGGCCACTAGAGGTTACTGTTTTAGTCACTATTCAAATGGACCTTTGAAAATAAACAATGACTAGGAATGGAAATTCTGCACAACCAGGCCCTCCAAGACAGTGAGTAGCCCTGCAATTGGCTCTGTTTACACCTGTTGTTTAAAATTGTCCAACCGAATTTCTGATCATCATGACTGAACTAAAAACCTGACCCGAGTGACAACTGTAGATATGTTTGTTTGAGCGTGTGTTCTTCTCTTCCAATGAGATCATTTAGAGCCATTATTTCTGGCTATTAAGGTGACCCACCAAAACTTAATTTTGACAACTTTAAAGCCACTTTAATCTCAGTAATGAAATTCAATAAAGACGACAATGATAACTTGTGATTCAATGTATGGTTACTGTGAATATGAATGGTATATAAACGACCATGACTCTAAACGTAAACATGGCAGGTACTATTATTTCCGTATGTGAATATGCATTTATTAATTAATTCAACTAAGTTTCCAAAGGACATATTGAAATTTGATTTCAGATGTAATGGGAAATAATTTTTTTAGCGTAAACACTGCCATAATATGAACATTGGGAAACAACTGATAATAAGAAGCGACAAATTTGTTTCACTAATCTATCGAAATGTTTCTGAATTAAAACTCCTGGCAAAAATTATGGAATCACCACACTTGGAGGATGTTCACCCAGCTTTTTTACTTCGTAACAAATAAACATCACAGATATGACACAAAACTATTTTTGGTTGATAGCTGAACATTCTGGCTTTGTGAAACCTCAAACAAATGAAATTTAATTATTTTAATTAATGGCATATTTGTTTCCAGATCAAGTAGAGTAAATTATGGAATCTTCAACAAAAAAAATCACAATTACTACTTTGTTGCTCCTCCTCTGGCTTTTATGACAGCCTGAATTCTTTGAGGTATGGACTTCACTAATGAAAAACATCAAGCTTAATATTCTCCATCAAGCTCGTTCCAACTTTCTCGAATAGCAGTTGACGGATCAGCTTTGCAGCATGGAGCCTCGTTAAATGTCTTGTTGGGAAACTTGTGTGTTATGTCAGGTCCCCCTTGTAAAAGATTTCGATCTCAATGGGGCATTCCTGGTTATATAAGGGTTAAATAAAAACAATAAAAAAATGTACATGTAATCAGTAACCTTAGATTAGAACACAAAGATCCTAATCTAGAAAAGGAGGATGCATTTTTCGAGTATTGGGACACACCCCCAATTTTCTTCACGCCTCCATATTCACTCCTTTCCTCCACTCGTCCATTCCGGGTAGGAGAGGACTGGTAGTGGGGGAGTGGAGGAAAGGAACAGAGGAGTGAAGAATATTGGGAATGCACCCAAAGTTGGCAACACGGCTGGCTTCACGATCCTCGAGCTTCCGTGGATTTACACTTCTACCACATGCACATTTAACTGGGCTGCGTTCAGATCTGAAATTTATCCTTTCTTCCTGTCGTTCCCTTCCCTTACTTCAGGGGGGGAATCCCCAAAATGCCAGGATGAAACATGTCAGCCACACCGGGGCCGTGTCCAAATATATGACCCCTACACCCTTTTGAGGGTGCATATTTGAGTCCACTTTGTCAAAGAGTTTTGTTGAGGGAATTCAGGAGCACACTCATCTGCAGAACGGTGCACTCATCCGACAATTTCAGTAAGTAACCCGGAAGTAAAAACGTGAAAGACATACATAAAAGCGCGTATATTCATATCGATGGTACGAGAGAGATTCATATGACAAACTACTCTTTTTAAAGTTTTTGTTAAAACAATTGTCTTCATATTCTACACTTTGTAACAATAGTCATATGTTAACTGATTGATGTTCTCAATAAAAAATAATAAATAATTAATAAATAAAATATTACAAACTACTTCCTCACTAGTTTGGAAAGAGTTTTGCGGGATTTCTCTCGTGCGTTGCTTGCAAAGTGAGGGGACAGGACACATAGCAGACGGGTCTGTGTGAACGGGTCGTATTCGGACACGTGTGATTCGGATCCAATTTAAGAAAGGGGAGGGAGTAATTATTTTCCCTCGCTCCCTCCTTTATCCTCCCTTCCACCAAGGATATAAAATGCAAGCTTCCAGCAAGAAGGGAATCCCACAATGCAATGCTCCACGTGGAAAAAGTGGGCGGTCACCACAGAACTATGTGGCGGTCACATTTCAACTCTATGGTGTTGCACTTCCGAAATGTTGTGAGGGCGGTTCGGTTCCGTTTTTGTTTGTTTCTCGTCAATCCTCCCTTGCAGAGCACCTTTTAAGTTTGCTTGCTGCACGTAGCAAATTGTGTCACAAGATAGCTCCCTCGAGGAAAGACAGAAAGGGAACGGAGCGTGTTAAATTGGATTCTAATGCAGCCCTAGAAAGGTTGCACCCCCTTAGTCAATTTAAACTGTGAAGCACCCGGAAGTAAGCCTACTGTGTGCGCGTGTTGAGTGCAAAACATTTGAGCTACCATTAAAATGAATGGGGAATATCAGATTGTTGAAGGTGAAATTAAACTTCCCCGATGATATTTTTAAACTTGATTAAAAATCGGTATGTTTCATATGAAAAGCAGATTGTGGAAAATGTTTAATTTAAAATTTTTAGGCAAATGTAATTTTAATAAATATTTGACCAAAACAATCATTGTTTCACAAACTGCTACACATAATGAAATTTATTGCCACAAAAAACTTACCGACTAGGCTTCCTTTTTTTTTTTCTTTCAAATCACCTTGGTTTTCTCCATTGAATTCAATCTGCAGATACTCATACTTTTGTAGAATTTGCGCTCAGAAAGCATACTTCCGGGTGCTTCACTGCCTAGTTCCTACCAAACGCTACCAAACAAGCACATGGCATCATTCACCGCTGAGGATTACATCGTTAAACAAAAGACTGAGTTGAAGTAATTGAGTCATCAACGAATAAGGGTGTTTTTTTTTTTTTTTTTTCTCTCCCCATAATCTTGTTGCTTTAAAAGTTGTTTTCTCGCATCAAATCGGGTTACTTTCCTGTGCAAATGTTAGCACAAATGTTGTAGCACAAATGTAAGACCCTGGTGCTCAAAATGTCTAATTTTGAGAAAATCAAATCCGAAAATATCATTGATCCATAAAATCAGCTATTAAACGTTTTGCTGTTTTTATGCGTTATTTTGAGTGTTTATACCATCATTTTTTAAGTCAAACTTTCGTTGAATCCTTTACTTTGTGCTGACCTAATAATCTCTGTGGAAGTACGGCGGCGGAGCGAACGTGGCCATTGCAACTTGTTACTCTTCTTTGTTGTTGTAGTCGACCAGTGCCGGCACTACATTCGGCACTAATGTAAAGTATCGCTCCCCGATAGACTGTCGTCGTATTTTATTTGCTCTGGGTGCACTGTGGAGTGTTTAAGTGCGTTTGGTAGTGGATGCTACCGGTTACCTTAGAGTTGCGCTAGCATTAGCAATGTGTGTATGTCCAAAAGAAGGGACAGCATGGAATTAGCTGAAAATGGTTTCCATCAATCAACTACATCATGGGTAAGTCGTAATTCAGACATTATGTCCAATCTGCTATCCAATGAACTATCCCTTTAACTTCAGAATGGACAGGACCTGCCTTGATGTGCAGCTTTGACATGGTTTTGCATGTTCAGGTCGGAGTTTTGGCAAGGAATTTGCGTGACCACGCAAATGACAAATTGAATAACAAAAATAAACTGTTAATGCATTTTCATTTAAATTATGGCAGGGTTGTGTCGTAGAGGGTGAGAAATTAAATGTGAAATGAATTTGCATTAACATTTTCAAATTGTCAGATAAAGTGCGTACATTAACTTGAAAATGAAAACGCCTTTTGCATTTTAATTTTAATTATGTCATGGTTTTTGCACACATCGAATACAAATGAAACGCGATCGTCGATTTGCATTTTCATTTGAATTTTGGCATGGATATGCTTCCATAGAAAAATGTCCCAATAATCGAAGAAATGCACCCCCTTTCCTCCACTACCACCTCCTCTCCTCCGTGTCCCGGAAACCGATCTTTGTGTCGTAATCTAATGTTGCTGATTTCATATTAATTATATATTAATTGTTAAATATTAATTAATATCAAGTATATTGTATACTGTGCATGCAACCCTGCTCAGCTCCTTTGGAAATTCTCCCGATTTCTCAGATCCGAAGTTTGGCAAGTATGTACATTGTAAATATATTGTTGTAGATATCTTTATTGTTGTTATTTTTGCTGCTCTTGTTAGTAATTTCCATCAGTTATTCAAGTATTTTTTTAAATAGCTTTGCTGGCTAACTTTGGTTTTGACTAGCCGCTGCTTTTCTCCTGGGTGTAGTTGATATAGTCATGCAACCGGCGGCGTGGTGGGCTGCAATGCTTTTCTCCTGGGTGTAGTTGATATAGTCATGCAACCGGCGGCGTGGTGGGCTGCAATGCTTTTCTCCTGGGTGTAGTTGATATAGTCATGCAACCGGCGGCGTGGTGGGCTGCAAGTTTTACAGATTCCCAGTGA
Organism: Synaphobranchus kaupii; assembly: GCA_029718625.1. Lineage (NCBI taxonomy): Eukaryota > Metazoa > Chordata > Actinopteri > Anguilliformes > Synaphobranchidae > Synaphobranchus > Synaphobranchus kaupii. The sequence continues at coordinate 1,290,168 of CM056379.1, forward strand.
ACGAAGTTAAAAGAAGACGGTGGGCGGACGGTTTAAGGAAATAACTGCTTTCTCGCTTATATAAAATTACAGATTAAAAATTAGTCCTTGTAAGCATGGCCCAGCGGGGGAAAATAATTGGGCAGCTCTGCTCCTTCTCAATGAACATAGAAGTCGCAGTCATATGGCATACAATTGTGTGCAATGACAATAAAGGTTATCTATCTTATCTAAAAGCCTTGTCACAGAACCGCTTTTTCTTCCCACTTCAATCCAAAATGTCGAAGCGAGGAGACATTTAATTTTTTTATTTTATTTTATTTTTTTTTAAAACCAAAGCATAGGGATTTTCTCCCCATAATCTTGATGCTTTCACGGTTCTGTTAGTTTTGTTTACCTGCTTAAAAATCGGGTCCCAGTAAACAATTTCTGTTGGGCCAACGTTGTGGCAATGTCACATTGCAACATTGGCTAACCGTCACGTTCGCTCGTCGGCGTAACGTTGACTGTTTCACAATGGCCCACCATATCTGCATGGGTGGCGTAGTGTTGCTACATGACCAAAAACAGTCAGATTCCATTGTTTCTGTGACTATGGGCCAACTCCCTGGATGGATGGCTTAGTATTTCTTAGAATATGGTGGTTCATCTGGAGCAAAGTTCTGCATCTCACTGAGCCTCCCATTGGGTGCAGTTATAACTGTGCTGACAACACAGGTGTCCCATCCAGGTGTCCCATCCATTATCAAACCTACTTATTCCTTCCAATGCTGGCAGGGTCACAGAATAAGTATACCGTTTATTCCGTGACCCAGTATGCATTGGGCGAGAGGCAGGAATACACCTTGAACAGGTTGCCAGTCCATCGCATGGGACAAACGGCACACGCACCATTCAATCACGCCTACGAATCTTCAATTAGCCATGTCTTTGGACTGGGGCGGCAGTGTAGTATAATGGTTAAGGAACAGGACTTGTAACCAAAAGGTTGCAGGTTCGATTCCCAGGTAGGACACTGCCGTTGTACCCTTGAGCAAGGTACTTAATTGCTTCAGTATATATCCAGCTGTATGAATGGATAAATGTAATAAGTTATGTAAGTCGCTCTGGATAAGAGCGTCTGCTAAATGCCTGTAATGTAATGTAATGTAATGACTGTGGAAGGAAACCGGAGTACCCGGAGGAAACCCACACGGACGTGGGGAGAACATGCAAACTCCACACACAAAGGCACAGAAAACCGGAACCGCTAGCTGTGATGTATAGCCTATGAAATGTGCAGCAGTTTTAGCTGCTTGTTAGCACAATTATTATTTCAGTTGGGTAGCAGCATTAGAATTCAGTGGATCCAGTGCCATTTGAGAGAACTGTGTGCGGATAAAAACGCCCAATTTTAAACACCAGCTTAAATCACAAACTGGCAAGGATGATTATGTGAAACTCCATAAATTTTCTCCATAGAGAAATTTTCCATTAATCTTGAAATCCATATTTGGGCAATGGTTTCTGCTCTGCGTTATGTCAGACTTTCAAGGTCTTTACTAGCCTACAACAAATTCTAAGAAAACGTAAATTCTAACTTTTATTGTGAAATTTTCCTGCTCTTGCGCTTATCGGAAGTCACATTCTTGTTGTGGCTTATTTTGGGCTTTAACTTGACTGAAGTTGACATGCATAGCTATTTCTGACATGATGTGGCTTAAGAGGGTAAATAATCCCTCTAAACATGAAAAGCACCTAATTAAGAAAAATGAACAGCTTGTTAGGATTTTGGGATTGCAATTGTGGTTGGAACGAAAACCAGCATACACAGTGGTCCCCGAGGACCGAGTTTGGGAACCACTGTTTTAGACTATGCGCTAAGATCGTCAAGATAGAGCCCTCTGTCTTGTGCAGGAACATTACCAGTAACTCGCTTGTAGTGACCCCTGTGGTCAGTCAGGCATCTGCAGGACTGCAGAGTGTGTGTCAGGTGTGTGTCAAGAATGTGTCAGGTGCAGCCGTAGGACCTGTTTGATTAAGGCTAAATCCCTTCCCCTGTTTCCCTCCAGGAGCTGCACTTCTGCACACCTTTGAGCAGCAGTATGATGCAGGCAGGAGTCTATCTGAGACAGGACACTGAGACAACACCACCAGAGCTCATTGAGCAGCACAGGATCAGACAGAAAGAAGAAGAACTCAGTGGACTGGAGTCTGTCCACATGGCAGAGTCAGAGACAGAGTGTGCTGTACCAGGACTCAACACACTGGAGCCAGAGTGTGTTACAGCACACAGCGGGGTCAGTGATGTACACCATACACACACATCACTGATTAAGATGGAAACTGATCTGGGCTCCACCCACACTGGGGATCTTATTAAGACTGAGAGCTTAGACTTTACAGAGCTGGGATATGTAACCCATCTGTATCCTGACCAAATCAAAGCAGAGACTGATGATGGAGGATACCTGAAGGCCGAACACATCAGTGACTTGCAGGATATTAAATGTGTTAATATTAAATCTGATCAAATGAAGTGTGAATCCAGTGAAAGTTTAGTGAGTGATCTTGCAAATACTGTGATGACTGGAGCTGGTGTTAAACACAAAGACCAAACTTTTTTATGTCCAATAATTCTTACCTTGATGTTCTCCGTTCAAAAACTTGATGAAGTTCAAAACGATCTGAGGCACAAAATTTAGGTAGGCCAACCAAAAAGTAAAGATAACTCCACGCCAAATCGCCACCATTATGGCTGACGGGAGTGGGTGGAATTATCCAAACAAAAATTAGATCTCAAGGTTGTAGGATCAAGAAAAAATTACAAGATCAAGTAAACGCGATAAATTCGATAAGTGGTTTAAAATAAAGCAGAAAAAACCTAAATATAAAGAACAACGAGGGTTATAATCAACTGTGACGTGTTGGTGAATATTATGACGTCATCATTTCACAGAAAGCACTACCCAGAGCCAGTTAGAGATCTTTTACTTGGGGTCTGGCTCAATACAGGCGTTAGTAATTCACCTTTATTAGGAATCTCCAGGAAGAAGTCGGACAGGGTTGAAAAATCTTTAATATCGGCACTGAGTTTCCAGCTTTAATAACGGACACCTAGAGGGTAAAACCTTAGGCCTAATTACACTACCGCAATCGCCATGATTAATATTTGTAGCATATTTTTAATAGTTGGAACAGAATGAGATTATAAAGAAATGCGATCTCGTGAAAGCAGACTAGGCTACCCATGAATTAGACGAGGCAGCAGTGAAGATTTCAGGCTCGTTTCATACCACAGAACCTTGAGGATTTACAGCCAGTTAGCCAACCATGCATTCCATACTATTCCCGTGCAATTTACATCTTAATCTACTCCCACCCCCCAATTCCCCCAAGAGATCCATTCAAATGCAGAGAGGTTATAGTATCCCTTGTAAGAGTACCTGAAAATAAGACATCAAGTGTTTTGATGTTGTTAGGTCACAGATATCAAGAGTCTTTTTGATATCCTTTCATACCCAGTCATGATAGCACACCTGTTTACCTGTATAATAGTAATTTGCTTATGTATAAAAATGGATACAATTGCTACACGGTTCACCTGATATGGATGTGAAAACCCTCAAATTAAAGCTGAAAGTCTGCATTTAAACTAATTGTTCCATTTCAAATCCAATGCGCTGGAGTAGGATACATAGACAAAACAACATAAAATCTGTCACTGTCAAAATACTTACGGACTGCACTGTATGTTCCCGTGTTACAGAAAGTCTGGCTTTGCTATAGCGTGTGCAGAAGGACATTTCTCTCTGTGGACACATCACACTCATGTTACACAACAGCACACAGAAGAAAGTACCTCTAGCACCCATGGATGGACACCTGGATGTCAAAGTGCATGCTTTCCCCATCATAACAACAATAACAAAACATGATTTATGCCAAATGTAGTAACATGCAGGCATACGGTGGGATATCAGCCAATAGTAATGATCTCAATGCAGGTGGATCTTTACCTGGTGGAAGAACATCAGAGTCATAAGAACAGTGCTGCCGCTTGCATGTTGCTGGGATATCCTGTGGAACGGGTAGTGAAGCGGTGCCCATATGTGCGTGCCTCTGTGTGTCCGAGTGGGAGAGGATAGCTCTGTGTTCCTCTCGTGTGCCTGTGTGTGTCAGAGTAGGAGAGGATAGCTCTGTGTTCCTCTCGCGTGCCTGTGTGTGTCAGAGTGGGAGACGATAGCTCTGTGTTCCTCTCGCGTGCCTGAGTGTGTCAGAGTGGGAGAGGATAGCTCTGTGTTCCTCTCGCGTGCCTGTGTGTGTCAGAGTGGGAGAGGATAGCTCTGTGTTCCTCTCGTGTGTCTGTATATTTGGAAATGCAGAATATCTCAAATATTTACAAATAAACACATTTTGAAATCATTAATAATTAATCTGAGCCAGTTGGTTGCTACAGGGTTCACTTAACAGGGTCAGATAATAAGGACACGTCCAAAACATTGCCTATCAACTGTCTGCACAAAGAAAAACTTTCCGCACATAGAAACAGCAATCGATATGCATCCAACATAAAACTGACAAGGAAGATTATCGTTTGTCTCCAGACATTGGACTGGTCTTTTTTTTGTTTTGTTTTGCTCAGTAGTGCAAAATGTTTTCACTGCTTTCAAAGTCAGGCTGGTATGAAATATATAACCATAGCTCAGAAAAGTTAAGCAATTACATAACTTACACTAAAAAATCCAACCTTAAAGAACATGATTAGTTACTGTAGTATGGATTTAAAGCAGCATTTGAAATATGATATAAGTCAGACTCTTTGAATTCAAGATCAGAAAACTATTAATGGATGCCATTCAACAATGCAAAATCATTCCCTAAATCATTTGTGCAAATATTTTGTAGAGGACAGAGGCATTGAGCTGGATATCAGTCATAAGTTGTAATTTTCCACGAAAACAAAAAAAGCAGGTTTGTTTCATACACACCTGCCATCACCCATAATAAATATAGTCGTATACCTTTTACAGTAACACTGGTTGTGCTTTTTAGTATCTCTGACTGATGATCAGTCATTAATTCACATGGCTTCTCATATCATAGTTATGCTGACGATACTCAACTCTTCCTCTCTTTCCCTCCCTCTACCCCACCGGTTAAGGAGAGGATATCTGCTTGTCTGGCTGACATCTCTGAGTGGATGGCTACCCATCACCTGAAGCTCAACCTTGAAAAGACAGAGCTCCTCTTCATGCCATACAAGACCTCCCCACTATGTGACCTCTCCATCACCATTGACGGTACCATGGTGGCTGCCTCCCGCTCTGCAAGGAACCTGGGGGTGGTCCTGGACGACCAGCTGGGCTTCAAAGAGCACATCAGGGCAACGGCACGGTCCTGCAGGTTCCTCCTGTACAACATCAGGAGGATTCGACCGTACCTGACCACCTACTCCACCCAGCTTCTTGCCCAGACCATGGTCACCTCACACCTGGACTACTGCAACTCCCTGCTCGCAAGCCTACCTGCCTGCACCATTCTGCCTCTCCAACTGATCCAGAATGCAGCTGCCCGGCTTGTGTTCAACCTCCCAAAATTTTCCCATGTAACCCCCCTGCTGAGGTCACTCCACTGGCTGCCGGTTGCAGCCAGGATCAGGTTCAAAGTTCTGACCCTGGCCTACACTGCAGCCAATAGGACAGGCCGTCCTACCTGCAGGACTTAATCCAGCACCATGTTCCTGCTCGACCACTTCGCTGTTCTACAGCAGGGCGACTTGCACTTCCCCGCCTCCGTGTCAACAGCGCTCGCTCGTCCTGACTGCGGAGCTTTTCCACCCTAGCTCCTCAGTGGTGGAACGAACTACCCATTCCCCTACGTTCTACTCTACCACTGTCTGCGTTCCGTCGTGGCCTGAAGACACACCTCTTCAGACAACACCTTGACTGATAAACTAATCTACGGCCTTTTCTCATAGTACTTGTTCCCTGTGTTTTCCTTGTCTTAACTGTTTCATGTAATAGTTTATAATAGTATTTAGAATAGAATTATAGTATAGCCGATTTACCCACAGCTTACTGTGAACTACATTCAATGTTCATCACTAGGGATAGCTGCTACGTTTTTGGAAGGATGTGCTTTGTCCTATCTGTTCTGTAGTTGCTTCTATGCCCTTTCTGTATGCACTTATTGTATGTCGCTTTGGATAAAAGTGTCTGCTAAATGACTGTAATGTAAAGTGATGTTACATCCTCAATCCTGTTGTCGCTGTTACCATTTGTGACACACCACCTTTACAATTCCTGTGCTTGATTGCACACAAACTGGTCTGCAACAGAGATGGATTCCATAAATGTGCTTTGGTGGCTGATAAAACATTTCTGAATGGCTTATTTCAACATCTGTATTTTTGGGCAGCATGCTGTGCGGTTTTCTGTTTTTGAACCTGGCTTGCCCTCCGCTGGACTAAGTCATTCTAACACAGGTCATGTGAGTGCTGGTGCAAGCTGCTTCATGTGAATTTGGTTTGACTGAGCTGTGGGTTGAAGACTGGCTCAAGCCTGATTTCAGCTGATTTATAAGCTCATGTATAGGAAATTGTGTTACAGAGAGTCTGTGGTCATTTCAGTTATTTCTACAAGAAATAACCCTAAAAGATAGACATCAACACTGTAATCTTCCAATCAGAAAATATATTTATTGAAGTATTTATTTAAGTATAGTATTTTATCCCAACAGAACATCGAATCACTGCAATGTCCAAATCATGAGGGTACGCAGCAGGCAGGGGAGTCCTCCAAAATGCCTGCATGTAGACTGAAGGCCACCAGTTCACCAGGCAGGGTTGCTATTGAAGCACAACCAGGCAGGCTAAACCCTCCCTAGGCAACGCTATGGATGATCGTGGTGGGGATCGACAAGACTCTCGGCCATGACAACATCAGGATTCTTTGGCGTGGTGTGGACATTGTTTAACTTTTGTGCTGTAGCATCTTTCTAACTCCTTGTTGCAAGTAGCCATGTTTTGTTAGCCTGACTGATATGCTGGTTGGCTTGATATATGAAGGGGTTATTTAGCTGTTCTGATTGGTCAGGACCACCTCATTCATTCATAGTGAGCACAAGCAACAAGGAATCTTGCATGGTGTCTCGCCTGCCTAATTGATGCCCAGGTAGGAAACCTGGGGGGTATTTCACAAAGCAGGATTAGTGAGTTAGCTGGATAACTGCACTGAGTAAAACCCAGAACAGTTCTATTTATTTCAGTCCATGTTCCAGATTTGGGAGGGTTCTGGGTTTTACTCAGTGCAGTTATCCAGCTAACCCAGTAATCCATCTTTGTGAAATACCCCCCTGGGGTGTGTGGCCAAGCTGCTGGCCAGAGCTGGGCTGAATCTAGTGGTCAAGCTCCAAACTGATTGGGTGGGATTGAGGCTATGCAAGGCAATGCTGCCAGCCAGTGATCATGCTGTATCCTAAATGGCATCCTCCTAAAGGCAACACTGCCAGCATTGAGTAAAACTTTGTGACGTGTCTCCTCAAACCCATTCATAATTATTATGTCAGCAATGAAATCCAGCTCCCACCAAAACAAAACTACACGGAAGTACAGGAACTTCAATTTCTCATGTCCGTGGCAACGTAGAATGCTCCGTAACCCCAGGCCAGTCAACCAATCAGTGCTATGCGACAAATCATGACGCCGTGTGTGCTGTTACAAATTTCCGGAGGTACGCGACAAGTGTCCCACAGCCTGTGAGACGTTCCTAATTACGTCACTGGGACAGAAAATGTGCCTCACAGGGTGCCAGCCAGTCATCATGCTGTATCCTAAATGGCATCCTCCTAAATGCAACGCTGCCAGCCAATCACCATGACTGGCCCTGAATGACGTCCTCCTTGTAGCTATTCTGCCAGCTAATCACCATTCTGGATACTAAATGCCATCATTCTCATGGCTATTCTGCCAGCCAATAACCATGGAGGAAGCTAAATGACATGCTACTCCTGATGACGCAGCCAGCCAATCAACATGCCAGACCCTAAATTACCTTTTGAATGTCTATGCAGCCAGCTAACCACCATGTCTGTCTAAAAGAGCCAAGCAGTTCAGACACCCTGAAGGAGACTACATTGCTGAAATGAGTTGTAGCATACCACGCTTACGGAAAGCAGGTATAGCCATTGTTGGCTTCTTTCCTACATCAGGGCGCCACATAAGGTCTTCCGTCTCTTGTGAAATGTTCCCAAACTGATGGAGGACATTGCAGTGATTGGATGGTCTGATAGGGATAAACATTGGTCTCCACAATCTCCAATCTTATGATTTGCTCCCGAGAGGGCGAAAAACCACAAAACACCTTTCCGTCAGGCCATTATCTGATTGCCTAGCTGAAAAAAGGAAAAAGTGGGTAAAAATTCCCCCTCTGCCCCAGAAATGGCAACAAAAGTATTACTTTAAGAGCAAATCTGGAATATGTTGAGGCAGATTTGGAGTCAGGAAGCCAAACTAAAAACAGAATTTGACGCAGAGAAAAGCGAAAGAAAAGAACGGCAGAAAAACACAAATGGTACAACAGCGCCCCTTCAGGTGGACCTGTGAACAGCGGTGATCACCAAGGCTGGGTTCAGACCAGAAGACGAGGAACAACAGCTGTGTCCCACGCTCTAATTGGGGTAATTCTGGTCAGAACGCTCCCTTGATGAACCAATGATGAAACCTTAACCCCTCCAGCGATCACAGTGTTGTTCAGTGTCACCATCGCCGTCTCGGTCTTCGGTTCCGCGCACCTCCCCGACCTCTTCTTCCCCCACCCGCCATTCCTCCGCTATCATCCTCTCTGCCACACACAGGCTGTCATATGGAGGGAAACACAAGGGGATGAGTGCAAAGGAGAAAGGGATGAGTAGTCTGCCTGGGCTAAAGGCCTAAACGTACAATCAAATCATATAACGGGTGTAGTCAGTATTAGCGCTCGGTAACAGTGCTGTATTAGTGAGTATTAGCGCTCTGTAGCAGTGTTATATTAGTGAGTATTAGCGCTCTGTAGCAGTGCTGTATTAGTGAGTATTAGCGCTCTGTAGCAGTGTTATATTAGTGAGTATTAGCACTCTGTAGCAGTGCTATATTAGTGAGTATTAGCACTCTGTAGCAGTGTTATATTAGTGAGTATTAGCGCTCTGTAGCAGTGTTATATTAGTGAGTATTAGCACTCTGTAGCAGTGCTATATTAGTGAGTATTAGCGCTCTGTAGCAGTAGCAGTGTTATATTAGTGAGTATTAGCGCTCTGTAGCAGTGCTGTATTAGTGAGTATTAGCGCTCTGTAGCAGTGTTATATTAGTGAGTATTAGCACTCCGTAGCAGTGCTATATTAGTGAGTATTAGCACTCTGTAGCAGTGCTATATTAGTGAGTATTAGCGCTCTGTAGCAGTGTTATATTAGTGAGTATTAGCACTCTGTAGCAGTGCTGTATTACTGAGTATTAGCGCTCTGTAGCAGTGTTATATTAGTATTAACGCTCTGTAGCAGTGCTATATTCGTGAGTATTAGCGCTCTGTAGCAGTGTTATATTAGTATTAGCGCTCTGTAGCAGTGCTATATTAGTGAGTATTAGCACTCTGTAGCAGTGTTATATTAGTGAGTATTAGCACTCTGTAGCAGTGCTGTATTAGTGAGTATTAGCATTCTGTAGCAGTGTTATATTAGTGAGTATTAGCACTCTGTAGCAGTGCTGTATTAGTGAGTATTAGCGCTCTGTAGCAGTGCTATATTCGTGAGTATTAGCGCTCTGTAGCAGTGTTATATTAGTGAGTATTAGCACTCTGTAGCAGTGTTATATTAGTGAGTATTAGCACTCTGTAGCAGTGCTGTATTAGTGAGTATTAGCGCTCTGTAGCAGTGCTATATTCGTGAGTATTAGCGCTCTGTAGCAGTGTTATATTAGTGAGTATTAGCGCTCTGTAGCAGTGCTATATTCGTGAGTATTAGCGCTCTGTATTAGCACTGGCGGTGTTTCCTCACTGTCTGGCCAGAGTGCTGGGTGGTCTGCTGTCCCTCGGTGTAAATCTCCACCCTGATTCGGTTGGGTCTCTCCTCCTGCCTGCAGGCCACGCCCTCCTGAGCTGGCTTCCTGCAACATTGAGAAGGCAGCTATCAGAGCGAGACCACACAAATCATTCTCACACCCTCATTCCAGCAACTTCTCAAACCTCAACTATATCCTGTATTTTTGCAGAACCAGACACTTGAATCTTTTCTCCACGAAATTATGCGAGTATGTTTTTTAACATTCTCTTCAGTCTCTGCCATTTTACACAAGTTGTCTGGGGAAAAGATCACATCTTACTGCAGCCTTGTTCCTGATTAGTGTTATGATGCCCTTCATAAATGTCCCAAATGTTGTGTTTGTCGCCCCCTTGTGTGCAATGCAAGTATTTCCACAGACACCGTCCATTTTTGATACTCACTGCTTTTTAGCGATGTCTTGCTGCCTGGATCCCTCCAGCTCACTCCCTTCCCTCTCAACCACTGTGTCAGCCTCCTTTCCCTGCAGCAGAATACCCAGTACTAAATCTAAACTGTTCACCTGCATGTAGAGCTAAAGGAACTAATTTTAAAGGGATGTGTTTGAGAAGACGAGACAAAATCCAACCAAAGATGGTCGACCATCAATGAAATAATTCTGGTATTTGTAATATTCTGTCAATGCTGTACTGTCCAGTGCAACATTACTTACATGTCCTTCTGAAGCTCTCTCATTCTGGACCATGCATTCGCCTATAAGAGGCAGGACAAAAACAGTAATCAGGAGAAAGGTAATACATTTACAACCATCTAAAACTATCCTCACCTTCAGACATTGCTGGCCAGAGCCCAAACTAGCCTCCACTGCGTGGTACTAGGCATTAATTAGCCTGAAATACAGATAGATGCTTATTTGCTGCTGATGTCTATCTTGTTAGCATGCTAACTTTTACTATGTATTTATCCAGGTGGCTGTGACTGTGTATGGTGAAGAGTAATGCCCGAGTGTGATGTCTGACTGCAGCACTTAGCGTTGCAGAGCTTTACAATGGACAGATGCACACCTTCCACACCAACGATCTCCCGTGCAGTGGGGAGGTAACGGGTGGAACTGGTGACTGATCTTTTCAGATCAGCCAACTCACTGCTGATCTCTGTGAGCCTGTAAACAGAGAAAAGCACAGCATTCGGCCACTACCAAGCAGTGTGTGAAAATCAGCCATTTAACTCCGATACCAGTCCAAATAAACAGCCATTTCACTTTGATACCAGTCCAAATACCAGCTATTTAACTGAGTAACAAGTATGGATCCAAGACCACAGTCAACAGCCTAGCCGATGGCAAAGTTTCTGTTGAGCAGTTTCCCTGTGATTATTCAATCGCTGTGATCGCCAATAAAGAGTCGACTGGCTTCTGAACTCACTTCTTCCGCAGACTGGCTGTTGCTCTCCGTTCCTCCTCCTGTAACAAACCATTGGGACAAAGCATTACAAACACTCAGTAATTATGTACAAAATGGCGGTAAAGCATTACAAACACTCAGTAATTATGTACAAAATGGCGGTAAACGGTAAACTGTACACATTGCGCAGAGTCTTGTTGCTGAGTGCACTGTGCTGGTAGTGCAGGGTGAGACTGCTTACCTGGGCCATCAGGATGACATGTTTTTCTTCCATCTCAGCCTCCAGGACAGAAACCCTCTCCTTCAGTTTGTTGCTTTCTAGCAGCTGGGCCAACTCCTGACTGATCTTCCTGCAAGGCAGAGTATAGAGGCTTCAGGCTCTGCCTGCACCGCTCTTATGCATAAACACACCTTTCCTCTGCTGTATTACATCAAAGTCACTGCAGCTGAAAGCCCCCACAACAACTCACCATCCTTCTGTCGCCTAATTTGTAAAACCCACATGACCCTCGACAGCCACCGTACTTACTCCTGCAGGACGGCCTCTTGCTGCTGAGACATTGCAGAAACAGCTGCCAGCCTCTCGTCCTTCTTGTAGCACACTTTCTGCAAGGTGGCCATGTTCTCCGCCTTTTCCTGGCAGAGCTGCTTTAGGCCCGCCATCTTCTCCTCCTTCTCCTGAAGTGAGAAAGCCATGGCTGCCAGTTGGTCCTCCCGCTCCTGGAAAAGCTCTGCCATGGCCCTCAGCTCACGTTCTTTCCTCTCACACTGCCCTTCCATGGCCGACAGCTCCTTCACTACCAACTCAGTCCGTCCCTCTTCCCAAATCTTACATGTTTGAGACATGGCTACCAGCTTCTGCTCTTTCCTCTTACAGATGTCGAGAACGACAGCCAGCTCATGCTTCAAGTCTCCAATCACGGTCTTGCTCCTCTGTCTCTCTTCTTCGGTGGTCTTAGAGTTCACTTCTGCCTGTTCAACTGATTCCTGTTGCATCTGGTGGAACGTTGCCTTTCAAATAAGAAATTAGAACATGAAAAATTGTATATGAAAAAAACTAAGCATTTAAACATTACGGATTCAATACATATCTTAGATGTTCTGTATGAGGTGTATCCATGCTACAATGCTCAGGATCACTGATATTAATCAACTGGCCAAACGGCCAGTTATAAATGATCTCACCTTCAGCTCCTCAAACAGAAGATTCAGTTGAGGAGCAGAATTCTTGGAGGTGTTCACCTCCCTCTGAAGCTTGAGGATTTTCTGATCAAGCTCTTTATTAGTCCCTAATAATATAAAAAATTAAAATGAATTTAAAACCTTATGCCTTTAATAACATAATATAAATAATAACAAATGTTAGTGAGGTCAACTAATATTAAATACAATTAAAATAACTTACATTGGTGTTTCCTGGTTTTAAACTGAAGGGGTACAAGAAAGAAGAAAAAAACTAATTAATACAATTTAACTACAGACAGAGCAATTAACTACAGACAGGGCAGATTTTAACACAATAGCATGAACAGGCAATCGGCACTCAGCAGTTAAAACGAATGGTCAGTACTGATAATGCACAAATTACAGATGGTACAGTAAGAGTAGCCTTACTTTAACTCAGTCAACAGTGGCCAGAGGCAATGATTTAATTTACAATGTTTCATGGATTAAGTAGACTGGATAATGTGTCACCACTGTAACTGTGGCTTCTGTAGTTCGCTCTAGCGTCTGCTAAAGTAATGTGATATCATGTAAATGAATGCGCTAAGAAATGACTCACCACAAGCACTGCTATGCAGATCACCGAAAACATTATCAGCGATCCCATCACCAACCACTCAGTTGGGACCAGATTCCAGAATTCCGATAGGTTTCCCATGAGCTGAACAAATGTAAAAGTACAGGGGGTAATACAACTGCTACCTGGGAATGCAGTGAGCCACTTAAGACCCCAATCTTAACACGCATTCTCCCCACACACGGCATCTTGATTAGGCAGTCCATTGTATATTTACTATTTTTAAATAGGGCTACAGTGCAAACAGCATGTAGGTCCCCTTTCTTTTACAGGTAATCACGCATATGGAGGCTACATGTTACGCGACTTTTAGGAATATTTTATCCACGTTATTAAAATACTAAAGCCCACTTGACATGCAAAAGAAAAAAAAAGTTTTACTTACAGTTCCAGCAGTGTGCGCTATCCGCTCCTTGGTGGGAAGGAGGGTGCTGTTCCACCACATGGGACCAACCAAGGTGTTGTTGGTGACATTGCCTTGAGAACATTTAATTTGGGATATTAATTACAAATGGTTGCGAACAATCAACCGTCAAAGAGCATCCATTAAATGTAACTAAATGACAAATACCATGCTAGTCCTAGGAAAAATGCGATATCTGGCCAGCTACAATAGGGCTACAGACGGCAGTGAATCTTCCAGTCGTCTTCGATTAGTTAAAATTCACGCCGTTGCAAATCAGCCGGCCCTATACCGAAGTAACCTATAGCCAAACAATGATCAGCCTGCCATCATGGACGCTTTCAGATCAGGTCTGATCGGAGCAAATTAGCTAACCGAATATGATCAACGGAGGGGGGAGACCGGGGGCAAAATATTCGCGAGGCTAGACTTTAATAAATATTAACCAATAACTTTACATAAAACGGCTCCAAATGAAGACAGGAATCGCATAATTATGTCCAATAATTCTTACCTTGATGTTCTCCGTTCAAAAACTTGATGAAGTTCAAAACGATCTGAGGCACAAAATTTAGGTAGGCCAACCAAAAAGTAAAGATAACTCCACGCCAAATCGCCACCATTATGGCTGACGGGAGTGGGTGGAATTATCCAAACAAAAATCAGATCTCACGGTTGTAGGATCAAGAAAAAATTACAAGATCAAGTAAACGCGATAAATTCGATAAGTGGTTTAAAATAAAGCAGAAAAAACCTGAATATAAAGAACAACGAGGGTTATAATCAACTGTGACGTGTTGGTGAATATTATGACGTCATCATTTCACAGAAAGCACTACCCAGAGCCAGTTAGAGATCTTTTACTTGGGGTCTGGCTCAATACAGGCGTTAGTAATTCACCTTTATTAGGAATCTCCAGGAAGAAGTCGGACAGGGTTGAAAAATCTTTAATATCGGCACTGAGTTTCCAGCTTTAATAACGGACACCTAGAGGGTAAAACCTTAGGCCTAATTACACTACCGCAATCGCCATGATTAATATTTGTAGCATATTTTTAATAGTTGGAACAGAATGAAAGGGCGAGATTATAAAGAAATGCGATCTCGTGAAAGCAGACTAGGCTACCCATGAATTAGACGAGGCAGCAGTGAAGATTTCAGGCTCGTTTCATACCACAGAACCTTGAGGGTTTACAGCCAGTTAGCCAACCATGCATTCCATACTATTCCCGTGCAATTTACATCTTAATCTACTCCCACCCCCCAATTCCGCCAAGAGATCCATTCAAATGCAGAGAGGTTATAGTATCCCTTGTAATAGTACCTGAAAATAAGACATCAAGTGTTTATGTTGTTAGGTCACAGATATCAAGAGTCTTTTTGATATCCTTTCATACCCAGTCATGATAGCACACCTGTTTACCTGTATAATAGTAATTTGCTTATGTATAAAAATGGATACAATTGCTACACGGTTCACCTGATATGGATGTGAAAACCCTCAAATTAAAGCTGAAAGTCTGCATTTAACTAATTGTTCCATTTCAAATCCAATGTGCTGGAGTACAGAGACAAAACAACAAAAAATTTGTCACTGTCAAAATACTTACGGACTGCACTGTATGTTCCCGTGTTACAGAAAGTCTGGCTTTGCTATAGCGTGTGCAGAAGGACATTTCTCTCTGTGGACACATCACACTCATGTTACACAACAGCACACAGAAGAAAGTACCTCTAGCACCCATGGATGGACACCTGGATGTCAAAGTGCATGCTTTCCCCATCATAACAACAATAACAAAACATGATTTATGCCAAATGTAGTAACATGCAGGCATACGGTGGGATATCAGCCAATAGTAATGATCTCAATGCAGGTGGATCTTTACCTGGTGGAAGAACATCAGAGTCATAAGAACAGTGCTGCCGCTTGCATGTTGCTGGGATATCCTGTGGAGCGGGTAGTGAAGCGGTGCCCACATGTGCGTGCCACTGTGTGTCAGAGTGGGAGAGGATAGCTCTGTGTTCCTCTCGCGTGCCTGTGTGTGTCAGAGTGGGAGAGGATAGCTCTGTGTTCCTCTCGCGTGCCTGTGTGTGTCAGAGTGGGAGAGGATAGCTCTGTGTTCCTCTCGCGTGCCTGTGTGTGTCAGAGTGGGAGAGGACAGCTCTGTGTTCCTCTCGCGTGCCTGTGTGTGTCAGAGTGGGAGAAGATAGCTCTGTGTTCCTCTCGTGTGCCTGTGTGTGTCAGAGTGGGAGAGGACAGCTCTGTGTTCCTCTCGCGTGCCTGTATGTGTCAGAGTGGGAGAGGATAGCTCTGTGTTCCTCTCGCGTGCCTGTGTGTGTCAGAGTGGGAGAGGACAGCTCTGTGTTCCTCTCGTGTGCCTCTGCGTGTCAGAGTAGGAGAGGATAGCTCTGTGTTCCTCTCGTGTGCCTGTGTGTGTCAGAGTGGGAGAGGACAGCTCTGTGTTCCTCTTGCATGCCTGTGTGTGTCAGAGTGGGAGAGGATAGCTCTGTGTTCCTCTCGTGTGCCTGTGTGTGTCAGAGTGGGAGAGGACAGCTCTGTGTTCCTCTCGCGTGCCTGTGTGTGTCCGAGTGGGAGAGGATAGCTCTGTGTTCCTCTCGCGTGCCTGTGTATATTTGGAAATGCAGAATATCTCAAATATTTACAAATAAACACAATTTGAAATCATTAATAATTAATCTGAGCCAGTTGGTTGCTACAGGGTTCACTTAACAGGGTCAGATAATAAGGACACGTCCAAAACATTGCCTATCAACTGTCTGCACAAAGAAAAACTTTCCGCACATAGAAACGGCAATCGATATGCATCCAGCATAAAACTGACAAGGAAGATTATCGTTTGTCTCCAGACATTGGACTGGTCTTTTTTTTGTTTTGTTTTGCTCAGTAGTGCAAAATGTGTTCACTGCTTTCAAAGTCAGGCTGGTATGAAATATATAACCATAGCTCAGAAAAGTTAAGCAATTACATAACTTACACTAAAAAATCCAACCTTAAAGAACATGATTAGTTACTGTAGTATGGATTTAAAGCAGCATTTGAAATATGATATAAGTCAGACTCTTTGAATTCAAGATCAGAAAACTATTAATGGATGCCATTCAACAATGCAAAATCATTCCCTAAATCATTTGTGCAAATATTTTGTAGAGGACAGAGGCATTGAGCTGGATATCAGTCATAAGTTGTAATTTTCCACGAAAACAAAAAAAGCAGGTTTGTTTCATACACACCTGCCATCACCCATAATAAATATACTCGTATACCTTTTACAGCAACACTGGTTGTGCTTTTTAGTATCTCTGACTGATGATCAGTCATTAATTCACATGGCTTCTCATATCATAGTTATGCTGATAATACTCAACTCTTCCTCTTTCCCTCCCTCTACCCCACAGGTTAAGGAGAGGATATCTGCTTGTCTGGCTGACATCTCTGAGTGGATGGCTACCCATCACCTGAAGCTCAACCTTGAAAAGACAGAGCTCCTCTTCATGCCATACAAGACCTCCCCACTATGTGACCTCTCCATCACCATTGACGGTACCATGGTGGCTGCCTCCCACTCTGCAAGGAACCTGGGGGTGGTCCTGGACGACCAGCTGGGCTTCAAAGAGCACATCAGGGCAACGGCACGGTCCTGCAGTTTCCTCCTGTACAACATCAGGAGGATTCGACCGTACCTGACCACCTACTCCACCCAGCTTCTTGTCCAGACCATGGTCACCTCACACCTAGACTACTGCAACTCCCTGCTTGCAAGCCTACCTGCCTGCACCATTCTGCCTCTCCAACTGATCCAGAATGCAGCTGCCCGGCTTGTGTTCAACCTCCCGAAATTTTCCCATGTAACCCCCCTGCTGAGATCACTCCACTGGCTGCCGGTTGCAGCCAGGATGAGGTTCAAAGTTCTGACCCTGGCCTACACTGCAGCCAATAGGACAGGCCCGTCCTACCTGCAGGACTTAATCCAGCACCATGTTCCTGCTCGACCACTTCGCTGTTCTACAGCAGGGCGACTTGCACTTCCCCGCCTCCGTGTCAACAGCGCTCGCTCGTCCTGACTGCGGAGCTTTTCCACCCTAGCTCCTCAGTGGTGGAACGAACTACCCATTCCCCTACGTTCTACTCCAGCACTGTCTGCGTTCCGTCGTGGCCTGAAGACACACCTCTTCAGACTACACCTTGACTGATAAACTAATCTACGGCCTTTTCTCATAGTACTTGTTCCCTGTGTTTTCCTTGTCTTAACTGTTTCATGTAATAGTTTATAATAGTATTTAGAATAGAATTATAGTATAGCCGATTTACCCACAGCTTACTGTGAACTACATTCAATGTTCATCACTAGGGATAGCTGCTACGTTTTTGGAAGGATGTGCTTTGTCTTATCTGTTCTGTAGTTGCTTCTATGCCCTTTCTGTATGCACTTATTGTATGTCGCTTTGGATAAAAGTGTCTGCTAAATGACTGTAATGTAAAGTGATGTTACATCCTCAATCCTGTTGTCGCTGTTACCATTTGTGACACACCACCTTTACAATTCCTGTGCTTGATTGCACACAAACTGGTCTGCAACAGAGATGGATTCCATAAATGTGCTTTGGTGGCCGATAAAACATTTCTGAATGGCTTATTTCAACATCTGTATTTTTGGGCAGCATGCTGTGCGGTTTTCTGTTTTTGAACCTGGCTTGCCCTCCGCTGGACTAAGTCATTCTAACACAGGTCATGTGAGTGCTGGTGCAAGCTGCTTCATGTGAATTTGGTTTGACTGAGCTGTGGGTTGAAGACTGGCTCAAGCCTGATTTCAGCTGACTTATAAGCTCATGTATAGGAAATTGTGTTACAGAGAGTCTGTGGTCATTTCAGTTATTTCTACAAGAAATAACCTTAAAAGATAGACATCAACACTGTAATCTTCCAATCAGAAAATATATTTATTGAAGTATTTATTTAAGTATAGTATTTTATCCCAACAGAACATCGAATCACTGCAATGTCCAAATCATGAGGGTACGCAGCAGGCAGGGGAGTCCTCCAAAATGCCTGCATGTAGACTGAAGGCCACCAGTTCACCAGGCAGGGTTGCTATTGAAGCACAACCAGGCAGGCTAAACCCTCCCTAGGCAACGCTATGGATGATCGTGGGGGGGATCGACGAGACTCTCGGCCATGACAACATCAGGATTCTTGGGCGTGGCGTGGACATTGTTTACCTTTTGTGCTGTAGCATGTTCCTAACTCCTTGTTGCAAGTAGCCATGTTTTGTTAGCCGGACTGATATGCTGGTTGGCTTGATATATGAAGGGGTTATTTAGCTGTTCTGATTGGTCAGGACCACCTCATTCATTCATAGTGAGCACAAGCAACAAGGAATCTTGCATGGTGTCTCGCCTGCCTAATTGATGCCCAGGTAGGAGACCTGGGGGGTATTTCACAAAGCAGGATTAGTGAGTTAGCTGGATAACTGCACTGAGTAAAACCCAGAATAGCTCTATTTATTTCAGTCCATGTTCCAGATTTGGGAGGGTTCTGGGTTTTACTCAGTGCAGTTATCCAGCTAACCCAGTAATCCATCTTTGTGAAATACCCCCCTGAGGTGTGTGGCCAAGCTGCTGGCCAGAGCTGGGCTGAATCTAGTGGTCAAGCTCCAAACTGATTGGGTGGGATTGAGGCTATGCAAGGAAATGCTGCCAGCCAGTGATCATGCTGTATCCTAAATGGCATCCTCCTAAAGGCAACACTGCCAGCATTGAATAAAACTTTGTGAAGTGTCTCCTCAAACCCATTCATAATTATTATGTCAGCTATGAAATCCAGCTCCCACCAAAACAAAACTACACGGAAGTACAGGAACTTCAATTTCTCATGTCCGTGGCAACGTAGAATGCTCCGTAACCCCAGGCCAGTCAACCAATCAGTGCTATGCGACAAATCATGACGCCGTGTGTGCTGTTACAAATTTCCGGAGGTACGCGACAAGTGTCCCACAGCCTGTGAGACGTTCCTAATTACGTTACTGGGACAGAAAATGTGCCTCACAGGGTGCCAGCCAGTCATCATGCTGTATCCTAAATGGCATCCTCCTAAATGCAACGCTGCCAGCCAATCACCATGACTGGCCCTGAATGACGTCCTCCTTGTAGCTATTCTGCCAGCTAATCACCATTCTGGATACTAAATGCCATCATTCTCATGGCTATTCTGCCAGCCAATAACCATGGAGGAAGCTAAATGACATGCTACTCCTGATGACGCAGCCAGCCAATCAACATGCCAGACCCTAAATTACCTTTTGAATGTCTATGCAGCCAGCTAACCACCATGTCTGTCTAAAAGAGCCAAGCAGTTCAGACACCCTGAAGGAGACTACATTGCTGAAATGAGTTGTAGCATACCACGCTTACGGAAAGCAGGTATAGCCATTGTTGGCTTCTTTCCTACATCAGGGCGCCACATAAGGTCTTCCGTCTCTTGTGAAATGTTCCCAAACTGATGGAGGACATTGCAGTGATTGGATGGTCTGATAGGGATAAACATTGGTCTCCACAATCTCCAATCTTATGATTTGCTCCTGAGAGGGCGAAAAACCACAAAACACCTTTCCGTCAGGCCATTATCTGATTGCCTAGCTGAAAAAAGGAAAAAGTGGGTAAAAATTCCCCCTCTGCCCCAGAAATGGCGACAAAAGTATTACTTTAAGAGCAAATCTGGAATATGTTGAGGCAGATTTGGAGTCAGGAAGCCAAACTAAAAACAGAATTTGACGCAGAGAAAAGAGAAAGAAAAGAACGGCAGAAAAACACAAATGGTACAACAGCGCCCCTTCAGGTGGACATGTGAACAGCAGTGATCACCAAGGGTGGGTTCAGACCAGAAGACGAGGAACAACAGCTGTGTCCCACGCTCTAATTGGGGTAATTCTGGTCAGAACGCTCCCTTGATGAACCAATGATGAAACCTTAACCCCTCCAGCGATCACAGTGTTGTTCAGTGTCACCATCGCCGTCTCGGTCTTCGGTTCCGCGCACCTCCCCGACCTCTTCTTCCCCCACCCGCCATTCCTCCGCTATCATCCTCTCTGCCACACACAGGCTGTCATATGGAGGGAAACACAAGGGGATGAGTGCAAAGGAGAAAGGGATGAGTAGTCTGCCTGGGCTAAAGGCCTAAACGTACAATCAAATCATATAACGGGTGTAGTCAGTATTAGCGCTCGGTAACAGTGCTGTATTAGTGAGTATTAGCGCTCTGTAGCAGTGTTATATTAGTGAGTATTAGCGCTCTGTAGCAGTGCTGTATTAGTGAGTATTAGCGCTCTGTAGCAGTGTTATATTAGTGAGTATTAGCACTCTGTAGCAGTGCTATATTAGTGAGTATTAGCACTCTGTAGCAGTGTTATATTAGTGAGTATTAGCGCTCTGTAGCAGTGTTATATTAGTGAGTATTAGCACTCTGTAGCAGTGCTATATTAGTGAGTATTAGTGCTCTGTAGCAGTAGCAGTGTTATATTAGTGAGTATTAGCGCTCTGTAGCAGTGCTGTATTAGTGAGTATTAGCGCTCTGTAGCAGTGTTATATTAGTGAGTATTAGCGCTCTGTAGCAGTGCTGTATTAGTGAGTATTAGCGCTCTGTAGCAGTGTTATATTAGTGAGTATTAGCACTCTGTAGCAGTGCTATATTAGTGAGTATTAGCACTCTGTAGCAGTGTTATATTAGTGAGTATTAGCGCTCTGTAGCAGTGTTATATTAGTGAGTATTAGCACTCTGTAGCAGTGCTATATTAGTGAGTATTAGTGCTCTGTAGCAGTAGCAGTGTTATATTAGTGAGTATTAGCGCTCTGTAGCAGTGCTGTATTAGTGAGTATTAGCGCTCTGTAGCAGTGTTATATTAGTGAGTATTAGCACTCCGTAGCAGTGCTATATTAGTGAGTATTAGCACTCTGTAGCAGTGCTATATTAGTGAGTATTAGCGCTCTGTAGCAGTGTTATATTAGTGAGTATTAGCACTCTGTAGCAGTGCTGTATTACTGAGTATTAGCGCTCTGTAGCAGTGCTGTATTAGTGAGTATTTGCGCTCTGTAGCAGTGCTATATTCGTGAGTATTAGCGCTCTGTAGCAGTGTTATATTAGTATTAGCGCTCTGTAGCAGTGCTATATTAGTGAGTATTAGCACTCTGTAGCAGTGTTATATTAGTGAGTATTGGCACTCTGTAGCAGTGCTGTATTAGTGAGTATTAGCACTCTGTAGCAGTGTTATATTAGTGAGTATTAGCACTCTGTAGCAGTGCTGTATTAGTGAGTATTAGCGCTCTGTAGCAGTGCTATATTCGTGAGTATTAGCGCTCTGTAGCAGTGTTATATTAGTGAGTATTAGCGCTCTGTAGCAGTGCTATATTCGTGAGTATTAGCGCTCTGTATTAGCACTGGCGGTGTTTCCTCACTGTCTGGCCAGAGTGCTGGGTGGTCTGCTGTCCCTCGGTGTAAATCTCCACCCTGATTCGGTTGGGTCTCTCCTCCTGCCTGCAGGCCACGCCCTCCTGAGCTGGCTTCCTGCAACATTGAGAAGGCAGCTATCAGAGCGAGACCACACAAATCATTCTCACACCCTCATTCCAGCAACTTCTCAAACCTCAACTATATCCTGTATTTTTGCAGAACCAGACACTTGAATCTTTTCTCCACGAAATTATGCGAGTATGTTTTTTAACATTCTCTTCAGTCTCTGCCATTTTACACAAGTTGTCTGGGGAAAAGATCACATCTTACTGCAGCCTTGTTCCTGATTACAGTGTTATGATGCCCTTCATAAATGTCCCAAATGTTGTGTTTGTCGCCCCCTTGTGTGCAATGCAAGTATTTCCACAGACACCGTCCATTTTTGATACTCACTGCTTTTTAGCGATGTCTTGCTGCCTGGATCCCTCCAGCTCACTCCCTTCCCTCTCAACCACTGTGTCAGCCTCCTTTCCCTGCAGCAGAATACCCAGTACTAAATCTAAACTGTTCACCTGCATGTAGAGCTAAAGGAACTAATTTTAAAGGGATGTGTTTGAGAAGACGAGACAAAATCCAACCAAAGATGGTCGACCATCAATGAAATAATTCTGGTATTTCTAATATTCTGTCAATGCTGTACTGTCCAGTGCAACATTACTTACATGTCCTTCTGAAGCTCTCTCATTCTGGACCATGCATTCGCCTATAAGAGGCAGGACAAAAACAGTAATCAGGAGAAAGGTAATAAATTTACAACCATCTAAAACTATCCTCACCTTCAGACATTGCTGGCCAGAGCCCAAACTAGCCTCCACTGCGTGATACTAGGCATTAATTAGCCTCAAATACAGATAGATGCTTATATCCAGGTGGCTGTGACTGTGTATGGTGAAGAGTAATGCCCGAGTGTGATGTCTGACTGCAGCACTTAGCGTTGCAGAGCTTTACAATGGACAGATGCACACCTTCCACACCAACGATCTCCTGTGCAGTGGGGAGGCAACGGGTGGAACTGGTGACTGATCTTTTCAGATCAGCCAACTCACTGCTGATCTCTGTGAGCCTGTAAACAGAGAAAAGCACAGCATTCGGCCACCACCAAGCAGTGTGTGAAAATCAGCCATTTAACTCCGATACCAGCCCAAATACCAGCCATTTCACTTTGATAGCAGTCCAAATACCAGCTATTTAACTGAGTAACAAGTATGCATCCAAGACCACAGTCACCAGCCTAGCCGATGGCAAAGTTTCTGTTGAGCAGTTTCCCTGTGATTATTCAATCGCTGTGATCGCCAATAAAGTGTCGACTGGCTTCTGAACTCACTTCTTCCGCAGACTGGCTGTTGCTCTCTGTTCCTCCTCCTGTAACAAACCATTGGGACAAAGCATTACAAACACTTAGTAATTATGTACAAAATGGCGGTAAAGCATTACAAACACTCAGTAATTATGTACAAAATGGCGGTAAACGGTAAACTGTACACATTGCGCAGAGTCTTGTTGCTGAGTGCACTGTGCTGGTAGTGCAGGGTGAGACTGCTTACCTGGGCCATCAGGATGACATGTTTTTCTTCCATCTCAGCCTCCAGGACAGAAACCCTCTCCTTCAGTTTGTTGCTTTCTAGCAGCTGGGCCAACTCCTGAGTGATCTTCCTGCAAGGCAGAGTATAGAGGCTTCAGGCTCTGCCTGCACCGCTCTTATGCATAAACACACCTTTCCTCTGCTGTATTACATCAAAGTCACTGCAGCTGAAAGCCCCCACAACAACTCACCATCCTTCTGTCGCCTAATTTGTAAAACCCACATGACCCTCGACAGACACCGTACTTACTCCTGCAGGACGGCCTCTTGCTGCTGAGACATTGCAGAAACAGCTGCCAGCCTCTCGTCCTTCTTGTAGCACACTTTCTGCAAGGTGGCCATGTTCTCCGCCTTTTCCTGGCAGAGCTGCTTTAGGCCCGCCATCTTCTCCTCCTTCTCCTGAAGTGAGAAAGCCATGGCTGCCAGTTGGTCCTCCCGCTCCTGGAAAAGCTCTGCCATGGCCCTCAGCTCACGTTCTTTCCTCTCACACTGCCCTTCCATGGCCGACAGCTCCTTCACTACCAACTCAGTCCGTCCCTCTTCCCAAATCTTACATGTTTCAGACATGGCTACCAGCTTCTGCTCTTTCCTCTTACAGATGTCGAGAACGACAGCCAGCTCATGCTTCAAGTCTCCAATCACGGTCTTGCTCCTCTGTCTCTCTTCTTCGGTGGTCTTAGAGTTCACTTCTGCCTGTTCAACTGATTCCTGTTGCATCTGGTGGAACGTTGCCTTTCAAATAAGAAATTAGAACATGAAAAATTGTATATGAAAAAAACTAAGCATTTAAACATTACGGATTCAATACATATCTTAGATGTTCTGTATGAGGTGTATCCATGCTACAATGCTCAGGATCACTGATATTAATCAACTGGCCAAACGGCCAGTTATAAATGATCTCACCTTCAGCTCCTCAAACAGAAGATTCATTTGAGGAGCAGAATTCTTGGAGGTGTTCACCTCCCTCTGAAGCTTGAGGATTTTCTGATCAAGCTCTTTATTAGTCCCTAATAATATAAAAAATTAAAATGAATTTAAAACCTTATGCCTTTAATAACATAATATAAATAATAACAAATGTTAGTGAGGTCAACTAATATTAAATACAATTAAAATAACTTACATTGGTGTTTCCTGGTTTTAAACTGAAGGGGTACAAGAAAGAAGAAAAAAACGAATTAATACAATTTAACTTCAGACAGAGCAATTAACTACAGACAGGGCAGATTTTTACACAATAGCATGAACAGGCAATCGGCACTCAGCAGTTAAAACGAATGGTCAGTACTGATAATGCACAAATTACAGATGGTACAGTAAGAGTAGCCTTACTTTAACTCAGTCAACAGTGGCCAGAGGCAATGATTTAATTTACAATGTTTCATGGATTAAGTAGACTGGATAATGTGTCACCACTGTAACTGTGGCTTCTGTAGTTCGCTCTAGCGTCTGCTAAAGTAATGTGATATCATGTAAATGAATGCGCTAAGAAATGACTCACCACAAGCACTGCTATGCAGATCACCGAAAACATTATCAGCGATCCCATCACCAACCACTCAGTTGGGACCAGATTCCAGAATTCCGATAGGTTTCCCATGAGCTGAACAAATGTAAAAGTACAGGGGGTAATACAACTGCTACCTGGGGATGCAGTGAGCCACTTAAGACCCCAATCTTAACACGCATTCTCCCCACACACGGCATCTTGATTAGGCAGTCCATTGTATATTTACTATTTTTAAATAGGGCTACAGTGCAAACAGCATGTAGGTCCCCTTTCTTTTACAGGTAATCACGCATATGGAGGCTACATGTTACGCGACTTTTAGGAATATTTTATCCACGTTATTAAAATACTAAAGCCCACTTGACATGCAAAAGAAAAAAAAAGTTTTACTTACAGTTCCAGCAGAGTGTGCTATCCGCTCCTTGGTGGGAAGGAGGGTGCTGTTCCACCACATGGGACCAACCAAGGTGTTGTTGGTGACATTGCCTTGAGCACATTTAATTTGGGATATTAATTACAAATGGTTGTGAACAATCAACCGTCAAAGAGCATCCATTAAATGTAACTAAATGACAAATACCATGCTAGTCCTAGGAAAAATGCGATATCTGGCCAGCTACAATAGGGCTACAGACGGCAGTGAATCTTCCAGTCGTCTTCGATTAGTTAAAATTCACGCCGTTGCAAATCAGCCGGCCCTATACAGAAGTAACCTATAGCCAAACAATGATCAGCCTGCCATCATGGACGCTTTCAGATCAGGTCTGATCGGAGCAAATTAGCTAACCGAATATGATCAACGGAGGGGGGAGACCGGGGGCAAAATATTCGCGAGGCTAGACTTTAATAAATATTAACCAATAACTTTACATAAAACGGCTCCAAATGAAGACAGGAATCGCATAATTATGTCCAATAATTCTTACCTTGATGTTCTCCGTTCAAAAACTTGATGAAGTTCAAAACGATCTGAGGCACAAAATTTAGGTAGGCCAACCAAAAAGTAAAGATAACTCCACGCCAAATCGCCACCATTATGGCTGACGGGAGTGGGTGGAATTATCCAAACAAAAATCAGATCTCACGGTTGTAGGATCAAGAAAAAAT
The DNA here is from genome assembly GCA_029718625.1 of Synaphobranchus kaupii. Taxonomy (NCBI): domain Eukaryota; kingdom Metazoa; phylum Chordata; class Actinopteri; order Anguilliformes; family Synaphobranchidae; genus Synaphobranchus; species Synaphobranchus kaupii. The sequence continues at coordinate 1,316,488 of CM056379.1, forward strand.
TACAAGATCAAGTAAACGCGATAAATTCGATAAGTGGTTTAAAATAAAGCAGAAAAAACCTGAATATAAAGAACAACGAGGGTTATAATCAACTGTGACGTGTTGGTGGATATTATGACGTCATCATTTCACAGAAAGCACTACCCAGAGCCAGTTAGAGATCTTTTACTTGGGGTCTGACTCAATACAGGCGTTAGTAATTCACCTTTATTAGGAATCTCCAGGAAGAAGTCGGACAGGGTTGAAAAATCTTTAATATCGGCACTGAGTTTCCAGCTTTAATAACGGACACCTAGAGGGTAAAACCTTAGGCCTAATTACACTACCGCAATCGCCATGATTAATATTTGTAGCATATTTTTAATAGTTGGAACAGAATGAGATTATAAAGAAATGCGATCTCGTGAAAGCAGACTAGGCTACCCATGAATTAGACGAGGCAGCAGTGAAGATTTCAGGCTCGTTTCATACCACAGAACCTTGAGGATTTACAGCCAGTTAGCCAACCATGCATTCCATACTATTCCCGTGCAATTTACATCTTAATCTACTCCCACCCCCCAATTCCCCCAAGAGATCCATTCAAATGCAGAGAGGTTATAGTATCCCTTGTAAGAGTACCTGAAAATAAGACATCAAGTGTTTTGATGTTGTTAGGTCACAGATATCAAGAGTCTTTTTGATATCCTTTCATACCCAGTCATGATAGCACACCTGTTTACCTGTATAATAGTAATTTGCTTATGTATAAAAATGGATACAATTGCTACACGGTTCACCTGATATGGATGTGAAAACCCTCAAATTAAAGCTGAAAGTCTGCATTTAACTAATTGTTCCATTTCAAATCCAATGTGCTGGAGTACAGAGACAAAACAACAAAAAATTTGTCACTGTCAAAATACTTACGGACTGCACTGTATGTTCCCGTGTTACAGAAAGTCTGGCTTTGCTATAGCGTGTGCAGAAGGACATTTCTCTCTGTGGACACATCACACTCATGTTACACAACAGCACACAGAAGAAAGTACCTCTAGCACCCATGGATGGACACCTGGATGTCAAAGTGCATGCTTTCCCCATCATAACAACAATAACAAAACATGATTTATGCCAAATGTAGTAACATGCAGGCGTACGGTGGGATATCAGCCAATAGTAACGATCTCAATGCAGGTGGATCTTTACCTGGTGGAAGAACATCAGAGTCATAAGAACAGTGCTGCCATTGCATGTTGCTGGGATATCCTATGGAACGGGTAGTGAAGCGGTGCCCATATGTGCGTGCCTCTGTGTGTCAGAGTGGGAGAGGATAGCTCTGTGTTCCTCTCGTGTGCCTGTGTGTGTCAGAGTGGGAGAGGACAGCTCTGTGTTCCTCTCGCGTGCCTGTATGTGTCAGAGTGGGAGAGGATAGCTCTGTGTTCCTCTCGCGTGCCTGTGTGTGTCAGAGTGGGAGAGGACAGCTCTGTGTTCCTCTCGTGTGCCTCTGCGTGTCAGAGTAGGAGAGGATAGCTCTGTGTTCCTCTCGTGTGCCTGTGTGTGTCAGAGTGGGAGAGGACAGCTCTGTGTTCCTCTTGCATGCCTGTGTGTGTCAGAGTGGGAGAGGATAGCTCTGTGTTCCTCTCGTGTGCCTGTGTGTGTCAGAGTGGGAGAGGACAGCTCTGTGTTCCTCTCGCGTGCCTGTGTGTGTCCGAGTGGGAGAGGATAGCTCTGTGTTCCTCTCGCGTGCCTGTGTATATTTGGAAATGCAGAATATCTCAAATATTTACAAATAAACACAATTTGAAATCATTAATAATTAATCTGAGCCAGTTGGTTGCTACAGGGTTCACTTAACAGGGTCAGATAATAAGGACACGTCCAAAACATTGCCTATCAACTGTCTGCACAAAGAAAAACTTTCCGCACATAGAAACGGCAATCGATATGCATCCAGCATAAAACTGACAAGGAAGATTATCGTTTGTCTCCAGACATTGGACTGGTCTTTTTTTTGTTTTGTTTTGCTCAGTAGTGCAAAATGTGTTCACTGCTTTCAAAGTCAGGCTGGTATGAAATATATAACCATAGCTCAGAAAAGTTAAGCAATTACATAACTTACACTAAAAAATCCAACCTTAAAGAACATGATTAGTTACTGTAGTATGGATTTAAAGCAGCATTTGAAATATGATATAAGTCAGACTCTTTGAATTCAAGATCAGAAAACTATTAATGGATGCCATTCAACAATGCAAAATCATTCCCTAAATCATTTGTGCAAATATTTTGTAGAGGACAGAGGCATTGAGCTGGATATCAGTCATAAGTTGTAATTTTCCACGAAAACAAAAAAAGCAGGTTTGTTTCATACACACCTGCCATCACCCATAATAAATATACTCGTATACCTTTTACAGCAACACTGGTTGTGCTTTTTAGTATCTCTGACTGATGATCAGTCATTAATTCACATGGCTTCTCATATCATAGTTATGCTGATAATACTCAACTCTTCCTCTTTCCCTCCCTCTACCCCACAGGTTAAGGAGAGGATATCTGCTTGTCTGGCTGACATCTCTGAGTGGATGGCTACCCATCACCTGAAGCTCAACCTTGAAAAGACAGAGCTCCTCTTCATGCCATACAAGACCTCCCCACTATGTGACCTCTCCATCACCATTGACGGTACCATGGTGGCTGCCTCCCACTCTGCAAGGAACCTGGGGGTGGTCCTGGACGACCAGCTGGGCTTCAAAGAGCACATCAGGGCAACGGCACGGTCCTGCAGTTTCCTCCTGTACAACATCAGGAGGATTCGACCGTACCTGACCACCTACTCCACCCAGCTTCTTGTCCAGACCATGGTCACCTCACACCTAGACTACTGCAACTCCCTGCTTGCAAGCCTACCTGCCTGCACCATTCTGCCTCTCCAACTGATCCAGAATGCAGCTGCCCGGCTTGTGTTCAACCTCCCGAAATTTTCCCATGTAACCCCCCTGCTGAGATCACTCCACTGGCTGCCGGTTGCAGCCAGGATGAGGTTCAAAGTTCTGACCCTGGCCTACACTGCAGCCAATAGGACAGGCCCGTCCTACCTGCAGGACTTAATCCAGCACCATGTTCCTGCTCGACCACTTCGCTGTTCTACAGCAGGGCGACTTGCACTTCCCCGCCTCCGTGTCAACAGCGCTCGCTCGTCCTGACTGCGGAGCTTTTCCACCCTAGCTCCTCAGTGGTGGAACGAACTACCCATTCCCCTACGTTCTACTCCAGCACTGTCTGCGTTCCGTCGTGGCCTGAAGACACACCTCTTCAGACTACACCTTGACTGATAAACTAATCTACGGCCTTTTCTCATAGTACTTGTTCCCTGTGTTTTCCTTGTCTTAACTGTTTCATGTAATAGTTTATAATAGTATTTAGAATAGAATTATAGTATAGCCGATTTACCCACAGCTTACTGTGAACTACATTCAATGTTCATCACTAGGGATAGCTGCTACGTTTTTGGAAGGATGTGCTTTGTCTTATCTGTTCTGTAGTTGCTTCTATGCCCTTTCTGTATGCACTTATTGTATGTCGCTTTGGATAAAAGTGTCTGCTAAATGACTGTAATGTAAAGTGATGTTACATCCTCAATCCTGTTGTCGCTGTTACCATTTGTGACACACCACCTTTACAATTCCTGTGCTTGATTGCACACAAACTGGTCTGCAACAGAGATGGATTCCATAAATGTGCTTTGGTGGCCGATAAAACATTTCTGAATGGCTTATTTCAACATCTGTATTTTTGGGCAGCATGCTGTGCGGTTTTCTGTTTTTGAACCTGGCTTGCCCTCCGCTGGACTAAGTCATTCTAACACAGGTCATGTGAGTGCTGGTGCAAGCTGCTTCATGTGAATTTGGTTTGACTGAGCTGTGGGTTGAAGACTGGCTCAAGCCTGATTTCAGCTGACTTATAAGCTCATGTATAGGAAATTGTGTTACAGAGAGTCTGTGGTCATTTCAGTTATTTCTACAAGAAATAACCTTAAAAGATAGACATCAACACTGTAATCTTCCAATCAGAAAATATATTTATTGAAGTATTTATTTAAGTATAGTATTTTATCCCAACAGAACATCGAATCACTGCAATGTCCAAATCATGAGGGTACGCAGCAGGCAGGGGAGTCCTCCAAAATGCCTGCATGTAGACTGAAGGCCACCAGTTCACCAGGCAGGGTTGCTATTGAAGCACAACCAGGCAGGCTAAACCCTCCCTAGGCAACGCTATGGATGATCGTGGGGGGGATCGACGAGACTCTCGGCCATGACAACATCAGGATTCTTGGGCGTGGCGTGGACATTGTTTACCTTTTGTGCTGTAGCATGTTCCTAACTCCTTGTTGCAAGTAGCCATGTTTTGTTAGCCGGACTGATATGCTGGTTGGCTTGATATATGAAGGGGTTATTTAGCTGTTCTGATTGGTCAGGACCACCTCATTCATTCATAGTGAGCACAAGCAACAAGGAATCTTGCATGGTGTCTCGCCTGCCTAATTGATGCCCAGGTAGGAGACCTGGGGGGTATTTCACAAAGCAGGATTAGTGAGTTAGCTGGATAACTGCACTGAGTAAAACCCAGAATAGCTCTATTTATTTCAGTCCATGTTCCAGATTTGGGAGGGTTCTGGGTTTTACTCAGTGCAGTTATCCAGCTAACCCAGTAATCCATCTTTGTGAAATACCCCCCTGAGGTGTGTGGCCAAGCTGCTGGCCAGAGCTGGGCTGAATCTAGTGGTCAAGCTCCAAACTGATTGGGTGGGATTGAGGCTATGCAAGGAAATGCTGCCAGCCAGTGATCATGCTGTATCCTAAATGGCATCCTCCTAAAGGCAACACTGCCAGCATTGAATAAAACTTTGTGAAGTGTCTCCTCAAACCCATTCATAATTATTATGTCAGCTATGAAATCCAGCTCCCACCAAAACAAAACTACACGGAAGTACAGGAACTTCAATTTCTCATGTCCGTGGCAACGTAGAATGCTCCGTAACCCCAGGCCAGTCAACCAATCAGTGCTATGCGACAAATCATGACGCCGTGTGTGCTGTTACAAATTTCCGGAGGTACGCGACAAGTGTCCCACAGCCTGTGAGACGTTCCTAATTACGTTACTGGGACAGAAAATGTGCCTCACAGGGTGCCAGCCAGTCATCATGCTGTATCCTAAATGGCATCCTCCTAAATGCAACGCTGCCAGCCAATCACCATGACTGGCCCTGAATGACGTCCTCCTTGTAGCTATTCTGCCAGCTAATCACCATTCTGGATACTAAATGCCATCATTCTCATGGCTATTCTGCCAGCCAATAACCATGGAGGAAGCTAAATGACATGCTACTCCTGATGACGCAGCCAGCCAATCAACATGCCAGACCCTAAATTACCTTTTGAATGTCTATGCAGCCAGCTAACCACCATGTCTGTCTAAAAGAGCCAAGCAGTTCAGACACCCTGAAGGAGACTACATTGCTGAAATGAGTTGTAGCATACCACGCTTACGGAAAGCAGGTATAGCCATTGTTGGCTTCTTTCCTACATCAGGGCGCCACATAAGGTCTTCCGTCTCTTGTGAAATGTTCCCAAACTGATGGAGGACATTGCAGTGATTGGATGGTCTGATAGGGATAAACATTGGTCTCCACAATCTCCAATCTTATGATTTGCTCCTGAGAGGGCGAAAAACCACAAAACACCTTTCCGTCAGGCCATTATCTGATTGCCTAGCTGAAAAAAGGAAAAAGTGGGTAAAAATTCCCCCTCTGCCCCAGAAATGGCGACAAAAGTATTACTTTAAGAGCAAATCTGGAATATGTTGAGGCAGATTTGGAGTCAGGAAGCCAAACTAAAAACAGAATTTGACGCAGAGAAAAGAGAAAGAAAAGAACGGCAGAAAAACACAAATGGTACAACAGCGCCCCTTCAGGTGGACATGTGAACAGCAGTGATCACCAAGGGTGGGTTCAGACCAGAAGACGAGGAACAACAGCTGTGTCCCACGCTCTAATTGGGGTAATTCTGGTCAGAACGCTCCCTTGATGAACCAATGATGAAACCTTAACCCCTCCAGCGATCACAGTGTTGTTCAGTGTCACCATCGCCGTCTCGGTCTTCGGTTCCGCGCACCTCCCCGACCTCTTCTTCCCCCACCCGCCATTCCTCCGCTATCATCCTCTCTGCCACACACAGGCTGTCATATGGAGGGAAACACAAGGGGATGAGTGCAAAGGAGAAAGGGATGAGTAGTCTGCCTGGGCTAAAGGCCTAAACGTACAATCAAATCATATAACGGGTGTAGTCAGTATTAGCGCTCGGTAACAGTGCTGTATTAGTGAGTATTAGCGCTCTGTAGCAGTGTTATATTAGTGAGTATTAGCGCTCTGTAGCAGTGCTGTATTAGTGAGTATTAGCGCTCTGTAGCAGTGTTATATTAGTGAGTATTAGCACTCTGTAGCAGTGCTATATTAGTGAGTATTAGCACTCTGTAGCAGTGTTATATTAGTGAGTATTAGCGCTCTGTAGCAGTGTTATATTAGTGAGTATTAGCACTCTGTAGCAGTGCTATATTAGTGAGTATTAGTGCTCTGTAGCAGTAGCAGTGTTATATTAGTGAGTATTAGCGCTCTGTAGCAGTGCTGTATTAGTGAGTATTAGCGCTCTGTAGCAGTGTTATATTAGTGAGTATTAGCACTCCGTAGCAGTGCTATATTAGTGAGTATTAGCACTCTGTAGCAGTGCTATATTAGTGAGTATTAGCGCTCTGTAGCAGTGTTATATTAGTGAGTATTAGCACTCTGTAGCAGTGCTGTATTACTGAGTATTAGCGCTCTGTAGCAGTGCTGTATTAGTGAGTATTTGCGCTCTGTAGCAGTGCTATATTCGTGAGTATTAGCGCTCTGTAGCAGTGTTATATTAGTATTAGCGCTCTGTAGCAGTGCTATATTAGTGAGTATTAGCACTCTGTAGCAGTGTTATATTAGTGAGTATTGGCACTCTGTAGCAGTGCTGTATTAGTGAGTATTAGCACTCTGTAGCAGTGTTATATTAGTGAGTATTAGCACTCTGTAGCAGTGCTGTATTAGTGAGTATTAGCGCTCTGTAGCAGTGCTATATTCGTGAGTATTAGCGCTCTGTAGCAGTGTTATATTAGTGAGTATTAGCGCTCTGTAGCAGTGCTATATTCGTGAGTATTAGCGCTCTGTATTAGCACTGGCGGTGTTTCCTCACTGTCTGGCCAGAGTGCTGGGTGGTCTGCTGTCCCTCGGTGTAAATCTCCACCCTGATTCGGTTGGGTCTCTCCTCCTGCCTGCAGGCCACGCCCTCCTGAGCTGGCTTCCTGCAACATTGAGAAGGCAGCTATCAGAGCGAGACCACACAAATCATTCTCACACCCTCATTCCAGCAACTTCTCAAACCTCAACTATATCCTGTATTTTTGCAGAACCAGACACTTGAATCTTTTCTCCACGAAATTATGCGAGTATGTTTTTTAACATTCTCTTCAGTCTCTGCCATTTTACACAAGTTGTCTGGGGAAAAGATCACATCTTACTGCAGCCTTGTTCCTGATTACAGTGTTATGATGCCCTTCATAAATGTCCCAAATGTTGTGTTTGTCGCCCCCTTGTGTGCAATGCAAGTATTTCCACAGACACCGTCCATTTTTGATACTCACTGCTTTTTAGCGATGTCTTGCTGCCTGGATCCCTCCAGCTCACTCCCTTCCCTCTCAACCACTGTGTCAGCCTCCTTTCCCTGCAGCAGAATACCCAGTACTAAATCTAAACTGTTCACCTGCATGTAGAGCTAAAGGAACTAATTTTAAAGGGATGTGTTTGAGAAGACGAGACAAAATCCAACCAAAGATGGTCGACCATCAATGAAATAATTCTGGTATTTGTAATATTCTGTCAATGCTGTACTGTCCAGTGCAACATTACTTACATGTCCTTCTGAAGCTCTCTCATTCTGGACCATGCATTCGCCTATAAGAGGCAGGACAAAAACAGTAATCAGGAGAAAGGTAATAAATTTACAACCATCTAAAACTATCCTCACCTTCAGACATTGCTGGCCAGAGCCCAAACTAGCCTCCACTGCGTGATACTAGGCATTAATTAGCCTCAAATACAGATAGATGCTTATATCCAGGTGGCTGTGACTGTGTATGGTGAAGAGTAATGCCCGAGTGTGATGTCTGACTGCAGCACTTAGCGTTGCAGAGCTTTACAATGGACAGATGCACACCTTCCACACCAACGATCTCCTGTGCAGTGGGGAGGCAACGGGTGGAACTGGTGACTGATCTTTTCAGATCAGCCAACTCACTGCTGATCTCTGTGAGCCTGTAAACAGAGAAAAGCACAGCATTCGGCCACCACCAAGCAGTGTGTGAAAATCAGCCATTTAACTCCGATACCAGCCCAAATACCAGCCATTTCACTTTGATAGCAGTCCAAATACCAGCTATTTAACTGAGTAACAAGTATGCATCCAAGACCACAGTCACCAGCCTAGCCGATGGCAAAGTTTCTGTTGAGCAGTTTCCCTGTGATTATTCAATCGCTGTGATCGCCAATAAAGTGTCGACTGGCTTCTGAACTCACTTCTTCCGCAGACTGGCTGTTGCTCTCTGTTCCTCCTCCTGTAACAAACCATTGGGACAAAGCATTACAAACACTCAGTAATTATGTACAAAATGGCGGTAAAGCATTACAAACACTCAGTAATTATGTACAAAATGGCGGTAAACGGTAAACTGTACACATTGCGCAGAGTCTTGTTGCTGAGTGCACTGTGCTGGTAGTGCAGGGTGAGACTGCTTACCTGGGCCATCAGGATGACATGTTTTTCTTCCATCTCAGCCTCCAGGACAGAAACCCTCTCCTTCAGTTTGTTGCTTTCTAGCAGCTGGGCCAACTCCTGAGTGATCTTCCTGCAAGGCAGAGTATAGAGGCTTCAGGCTCTGCCTGCACCGCTCTTATGCATAAACACACCTTTCCTCTGCTGTATTACATCAAAGTCACTGCAGCTGAAAGCCCCCACAACAACTCACCATCCTTCTGTCGCCTAATTTGTAAAACCCACATGACCCTCGACAGACACCGTACTTACTCCTGCAGGACGGCCTCTTGCTGCTGAGACATTGCAGAAACAGCTGCCAGCCTCTCGTCCTTCTTGTAGCACACTTTCTGCAAGGTGGCCATGTTCTCCGCCTTTTCCTGGCAGAGCTGCTTTAGGCCCGCCATCTTCTCCTCCTTCTCCTGAAGTGAGAAAGCCATGGCTGCCAGTTGGTCCTCCCGCTCCTGGAAAAGCTCTGCCATGGCCCTCAGCTCACGTTCTTTCCTCTCACACTGCCCTTCCATGGCCGACAGCTCCTTCACTACCAACTCAGTCCGTCCCTCTTCCCAAATCTTACATGTTTGAGACATGGCTACCAGCTTCTGCTCTTTCTTCTTACAGATGTCGAGAACGACAGCCAGCTCATGCTTCAAGTCTCCAATCACGGTCTTGCTCCTCTGTCTCTCTTCTTCGGTGGTCTTAGAGTTCACTTCTGCCTGTTCAACCGATTCCTGTTGCATCTGGTGGAACGTTGCCTTTCAAATAAGAAATTAGAACATGAAAAATTGTATATGAAAAAAACTAAGCATTTAAACATTACGGATTCAATACATATCTTAGATGTTCTGTATGAGGTGTATCCATGCTACAATGCTCAGGATCACTGATATTAATCAACTGGCCAAACGGCCAGTTATAAATGATCTCACCTTCAGCTCCTCAAACAGAAGATTCATTTGAGAAGCAGAATTCTTGGAGGTGTTCACCTCCCTCTGAAGCTTGAGGATTTTCCGATCAAGCTCTTTATTAGTCCCTAATAATATAAAAAATTAAAATGAATTTAAAACCTTATGCCTTTAATAACATAATATAAATAATAACAAATGTTAGTGAGGTCAACTAATATTAAATACAATTAAAATAACTTACATTGGTGTTTCCTGGTTTTAAACTGAAGGGGTACAAGAAAGAAGAAAAAAACTAATTAATACAATTTAACTACAGACAGAGCAATTAACTACAGACAGGGCAGATTTTAACACAATAGCATGAACAGGCAATCGGCAATCAGCAGTTAAAACGAATGGTCAGTACTGATAATGCACAAATTACAGATGGTACAGTAAGAGTAGCCTTACTTTAACTCAGTCAACAGTGGCCAGAGGCAATTATTTAATTTACAATGTTTCATGGATTAAGTAGACTGGATAATGTGTCACCACTGTAACTGTGGCTTCTGTAGTTCGCTCTAGCGTCTGCTAAAGTAATGTGATATCATGTAAATGAATGCGCTAAGAAATGACTCACCACAAGCACTGCTATGCAGATCACCGAAAACATTATCAGCGATCCCATCACCAACCACTCAGTTGGGACCAGATTCCAGAATTCCGATAGGTTTCCCATGAGCTGAACAAATGTAAAAGTACAGGGGGTAATACAACTGCTACCTGGGGATGCAGTGAGCCACTTAAGACCCCAATCTTAACACGCATTCTCCCCACACACGGCATCTTGATTAGGCAGTCCATTGTATATTTACTATTTTTAAATAGGGCTACAGTGCAAACAGCATGTAGGTCCCCTTCCTTTTACAGGTAATCACGCATATGGAGGCTACATGTTACGCGACTTTTAGGAATATTTTATCCACGTTATTAAAATACTAAAGCCCACTTGACATGCAAAAGAAAAAAAAAGTTTTACTTACAGTTCCAGCAGAGTGTGCTATCCGCTCCTTGGTGGGAAGGAGGGTGCTGTTCCACCACATGGGACCAACCAAGGTGTTGTTGGTGACATTGCCTTGAGAACATTTAATTTGGGATATTAATTACAAATGGTTGCGAACAATCAACCGTCAAAGAGCATCCATTAAATGTAACTAAATGACAAATACCATGCTAGTCCTAGGAAAAATGCGATATCTGGCCAGCTACAATAGGGCTACAGACGGCAGTGAATCTTCCAGTCGTCTTCGATTAGTTAAAATTCACGCCGTTGCAAATCAGCCGGCCCTATACCGAAGTAACCTATAGCCAAACAATGATCAGCCTGCCATCATGGACGCTTTCAGATCAGGTCTGATCGGAGCAAATTAGCTAACCGAATATGATCAACGGAGGGGGGAGACCGGGGGCAAAATATTCGCGAGGCTAGACTTTAATAAATATTAACCAATAACTTTACATAAAACTGCTCCAAATGAAGACAGGAATCGCATAATTATGTCCAATAATTCTTACCTTGATGTTCTCCGTTCAAAAACTTGATGAAGTTCAAAACGATCTGAGGCACAAAATTTAGGTAGGCCAACCAAAAAGTAAAGATAACTCCACGCCAAATCGCCACCATTATGGCTGACGGGAGTGGGTGGAATTATCCAAACAAAAATCAGATCTCACGGTTGTAGGATCAAGAACAAATTACAAGATCAAGTAAACGCGATAAATTCGATAAGTGGTTTAAAATAAAGCAGAAAAAACCTGAATATAAAGAACAACGAGGGTTATAATCAACTGTGACGTGTTGGTGAATATTATGACGTCATCATTTCACAGAAAGCACTACCCAGAGCCAGTTAGAGATCTTTTACTTGGGGTCTGGCTCAATACAGGCGTTAGTAATTCACCTTTATTAGGAATCTCCAGGAAGAAGTCGGACAGGGTTGAAAAATCTTTAATATCGGCACTGAGTTTCCAGCTTTAATAACGGACACCTAGAGGGTAAAACCTTAGGCTTAATTACACTACCGCAATCGCCATGATTAATATTTGTAGCATATTTTTAATAGTTGGAACAGAATGAAAGGGCGAGATTATAAAGAAATGCGATCTCGTGAAAGCAGACTAGGCTACCCATGAATTAGACGAGGCAGCAGTGAAGATTTCAGGCTCGTTTCATACCACAGAACCTTGAGGATTTACAGCCAGTTAGCCAACCATGCATTCCATACTATTCCCGTGCAATTTACATCTTAATCTACTCCCACCCCCCAATTCCCCCAAGAGATCCATTCAAATGCAGAGAGGTTATAGTATCCCTTGTAAGAGTACCTGAAAATAAGACATCAAGTGTTTTGATGTTGTTAGGTCACAGATATCAAGAGTCTTTTTGATATCCTTTCATACCCAGTCATGATAGCACACCTGTTTACCTGTATAATAGTAATTTGCTTATGTATAAAAATGGATACAATTGCTACACGGTTCACCTGATATGGATGTGAAAACCCTCAAATTAAAGCTGAAAGTCTGCATTTAACTAATTGTTCCATTTCAAATCCAATGTGCTGGAGTACAGAGACAAAACAACAAAAAATTTGTCACTGTCAAAATACTTACGGACTGCACTGTATGTTCCCGTGTTACAGAAAGTCTGGCTTTGCTATAGCGTGTGCAGAAGGACATTTCTCTCTGTGGACACATCACACTCATGTTACACAACAGCACACAGAAGAAAGTACCTCTAGCACCCATGGATGGACACCTGGATGTCAAAGTGCATGCTTTCCCCATCATAACAACAATAACAAAACATGATTTATGCCAAATGTAGTAACATGCAGGCATACGGTGGGATATCAGCCAATAGTAACGATCTCAATGCAGGTGGATCTTTACCTGGTGGAAGAACATCAGAGTCATAAGAACAGTGCTGCCGCTTGCATGTTGCTGGGATATCCTGTGGGACGGGTAGTGAAGCGGTGCCCATATGTGCGTGCCTCTGTGTGTCAGAGTGGGAGAGGATAGCTGTGTTCCTCTCGCGTGCCTGTGTGTGTCAGAGTGGGAGAGGATAGCTCTGTGTTCCTCTCGCGTGCCTGTGTGTGTCAGAGTGGGAGAGGACAGCTCTGTGTTCCTCTCGTGTGCCTGTGTGTGTCAGAGTGGGAGAGGATAGCTCTGTGTTCCTCTCGTGTGTCTGTGTATATTTGGAAATGCAGAATATCTCAAATATTTACAAATAAAAACAATTTGAAAATTTTTGAAAGAAAAACTTTCCGCACATAGCAACAGCAATCGATATGCATCCAGCATAAAACTGACAAGGAAGATTATCGTTTGTCTCCAGACATTGGACTGATCTTTTTTTTGTTTTGTTTTGCTCAGTAGTGCAAAACGTGTTCACTGCTTTCAAAGTCAGGCTGGTATGAAATATATAACCATAGTTCAGAAAAGTTAAGCAATTACATAACCTACACTAAAAAATCCAACCTTAAAGAACATGATTAGTTACTGTAGTATGGATTTTAAGCAGCATTTGAAATATGATATAAGTCAGACTCTTTGAATTCAAGATCAGAAAACTATTTACAGATGCCATTCAACAATGCAAAATCATTCCCTAAATGATTTGTCTGAATATTTTGTAGAGGACAGAGGAACTGAGCTGGATGTAAATATATCAGTCATAAGTGCCTCTGTGTTTCATGACCTAAAAAGCATCCTTTACATGATGTAATTTAAGTGTTCCCGATGTCTATCAAATTTAAAAGCATAACCTCAGAATATATATAAACATCCCTGTTGTGGTTTACAAATTATTTGGTAGGAGTTTGAGTTCAGGAAGTCAATAAAGGCTGATAAGCCAACTATTTTGCAATGTTCGTAGTAGCAGTTTAGTTTAAGTCCTCCTCCTGATATTCCTTGCTCATCGTATTTTGGACAGAAACAACAGCACAAGAACTGGGATGCCATTTTCCTTTTATAACAAGTCTTTCTGACTCTTTTGTTCTTTAAATCTTAATTCATTCTAAATATAAAATATAATTCCTTGTAGATTGAAGGGTGATATTCTGTTATGATGAAATTGACACTAATGTAATTTGTTTGAACGAAACGATGTGATGACTGTTCGGATAAACTAGAAGGATGCATCGTAATGTCTGTTGCAAACTTGTATTCTGAAAACAAACTTGACAACACTGGACTTTTCAGTTATTTTACTGCCGATGTAGAGGCTGTAATGTGTGTGTGAGCTGAAGCTGATCATTAGGCTTCAGACAGTATTTTTTATCTGAGATTGAGTGTCTTTGTTTCACTCTATGTTTTCAAAGTTGCATTATTAACTGTGGATTTGGCCTCTCTGTGACGGACTGCGAGATTCCCCGGTTAAGATAACCGACAAATGTATGTTCCGTCTAACAAGACTTATTTTAAATAACCTTAATGCATTTCATGGTTCAGTTTTCCTGTTTGACAGACTCGGCTGAGCTGTGGAAAGCTTGGGCCTTTAATTGAATTTTGTCCTTAAAACTGGTTTTCCCAGCTCTCCCCGAACAACGTCCTGTGACTTTTCCCCTTGTGAGGTACAGATGGCGAAAGTGGGCTCCCCTTGTGAGGTACCGATGGCGAAAGTGGGCTCCCCTTGTGAGGTACCGATGGCGAAAGTGGGCTTAGCTAAACTATATCTGTATATCATTCCGTCACCTCCCTGGCCCCAGTGGTGACTTTTTAATGGAGTTTGCTGAGTTTTTATCCCCTGTGATGCTTAAACAGGACAGAGTTTTAATTGTTGGTGATTTTAATATTAATTTCATGATCTTTCTGATGGCTTTGCTGCTGAGTCTTTAAATACCAGGGGGTCTTTTAACCTCATCCACCATGTTTCTGGCCTGACGCAAAACCATGGTGTCGCCCTGGATTTGGTTTTTACACTTTGCCTGAATGTGAACCCCTTATGTATGAGGATATCTAGTATGTCACAGAGCGCAAGTGTATTTTTGGAGATTGCCTTTAATGTATATTTTTAACAGGGTGATCCTTAATAGTCAATCTGACGATGAGTTTTCATCCGTCATTGCTGATCTGAGTATTTCTAAATCTCAGGTCCTCTCTGTGCATACAAATGATTTAACAACTTTAATTATATCTTTCTATTTCTCTGTCAAAAGACTCTTGATATGTTATTTTCTGGTACTCCTACAAGCGATACTATAACCTCTCTGCATTTGAATGGATCTCTATGGGAATTGGGGGTGGGACTAGATTTATCTGTAAATTGCACTGGAACAGTATGGAACACATGGTTGGCTAAATGGATCTATGTCATCAAGGGTCTGACGTGTCAAACAAGCCTTAAACCATCACTCTACTGCAGTAGATATGGATGGATAACTTGAAGGGTTTCTTCTCCTGACTCAATTTTTCCATAGAGTTCAATAGGAAAATTTTGAGGCTTGTTGGTACCTCAGACCCTTGATGACTTAGAGTCATTTTACCAACAATGTATTCCATACTGTTCCAGCATAATTTACAGCTAAATCTAGTCCCACCCATCAATTCCCATAGAGATCCATTCAAATGCAGAGACGTTATAGTATCGCTTGTAAGAGTACCTGAAAATAAGATATCAAGAGTCTTTTGATGTTGTAGGGTCACAGACATCAGGAAGTCATGGCATGCAAAGGATAGGCGACCAATATATAAAAAATGATTATTCTACATTATGATAAACTGTCCAATATTTTTTGATGCCCAAAAAGGGGGGGGGGGGGCGCTATGTACAAAAGGTTCTATAATTAAAGTTGACAGTCTGCACTTCAACCTCATTGTCATTGCCAAAATAACAACAAGATAATCAATGTTATTCACTTCACCTGTCAGTGGTTTTAATGTTGTGGCTGATCAGTGTATTTATAGCTACTGACGTCATATAACTATGAAGTTGAAACAACAAGAGCATCACATTTCTATTACTTGATTACGATCAATCAACATAAATCCAGGTTCCTTTTCAGCATTATTAATAGGCTTCTAAATCCTACTACTCCTGCTTTTCCAATTTCATCTAATGAAGACTGGAAACGTTTTTAATCCACTTTAATAAACAAGACAAATGACATTAGGTCTATGAGTTTACCTCCATTGGTGTCTGGGGTTGATAATCCTGATGCTACTACCCTGTTGAAACAGTTCCGCTCAAATCAAATCATTTCAAGCAAAAGATTGATTTGCATTTTGTCCTCTACCTTGCAACAACTGTTTTGATGATGTGAATGGCAAATAAACCATTAATAATTCTGTACATTCTGGCAATTCAGCCCTGTGTTATTTGTAATATTCATAATCATTTTCTTGAGTCATGTTATTTAAGGCAGGCCTATAGCATTTGTTCGTAGACTCAAACTCATTTTTTATTTATTTTTTTGGGTTGCATTGATATTGATGATGGAAACCGAAAAGATATAATTAAATACACGGCAACTCTGCAACTCAAGACAGGGACATGAATGGATTGAAATTATCTTCATGCCACAGCCAGCCCAGTCATCAGCCTGCTGTACAAAGTCTGTTGTTTTGCTGATTTTGTCTATGTGGCAGGAGTTTACTTTAAAACCTGAAACAAACACAAATGCGTAGCAGTGTAGTATAATGGTTAAGGAACTGGCCTTGTAACCGAAAGGTTGCAGGTTCGATTCCCAGGTAGGACACTGCTGTTGTACCCTTGAGCAAGGTACTTAACCTGAATTGCTTCAGTATATATATGTAATGTAATGTAAAATGTAAACCTGCACATGTTCTGAGGCATGTCGGGTAAGTGAGGACTAGGTAAAATGTGTATTTTCTGAATCCAGCGGTTCCAACAGTCAATGCCCTTGTTAAAACGTTCAGCACTCTGAATACTGAACACAAGCGATATTGCGTGCTAGAGCCCCTCACTTAACCTACATTCAAAATAAGCTTTACGTGATTTAATTTAATAATTATTATTAAGAATTACAATCATCAATTAAAACGCCAAATTCGTTAATAGGTAAGTCGAACAGTAACCTGGTGGATCAACCAACAAGCCAAAACAAAGTCTAAATCAGGTCTTGAGATTAAATAATTTTATTAAATGAAAAACATTCAATTGGAATAATGAGTTGAAATCATACATTCACTAAGGAATGTAGGCTGGCTACTTATAATTTACAAAATGGAAGACATTAAACCAGACATTAATTAGGAAATACCAGTAAAGAGAGAGATAAGCCAAAAATTGCCAAATTATTTACCCTCCAGCTGAACAGGAACAAAAGGAAACGCACGAGGAACCAAAAAGAATGACTTCTCCAAACAAACTCCACAATTGACTAAATTCTTTTTCTGCGGTACACTCATAAAATACCTTGACAGGGAGGGGATCCATGCCCTGATTGGGTTAAGGTGTGGGGGAGGGGGGAGGGGGGGGGAGAGGAGGCATCCTGTCATCTTGCTTCTTCCGCACGTGGATGCCCCTTAACCACGCCCGTCTCATCTCTGTCCAGGGGTCTATGCCAGTTTTGGCTTTGGTTCCCTCTCTGGGCAGCTGGGCTGATCGTTGCTCGTAGGCATGCAGTCCATCACTGCTCTCCGAACACTTCTGATGTCGGAAAAGGGCTCTTGCACTCTCCCTGGATGACGTGTGTGTGTAAAGTTTGCAGGTGTGGCTCGGGGGTGGAGAGACAAGGGTGGGGGAAACTGTTGTGCTAAATTGGCTGCTTTCATCTTGCTTTGGATTGCAAGACAACACTCTGGCGGAGACTTTGAGGGCCAGAGGAGTCGTAAAACGGCCGGGGGTTGGCTTCCTGCTCCGTTTCTCCCGGGGTCTCTTTACAGCTCTGATAGGGGAGCGAGACTTTCGCAGAAGTCCCCCTATCTCCTCCATCACAGGAACTGTGGAAGTGGGAGAGTCCACAGAGCACACCCCTTCTGTCTGTGCAGCAGACAGAGGTTCCCCGGATTCAGCAGGAGGGGAAGCAGCAGGAGGGGAAGAAAAGTCCACAAGGGGTGGGGTGGGGTCCTCGGCCTGGGTGGACTTTTCTGTGGGGGCTAACTCCACCTGTTGGGGTGCGTAGACCTCTCCACCTGGCTGGGCTGATGGGCCTGTAGAAGCCGGTTCCGCGTCCTGCGGTTCAACGGTCTCCTCACCAGGCTGGGCTGCTGCGTCTGCAGTAGCAGGTTCTGCCTCCAGGGGTTTGACAGTCTCCTCACCAGGCTGGGCTGCTGTGTTTGCAGTAGCAGGTTCTGCCTCCAGGGGTTTGACGGTCTCCTCACCAGGCTGGGCTGCTGTGTCTGCAGTAGCAGGTTCTGCCTCCAGGGGTTTGACGGTCTCCTCACCAGGCTGGGCTGCTGTGTCTGCAGTAGCAGGTTCTGCCTCCAGGGGTTTGACGGTCTCCTCACCAGGCTGGGCTGCTGTGTCTGCAGTAGCAGGTTCTGCCTCCAGGGGTTTGACGGTCTCCTCACCAGGCTGGGCTGCTGTGTCTGCAGTAGCAGGTTCTGCCTTCAGGGGTTTGACGGTCTCCTCACCAGTCTGGGCTGCTGTGTCTGCAGTAGCAGGTTCTGCCTCCAGGGGTTTGACGGTCTCCTCACCAGGCTGGGCTGCTGTGTCTGCAGTAGCAGGTTCTGCCTCCAGAGGTTCGACGGTCTCCTCACCAGGCTCAGCTGAGAGGACTGCAGCAGCGGATTCCGCGTCCTGTGGGGTCACATCCTCTGTGGTGGCTGGTGTGATACAAGACACAGAGCTGTTTCCCCAAAATTCCTCCAGGGAAGGGGGGCTCACCAGGGGGGCGGCTACATTTTCTGTGGAGGTGACAAAATCCACAGAATTGTCCAAGCCTGAAGGGGGTGGGGATGAGTCAAGGGAGAGTGCTGTATTGTCCTCGGTGGGGGGTGGTGCCTGGGTTATGGCTGGAATGGCGCCATGCACTGCTCCTTCCAGCGCATGCTGGACTGCCACAGAAGAAACTGGTTTGGCAGTAACTCCTGACTTAGAGTGGTGCTTTTCCCAAGCCAGTTTCCACATCTGGTTTACCTCCTCCCATGCCTGCTTTGACCGCCAGAGGTAGAGAAAATGTTGTCTTTTCTCTAGGTATGACCTTATCCCTTGGACAATCTTGCGCTTGGTTTCATCACTATCTGGAGAAATCAGATAGTCCAAATACTCAGTCCGCAGGTTGTAAAGGGCCTCCTCCTTCAGCTGGTCCATTGCCTTGAGCTGTTCTGCAAATTTTGGGCACTGGGCTATCAAATATTGCCGTTCTGATAACATGAGATACCACTGCTGATCCAGCCTTGACTG
This sequence comes from Synaphobranchus kaupii, assembly GCA_029718625.1. Taxonomy (NCBI): domain Eukaryota; kingdom Metazoa; phylum Chordata; class Actinopteri; order Anguilliformes; family Synaphobranchidae; genus Synaphobranchus; species Synaphobranchus kaupii. Next base: position 1,335,618 of record CM056379.1, read on the forward strand.
GCCAGGGAATGCTGGTAGGTTAGCAGTGGAGGGTAAATGAGGCATCTCTCTCTTTGTCTGGTATGCCATAATAATATATATTTTTTAAATTTTATTTAAAAATAAATAAATAAAATCAATAAATCTAAGACCAGTCGATTAGAAAAAGATTTGAACTTGTCTCAGAGTTTACCGCAGTTTACTCAATAGCAAAATTTAGTATGCTATAGGACAACCTATCTCGGTGGAACCTCCAATTATGTCGGGTAAGTGAGGACTAGGTAAAATGTGTATTTTCTGAATCCAGCGGTTCCAACAGTCAATGCCCTTGTTAAAACGTTCAGCACTCTGAATACTGAACACAAGCGATATTGCGTGCTAGAACCCCTCACTTAACCTACATTCAAAATAAGCTTTACGTGATTTAATTTAATAATTATTATTAAGAATTACAATCATCAATTAAATCGCCAAATTCGTTAATAGGTAAGTCGAACAGTAACCTGGTGGATCAACCAACAAGCCAAAACAAAGTCTAAATCAGGTCTTGAGATTAAATAATTTTATTAAATGAAAAACATTCAATTGGAATAATGAGTTGAAATCATACATTCACTAAGGAATGTAGGCTGACTACTTATAATTTACAAAATGGAAGACATTAAACCAGACATTAATTAGGAAATACCAGTAAAGAGAGAGATAAGCCAAAAATTGCCAAATTATTTACCCTCCAGCTGAACAGGAACGAAAGGAAACGCACGAGGAACCAAAAAGAATGACTTCTCCAAACAAACTCCACAATTGACTAACTTCTTTTTCTGCGGTACACTCATAAAATACCTTGACAGGGAGGGGATCCATGCCCTGATTGGGTTAAGGTGTGGGGGAGGGGGGAGGGGGGGGAGAGGGGTCATTTATGACAAAGACTGGCTTATCTTTGATGTTTGGGGGTTGAGAGAGAGAGAGACAGAGAGCGACAGAGATAGAGAGAAGAGGGGAAATATTAGATATCCTACAGGCACTTGAGAAAGGGCTTTCTTCCACTCTGCAATAAGAAAACACAACAGGCAGAACTTTTAATGAAACTCTTTAGTGCCTTAAATAGGTTAGGGATAACAGCGCGTTGTGTTTAGACCATAGACCGTAGGTTAGGTTCATTTGGGGGCGAGCATTAACAGGGCATTGCTGTAAAAGACAATGTGTGCTCAGTTAACCTACCCTATTTAAGTAACGGTTAATAAAAAGGATACAGGAGACTTCAAAAAGTCGTCACCATAGGGTGAGTCCATGTCAATTCAACACGCTTTTTGACCGCATTGACACGGATTTGAATGTGATTTAGCATGCTGATTTGGTCTTGAGCATGTACGCATGACTTTGACTGTATTTGATGCATCTCCATTAATATAGAGCTCCGTAGTCCCGCCCCCTCCTATCCCTGGCTGGTCCCGGAAGACTGCTGGAAGCCACTGCCTGCCCCACTTCAGAATCATTCAGTCATCCTTATGATGATATATGGCAGGGGTTCATGTTTGGGAACATGGGGAGTTTAGTCTACATGGTATGCATAGCTATTTCTGATATAATTTGGCTTAAGAATAATTCTTCTAAACATGAAAATCACCTAATCAAGAAAGGTTAATAGCTTGTTAAAATTCTGGGATTGCAACTGTGGTTGTAACAAAAACTAGCGTACACAGGAACCCCTGATATATGGCATTGTACGGACCAAACATTGGCATACAAAGTCCATTATATAGCCTACTCACCACCGTCTCACCGTCTTGAAATCTAATTTGAATTAGTGCAGACAAAATGGCTGAAAGGGCACTGAGATTAAAGGTTGTATCAGCGATTTTGGGTCGAAACATAAATGATCACATTCATCTGATTTTTCCTCACGATCCGCTAGCTGCCCGCCCCATAAGCAGGCCGTCAAAAAACCGCGTCTCTGTAGGCAGCCTATGCTCCGAGATCGTACACAAAAACAAATGGTACTACCAACCACTCAAAACCAAAATAAACAGTATTCCAACCAATCACCGACAAGGGGTGGGTGATACTAATACGCTAATACTCTTATCTCGCTGAAATCTTGACGGATTTACAAACGGTTTGGTTTCTTACAAACGTTATTAACGTGGTTATAATTCTGGATGCTTGAACACTATTTTTTAAAACATAACATAATTGGCTCTGAGCTGGGGCTGGCTCTGTTTGTTTGGGATTTCGCTTCAGAAGTTACGTCACCCAAAATCGCTGATACAACCTTTAAGAGAAAAATACACCCTCCTTTCCTCCACTACCACCTCCTCTCCTCTGTGCCCCGGAAACGGATCTTTGTGTTTTAATCTAATGTTGCTGATTACATCTTAACTACGTATTAATGGTTACATATTATTTAATGTCTCGACGCAAGCTGCAATGTCAGGTACATTGTATACTGGACATGCAAATACTTGTACTGAAAACGTTCAGGCAGTTTTGCATAGTTCCGGGCAGGAGAAGAGTGGTAGTGGAGAAAGGAGGTGGGGAGTGAAGAATATTGGGACGCACCCATTGAGGGTGGGGCGAGGCAAAATCATGTATTAAATGTGTGCAGAGTTGCCAGGTTCGCGGTTTTCCCGCCAAATTGGGCTAGTTTGAAAAAGCAGTCGCGGGTAAAAATTACATAGTCGCGGTGTGCGGTTTTTTGGGCTATTTTCAACATTGACCGCGGTCGTCAAAAGTGACAGAATGAATGTGTCTTGAACATGATGTTGAATATCTGGCAACCTCTCAGGCCAGAGAACAGAGATAGGCACGTACAGTGCTGGGCTGCAGTAGAGAGAGCAAGTGGGTGGTGCGGTTTGAATTCACGTCATTTAAAGCGTTGATAGCTACATTACGTTACGTTCACTTCTAAATTTGGAGGCGGGGAGAGGGGGTGGGGCGGGGCCCGGCTCCCACTGCGCTGCTCTGGGAGACAGTCAGACATAAGAGAGAGCGAATATTTAATTATTTAATCACGCACTGTAACGTTATTGAACTGCATTATTAGTCGGAGATTACGGTTGTGAACGGAGAGAAGGAAAGAATGAATAGAGCGGTGTAACAAATAGTGAAGAAAAAGTTGATAGGAAGATGGAGCAGAGGGAGATTTTGAGGTGAGGAGTGAGGAGTGAGCACTGTGGAAGATGAGAAAAGCTAAGTGTGCAGTTTCAGCTACTGGGGGTCCACAGTAATAAAATAAATTCTAAAGTACATACTGAATTAAGCTTTTTGTTGTTGTTGTGAGCATAGTTTCTTTTTGAATAAAGTAACAACATTCAAAACATTTAAAAATAGGCATACTCAATACATTTTGCTTTTAAAACAAACAAAAAAGGAGGGAAAATAAAGAATGTTCAAATATGATCTCTATTAAATGAATACTTCCTTTTTTAAATATATTTTAGGTTTGATATCGCACTTCCCAAGGTTCTTGAGAAACGTCCACTGTAAGCTTGTTTGCATTTTGTAGCAATGCTAATGGAAACGAATGGTTACAGCCAGTATTGGTTACAGCCTATGGCTTTGGTTACAGCTAGCCAAACTGAAGTATCCCTTTAAAACACCTAAATGGAACATCATTATATTTGGGCTAGTTTTAGGACATTTGGGGCGGGTTTTGAGCTGATTTTGGGCTGGAAAGTTCAACAGGACCTGGCAACCCTGAATGTGTGGTAATGGATTTGGAGAAGATCTGGGACGACCTACTATAGGGTACAGAAATTGTTCACTGTAATGGCTGTTAAAGGAAAATGTAGAAGAGAAGACGTGATTATAACTAGAATGACGTTTGACCATACAGGACTAAATGGCAAAGCATAGCCTACGTCAGATGTGTGTGAGGAGTGTCGCGAAAGGGAAAACAGTGGGCATGCGCTTTTGCAATGTCCGATGTATGCTACAGGAAGGAAGATGTTTTGTGAATTGGGCGGGGATGGGATTTAGGTTGGATTTTGTGGGTGGGGGAGGTCAGTAGGTTTTAGAAATAGATGAGGTAGGACATTTATTTAGAGTAGCCTAGTATTTTCCTTCTTTTTTCTTTTTTTCCCCTTTTAATTTACCGTGGAAATAAGAGACCGCGGCTGTGTTCGGAATCGCTCCCTATTCACTATATAGTGCACTATTTAGGGTATCGGCCATTTTGTAGGGTGTCCAAAATTCAAAATGTCAAATAGTCCACTCCACAAACGATGTAGCTACACTACTTGACCGGAGATTTTTTTTTTGTCAAGATGGCGATGGCTGAGCCTGCGCTCGTCTACAAATGTAAATATAAATGCAAGTTTCATCTTGTAGCCTATATTAAATCAGTTTAATCGGCTTTATAACCGAAATATAAATAAACGCGGTAGATTAAATATATTACAAAGTGTTAGCTATTTTTTTTAAATTTAACAATTATTACTGTTTAATGTGAAATGCAACTTAATTAGCTAGCTAGCTACCTAGTTACCTAACTTACCTATCTACCTACAACAAGACAACAAAACCCTTGTTCAAAATTAAAAAAGAAAACTTTTTTTCCCCGTTTTTTGCATGCTTTCTCACCAAGCCGGTGACCCCTATCTAGATTCCAAGTAGTGTATAGGGAGGGAGTGAATAGGGAGCGATTCCGAACACAGCCCGCGATATTGCACACTCCACTACAGTAGGTGGTGGTAGACACCTTTCCGTTGTTGTGTCTGCCAATAAACACAGAGAAGAAGAACTGCAAAAGCCTGAGCACAGACGTGGGACCAGTCCTCAACGAGAGTTACTTTGAGCTACATAAAGTTAAACAATTGACTGAGTTTAAGGACGAATCAACGAATAGGGTAAGTTTTTTTTCCATAACCTTGATGCTTTAACAGTTCTGCTTGTTTACTTGACCAGCAAGTTTCTAATTGGGTTACCATTCACTAATGTTTGCACAAGATATCCGTTTACTAATAGGCTATGGCAGTAGCAGCTAAACGCACGTGATTGTAGAATTCATTTGAGTTTGAAAACTTCATACTGGTACAACGTTACTTCTCTGTGAGATGATCAATAAGTTTGCAAAGAGGTAAAGATGTCGCTAAATAATGTGAACTACAATGGCGTCATTTTGTAGGATTCATACGGTTAACTAAATTCAGGAATGTGAACTCTCGTGCTTTTGGCGCGATATGCACGCTTTAAAGGTCTGTCTCGCGATACCCAAACACGTCACATTTATACTCGATTCCCGCAGCGAGCTCCTCCCTCGCCCCCCATGTGATGCGGGATATCCCGACGTGGTGAAATCGTGCAGACCCACGAGAACTATGGCCGTGTCCGAATCAGCGCACTTGCCTACTATTCAGTATGCCAGTTGAGTAAACTGTCAAGTACGCAACAGTAATGAAAATGGAATGTTTTTAAATTCCCTGGATTATGTAGCCTACTTATTTCCGGGTTTTCACTTATAATAGAATGGAGGGCAGTGTTTCCTATTAATGTATTAAAATGTGACGGCCCGCCAGTTAAATTTCAACTGCCACAGTTTCATATTGATCAAAAAAAAAGTACAAATTTGAAATTGTAGGCTTATGTGCACAGCGTAGCCCCGTCGCTTCAAAAAGACCCTCTCTTCACCCTGGTCAATGCCCTCCCCGCCGCACACAGAGGCTGCATCTCCTCACAATTCTGAGGAGATTGACGTGGTTAGTATGTTTGTGAAAGTTTGCGGAAGTTAAACCCTCTGTGGTACACTATAATGTATACATCTTGTTTCAGCATTAAGCTAGCCAAGCTCTCGACTGTGTTACGATATTAATTTACCATCAGCTAACGTAACAAGGTTATAAGATACTTTTGAATTTTTTTTTACAACTAATGTTATCTCGCTAGCTAACCTGAAAATAAAAACAAAATAATATAGCCTACCCTAGTTCATGTATATTGTATCTCGTGGAAGATGATGCAGACATTATTCAAGGGAGATATCAGCACGATGTAGGCTAACGCAATCTTTTTCAAAACGCAACCTGCTGTGTTCCCCTGTTTCCCTCACCAAAATAGTTTCCCTTCAGTGCAGGCTCTATTTTTTTAACAATCTCTGGCGTCGCCCGGCTCGTTTGGCTTCTACGACATATACGACATATAGCGGGGTCTACTTTTTAAAATTACTTTACTAAGAAAAGACAGAAGCTGTGTCCGAAATCGCTCCCTATTCACTATATAGTGCACTATTTAGGGTATCGGCCATTTTGTAGGGTGTCCGAATTCAAAATGTCAAATTTGACACCCTAAATAGTTCACTCAATTTCCCCCACAATGCACCACAAAATGTAGGGTACAAACGATGTACACTACATCACCAGAGACATTTTTTTTTGTCAAGATGGCGACGACTGAGCCTGCACTGGTCTACAAATGTAAATAAATGCAAGTTTCATCTTGTATGTTAAATCAGTTTAGTCGGCTTTATAACCGAAATCTAAATAAACGCGGTAGATTAAATATATTACAGTGTTAACTATTTTTTATTTATTTAACAATTACTATGGAAAATGTAACTTAATTTGCTAGCTACCTAGTTACCTAACTTACTTATCTACCTACAACGAAACAACAAAACACTTTTTTTACCGTTTCTTGCATCCTTTCTCACCAAGCCGGTGACCGCTGTCACGCTGAACTAAGGAAAACTGTACAATATTGTCATTTAGCCTGTTAGATAAGCGAATAGCGGCTAGGCAAGTAACGTTACCTGTCGGGAAACGTAGGCTACTAACGTGACGGTTAAGTGTCCATCTCCTGTCAGATGGCAATGGTGTTACTGATTACGCCATTTCTAGGTAATATGTTGATGTCATGCAGCGCTGTTGCGTGATGACCTACTTTTTAGTTGTATAGGCTATCCTTTACCAGTCAAAAAAATGTAGGCTATTTATTATGGAATAACTGAAACCTTATGCTTATGTTATGTAGCTAACTGGCCAACAGCAAAGTTTAGCTAATGTTTGCTATGTAAATTCAACACAGGGCAGTAGCTGGCTAATGTAGGCTACTTTATTTCACGTGTATTTTCAACACACTGTTCAATTTCAACTTTCCACCCTCATTTACCTTGGTAGGCTACAGAGGAGTAGCCTATGACAACACAGTGCTTCCAGCTTGGGCAAGTAACTCGTAGCAGCAGCAGACCAGTGAGGGAGAAAGGACATTACCTAAATTAATTCATGGGGAAAGTGTAGGCTAACGTCATTCCGCATTGCGTTGTCAAAATATTAAATTCAATCCTACTTGGCCTCATCAGGCAGGCGGGCGGGTGCACAGAGGCGACATTTTTTCGAGAACGAGCCCGTGTCGCTCTCCGCTTGCCAGTCAGGCCGCCCCTCCCCAACTTTAGGCTTTGGACTATCGAAATGATGTAGTCCTAGGCTAATTAGCTAAAGTAACTTTAATGGGAAGTTCTGGAATTTGACCGTGATGCAAGCCAAGGTATGGCAACCAGCATACCTTGACTGTATCCTAATGACGCCCATGTTATCAGTCATTTTAATACTGTTATGTTGTACACAGTCCTAGTCTGACACAGGTGTAACAAATTTGACTGCTTTATTTAAATGCTGTAAACAAAGTTAGTTAGTCATTCACCTAACGTTAAACATACAAAACCTGCTGTTCAGCCACCGAACTAGCTGTGCCATTGAGAATGAAAATAAAATAATATTTTTATGAGCTGACATAGACGCTATTGTCCACTATGTCACACATGAGTCGGTGTAGTTGCAGGCGAGACTGGGTGGGGGGTTGCTTGTAAAATGGACACTTAGAACTCCGTATTCGGCGGAGTTTGTCACGAATCTTGTACTAATAAAGCTAAAACACAGTTTGTTGTTTCCACTCAGTTTGGATGCAGGAGAAATTCATATCTGAGTTGAGCAAAATCTTGGCGCTGGCGTCATGGCCAAAGGGGTTAACTACTCATGTCTCTGGGCTTGACATAGAGCGCTGGCCCGCCAGTGTCTTCAACACCTCCGGGCCAGTGAATGACTCTTTTCAATGGCCCGCTCGGGCCAGTCGAAATGTTATATAATTGTTTTGAAATCACATATATATGAAGCTTACAGTTGTCTTCCCATAACAAATCGCATTTTTGAGAGATTCTCGACTACGAATCGTTTTCGGAAAATAGGCAGGCACCGCAAGCTGCAGTCACGTTCCTCAGACAAGCAGAGAGCATGGAGGGAGACACAATGATCAGCTGTAAACTTTGCAGAGGAAAAAGAAAAAAAAAAAAAAACCTTTGCAAGGTTACATTCGCTACTCTGATTGGCCGTGGTAACACACCTGCGCAAAAGATTTAATGAGGTGAAGACAAGCCGCTGTAGCTGCATGTCGAATATGTTTCTGAAGGCACCTGCTGCCGGCCAAACACCTGGCAAAAAAAAGCAGGCAAAAAAAGAAAACGCCTTTCACCAGAAGAACTCCGCGACATGATAGGGAGTATGAAAAAAAAAACAAGTTTTCCAGCCTCACTGGCCAGATCGCTGGCCTTGGCTTGGGCATGATGATGAGAAGGGAGAAGTATTTTGCAAGCTTTGCCGATATGCCAGCATATGCAGACAAGCGAGTGAAAATATTAGACGGATCTTAAGTGAAATGGCTAGCCTAGCTAGCTAATATTTTTTGAAGATTTGGTTCTTAGTAATTGCTGACTAGATGTTTCCACCATCACCAGTTAAAGTTAACTAAAGATAGCAAGCTAGCTAGCTAGTTATTTTGTTACTACCCGCCCTCTGTTTGAGTCCCTGCCGCAATGAAAGTGTAATTCCAAAGTACAACCCAATTCCAAAAAAGTTGGGACAGTATGTAAAATGCACATAAAGCAGAAAGCAGTGATTTGTAAATTCTCTTTTATATTTATTAAAAAACAGTACAAAGAAAATATATTTAATGTTTATCATATCTGCTTTATTGATTTTTGTAAATATACGCTATTTCCAAATTTGATGCCTGCAACACGTTCCACAAAAGTTGGGACAGGGCTATAAATTTTTTTTTTTTAAAGACTGGGAAGTTTAAAAAAACACCTGTTTGGAATGTTCCACAGGTAAACAGGTGATGCTATCATGACTGGTATAAAAGGATATCGAAAAGACTCTTGATTTTTTATTTTCAGCGATACTATAACCTCTCTGCATTTGAATGGATCTCTATGGGAATTGGGGGGTGGGACTATAGATTAAGCTGTAAATTACAGGGGACAACAACCCTTAAAGTGATCCATCCATATCTACTGCATATCTGGCAGCAGAGTGATGGTTTGAGGCTCATTTGATACCTCAGACACTTGATGACTTACAGCCAGCCATGGGTTTCCATACTATTCCTGTGTAATTTACATCTTAATCTAGTCCCACCTCCCAATTCCCATAGACATGCATTCAAATGCAGAGAGGTTATAGTATCGCTTCTAAGAGTACCTGAAAATAAAATATCAAGAGTCTTTGATAGCATTTTATACCCAGTCATGATAGCATCATCTGTTTACCTGTGGAATGGCAAACAGGTGTTCTTTTGAGCTTCCCAGTCTTTTGGCCCCTGTCCCAACTTTTTTAGAATGTGTTGCAGGCATCAAATTCAGAATTAGCATATATTTACAAAGACCAATAATGTTGATAAGGTAAAACATTAAATATATTTTTAAAGATATTATATATCTTCGTACTGTTTTCAATTAAATATATGTAAAAGAGAATTTACAAATCACTGCTTTCTGCTTTTATGTGCATTTTACATACTGTCCCAACTTTTTTGGAATTGGGGTTGTAATTAAATGGGGAAAATACAGAATGAGATATTTAGAATAATATTTAATGTATTAGGATTATATTTCCTATGTTACTGGCTGTGTTCAGTGTCTGGCACCTACTAGGCTTTGTCTGGTCTTGTTCATTGAAAATAATAAACCTTATTGACTTTACTTATCACATTATTTTATTCATTCTTCTGAGGCATGATGATCAAACAGGTGTGTTTGTAGAAGCACTCTTCACTCAGTGACCAAACCGCTGCCCATGTATGTCCTGTTTAAGCGTTGGCAAAATTTGCCTATATCTTCCAGGCCCAGTGGATACAACATTGGGGCCAGTAACTTTGAAAATCCCGGGCCAGTGGCAAATTCAGTGGTATGTCAAGCCCTGTGTCTTAACTAATCATATCAAGTCTTCAATCAAGGCCTTGATAAGTAGAATCAGGTGTCTTATTGCTGGGCTAAATCAAAAACCTGCCACCCTCACCAGCCCTTTTCGGATAAGATTACCCACCCCTGGTCTAAAGAATGTGTCAACTGCTGCAGTAGGGCCTGTTTGATTAAGGCTAAATCCCTTCCCCTGTTTCCCTCCAGGAGCTGCACTTCTGCACACCTTTGAGCCGCAGTAGGATGCAGGCAGGAGTCTGTCTGAGACAGGACACTGAGACAACACTACCAGAGCTCACTGAGCAGCACAGGACCAGACAGAAAGAAGAGGAACTCAGTGGACTGGAGTCTGTCCACATGGCAGAGTCAGAGACAGAGTGTGCTGCAACAGGACTTGACACACTGGAGCCAGAGTGTGTTACAGCACACTGCGGGGTCAGTGATGTACACCACACACACGCATCACTGATAAAAACAGAAACTGATCTGGGTTCCTCCCACACTAGGGATCTCATTAAGATGGAGAGCATAGACAGTACAGAGCTGGGATACGTAACCCATCTGCATCCTGACCAAATCAAAACAGAGGTTGATGATGGAGGATACTTTAAGGCAGAACACATCAGTGACTTGCAGGATATTAAATGTGTTGATATTAAATATTATCAAATGAAGTGTGAATCTAGTGAAAGTTTAGTGAGTGGTCTCACAAATACTGTGATGACTGGAGCTGGTGTTGATCACAAAGACCAGAATTTTTTACAGTTTGCAAATACAAACTGTAAAAAAGAAATTTGTCATCTGGCAACCCAGGGTGGATACTGTGTACACAATGAAAATACTCGGACCAGAATTTTCCAGAAAACTACAAATGGTAACAAAAAACATATACATTTTCAGAAAATGAGAGGTTGTACAGGCTCGTACAAGTGTACACAGTGTGAAAAGTGTTTTAGTACAAATTCTGTTTTAAGTAAACACCTGAGAATTCATACAGGTGAAAAGCCCTACAAATGTACCCAGTGTGGGAAGTGTTTTTCCCAAATATCTAATTTAAGTAGCCACCAGAGAATCCATACAGGTGAAAAGCCATACAAATGTACCCAGTGTGGGAAGTGTTTTTCCCAGTTATCTCATTTAAGTCGCCACCAGAGGGTTCATACAGGTGAAAAGCCCTACAAATGTATTCAGTGTGGGAAGTCTTATTGTACAAATTCTGTTTTAAATAAACACCTGAGAAGTCATACAGTTGAAAAGCCGTACAAGTGTACGCAGTGTGAAAAGTGTTTTAATACAAAATATGATTTAAATTTACACCTGAGAATTCATACAGGTGAAAAGCCCTACAAATGTACTCAGTGTGGGAAGTGTTTTTCCCATAAATCTAATTTATATTGCCACCAGAGAATCCATACAGGTGAAAAGCCGCACAAATGTACCCAGTGTGGGAAATGTTTTTCCCAATTATCTCATTTAAGTCAGCACCAGAGGGTTCATACAGGTGAAAAGCCCTACAAATGTATTCATTGTGGGAAGTCTTATAGTACAAATTCTGTTTTAAATAAACACCTGAGAATACATACAGGTAAAAAGCCCTACAAATGTACCCAGTGTGGGAAGTGTTTTTCCCAAATATCTAATTTAAATAGCCACCAGAGAATCCATACAGGTAAAAAGCCCTACAAATGTACCCAGTGTGGGAAGTGTTTTTCCCAAATATCTAATTTAAATAGCCACCAGAGAATCCATACAGGTGAAAAGCCGTACAAATGTACCCAGTGTGGGCGGTGTTTTTCCCAATTATCTAATTTAAATTGCCACCTGAGAATTCATACAGGTGTAAACCTGTACAAATGTATTCAGTGTGGGAAGTGCTTTTCAAAGAAGTCTAATTTAAGTCAGCACCAGAGGGTCCATACAGGTGAAAAGCCCTAAAAATTTATTGTGGGGGAATTTTTATAGTACAAATTCTGTTTTAAATAAAGACCTGAGAATTCATACAGGTATAAAGCCGTACAAGTGTACACAGTGTGAAAAGTGTTTTAATACAAAATCTGATTTAAATTCACACCTGTGAAGTCATACAGGTGAAATGCCCTACAAGTGAATACAGTACGATGACATCGTGTATCGGCAAGACGATCGTCGATTGCAGACGGCTTTTGCACATAAAGGCAATTTAAATTAATTTAAAGGCCGTTTAACAATGAGCGCCGCAAACAGTCCTTTTAAAATAATTTTTTAATGAATTGTTCAAAAAATTGTAATCCTGAGTAATTTCCTAAATTTGTAATGTGTTTAACATTTTTTACTTCCTATAAATAAAATGTAATTGGTAGAAAATTAGAAAATAAGCTCTCCTCCCTTCAGTCCATTACTGTCCATTCACACTTCTGCACTGTGTGTCTGAGAATTGACTGTTGTTCCGACAATGTGCTTTCGGCTGAACGAGTATCAACTGCAACGAAGAAGGCTGAATATATAGACTAATACATTTAGAATATATATAGAATAATAAATTATCACATAGCCTACTATGTGAAAGAGATGAACTATTTAGCAAATGTTAGCCCACTCACTGTAAAATTATCAATGTTATTGTCAGGGGTGTAGTGCTATAACAGCATACCGGAGTGCTACTCCAGCACTTATTTTTAATCAAAAAATTACCACACCTTCAACCAAAGAGGAAGGAACTAATTGGTGAAATCAACAGGTGTAGTGATTGGTTGAAATGAAAACCTGCATACTGTCGGCCCTCCATGGCACATGATTGGGCACCACTGCTCTAAATAGATGTCCAAGGATGTCAGAATCAAGACCGTTCACTTCCACCGACAAGGAGAAGGCTACAAAAAACTCACCGTTTCAAACTACCTATTTCCACTGTCAGAAACATCAGAAAATGGAAGATAAATGGAACAGTCAAGGCAAGATCTGGAAGACCAAGAACGATTTCAGACAGAATGGCCCGAGACCTGGTGAAAAATGCTCAGAAGAACCCACCAATCACTGCAAAAGAGCTGCAAAAAAGAGTAGCAGACACAGGTCCAGTTGTTCATAGGACAACAATACATTGTACTCTAAACAACAATGACCAACATGGCAGAGTTCGTTAAAACAGGACGATTTTTAAAAAGGTTATCCAGACCAAATGCAATTAGCTAAATATACATTGACAATTTTATGGGGAGTAGGCTAACATTGGCAAAATAATTCATCTCTTTCAAATAGTAGGCTATGTGATCATTTGTGTACGCTAAATTTATTATGTATTCAGCCTTCGTCTCTGCACTTGACACGTGTTCAGCCGACCGGAAATTGAGGTGCCTACAGTCAATCACACGCATACAATGCAGGCCTAAACGCTTGAATCGCCACCTGAGATTTCATACAGGTGAAAAGTCTTTCAGATGTACTTCATGTTTAATCAAAAATTACATTTTAATGACTACAAAATTAAATGCTACGGGTACGGGTGAAGAGGCTGACAAATGTACTCATTGGGCCTCATTCACGAAACGCGCGTACGATCATATTTGTGCTGAAGAACGTTTCCACGAACATTTCAGCATTCATCTTTTTTTTTTTTTTTTTTTCTCCCCATCTGAATTAGTTTTTTGGTGCGATCAAAATTTGTATGCGTGTTTGTAAATAACCGTTGAGGCACATACAAAGTTTCTATTTAGAATGATTTATTATTTATGCAAAGTCCATTTTAGTTAGTTACAGACCTCATATTAACAACAGAATGTTTAGCAGTGAAATTATAGGCCTAAATAGGGTATTGATTTTAACTACATTAACTGACCTATATGAATAACCTTGAATCTTCCACTAGCTTTCATTTTTATTTAGTTGTAAATTTTGATTTCAACTTCAGTTATTTAAGTTTTACATACATGAATCGCTTTCAATTGCCAATGTGTGACTAGATTGTAACGTAAATTTAAAAAATGAGACTTTCTCCGTTGTGTCTAAGAGCCCAAGGGTTGATTTTTATGTAAAGGGCTCTGATTTGCCAGGAACATTTGTTAATCCATGTTTTACTCATTTTATGAATGATTTTTCAAACGTTGTTTTAAGTCCCTCAAGTACATAAAAAACGTGAACAAAAAATCCAAGAAAATATACAATTCGATGTCTCAATTATTATTTTAACGTCGTCTGCGCTCCTTGCTCAATTTGTTTATGCTTTCATGTTTCAGTAAGATGTATTTCTATGTCATGTCTCTTAATATTACCTCCTCTTATGTTTTAGTTATATTGTAAGCATATTGTACTGCTGTAATGTTATATTTTGTTCCCCGATTTGTTTTGTACATGTTTTTCTGCATAATAAAGAAAATTGTGAACGAAGGATGTGACATCCAAGCACACTTCCGAGTCGCTTGTAAGAGCACCTGAAAATAAGATATCAAGAGTCTCTTGATATCCTTTTATACCCAGTCATAATAGCATCACCTGTTTACCTGTGGAATGTTCCAAACGGGTGTTTTTTAAACTTCCCAGTCGTTTTTTTGCACTTGCAGGCATCAAATTCTGATTTACCGTATATTTACAAAAATCAATAAAGTTGATAAGGTAAAACATTAAATATCTTTTCTTTGTACCGTTTTCAATTAAATATATGTAAAAGAGAATTGACAAATCACTGCTTTCTGCTTTTATGTGCATTTTACATACTGTCCCAACTTTTCTGGAATTGGGGTTTGTATTTCCAGAGACTTCTGCACACTCTCTGGGATTTCTGTACTCTGATATTCCCGGCTAGGACGGCCATGTCTGGTCATTTATGGCAGGTTTTCTGGACAAAAACACAAGATTATGTTCGTTTCCAACAGCAGACACACACCCTCAAATGGCCAGACATTCTGCACTGTTGTAAATGCAGCTTTTCATGCACTGAGAGGAGTTGGAAAAAATATTATGATGAGAAAAAGTTAAATCTGGCTTTCGTAAACCACATTGTAATGAAACTGCTCTTCTCAAAGTCACCAATGATATCTTTATGCACATTGATACAGGCAAATTATGTTGTTACAATCAACAGTAAGATTGACCTTGCCAGTTCACCAGCTAGAAATTTCACCGTTACACCGCTGCTATTTCACGTAAAGAAAAGGGAATTGGTTAAAGCTCACTGGAAAACTGGAGTAAACATTGGTGCTCATTTTAGAAGGTGGCGAGATGTTCCGGAGCAGATTGGTATGAAGACAGAAGTGGAGCTCCCATATTCTACTGGACAGGTATGTCAAAAGATTCAACACAAATTTGCATGGACTTGCTTTCCAGACAACTGTAATTACAGTTGAAGTCGGAAGTTTACATACACTTAATTAAAGTCATTAAAACAAATTTTTAACCACTCCACAGATTTCATGGTAGCAAACTATAGTGTTGGCAAGTCAGTTAGGACATCTACTTTGTGCATGACACAAGTCATCTTTCCAACAATTGTTTACAGACAGAAAATTATGTCATGACTTTAGAAACTTCTGATAGGCTAATTGACATTATTTGAGTCAATTGGAGGTGGACCTGTGGATGTATTTTAAGGCCTACCTTCAAACTCAGTGCCTCTTTGCTTGACATCATGGGAAAAATCAAAAGAAATCAGTCAAGACGAAGAAGAAAAAATTGGGTCTGGTTCATCCTTGGGAGCAATTTCCAAACACCTGAAGGTACCACGTTCGTCTGTACAAACAATAGTATGCAAGTATAAACACCATGGGACCACGCAGCCATCATACCGCTCAGGAAGGAGACGCGTTCTGTCTCCTAGAGATTAACGTGCTTTGGTGCGAAAAGTGCAAATCAATCTCAGAGCAACACCAAAGGACCTTGTGACTTTGTGAAGATGCTGGAGGGAACAGGTACAAAAGTATCTACAACCCCTGGCAAAAATTATGGAATCACCACACAGAGGATGTTCACCCAGCTTTTTTACTTTGTAGCAAATAAAATACAGATATGACACAAAACAATGTTTAAAACATTTTTTGTTTAATAGCTGAATATTCTGGCTTTGTAAAACATACCTCAAACAAATTAAATTCAATTATTTTAATTAATGGCATATTTTTTTCCAGATCAAGTAGAGGAAAAAATTATGGAATCACCTTGTAATTTGCATTTCTAAAACAAATACCAGCACAAGTCTAAAAATGCAAATTAGTCTGCAGTTAAAAGAGAGTGCTTAGAGACCTTAACGAGCTGTTGGATTTGGCTAATTGAAAGGAAAGACAACAAGAGAGTTGTCAATTGAGAAAATGGAAAGGATTATAAAACTCCTTCAAGAAGGAAATCCAACACAGAGTGTGGCAAAAGATGTTGGTTGTTCCCAGTCAGCTGTGTCTAAGATTTGGTGCAAGTATAAACAAAATATGAAGGTTGTAAAAGGAAAACATCCCGGTACACTAAGGAAGACAGGATGGAAAACCCAAAGCAATATGCCTTGAAAATAGAAAATGCACAACAAAACAAATGAAAAAGGAATGGACGTAAACAGGAGTCAATGTTTGTGACAGAACTGTAATAAATCGGCTGAATGAAATGGGATTTACATATAGAAAAGCCAAACGAAAACCAGCACTAACACCTAAATGGAAGAAAACAAGGTTACAGCGGGCTAAAGAGAAGCAATCAATGGAGTGTGGATGATTGGATGAGTGATATTCAGGGATGAATCACAAATCTGCATTGGCCAAGGAGATGGTGCTGTTCTAATGAAACATATAAAGATGACTGCCAGAAGAAAATACAATTTCCCCAGTCATTTATGATATGGGGTTGCATGTCAGGTAAAGGACCAGGGGAGATGGCAATCATTACCTCAACAGTCAATGCACAGGTGTACATTGAAATTTTGGACACTTCTCATTCAATCGATAGAAAATAAGTTTGGTGATGATGAAGTCATTTTTCAGGATGATAATGCATCTTGCCACAGAGCAAAGAGTGTTAAAGCTTTTCTTCAGGAAAGGCATATCAACTCAATGACATGGCCAGCAAACAGTCCGGATCTCAATCCGATTTAAAATTTATGGTGGAAATGAAAAGAATTGGTCCATGACAAACGCTATTTGAGATGGCGTATGAGATGAGATACATCGTTATGTTTGCAGGAAAAAGGGTGAGGCTTGCAAGACGAAGAACACCATCCCAACCGTGAAGCACGGGGGTGGCAGCATCATATTGTGGGGGTGCTTTGCTGCAGAAGGGACTGGTGCACTTCATAAAATAGATGGCATCATGAGGAAGGAAAATTATGTGGATATATTGAAGCGACATCGGCCAGGAAGTTAAAGCTGGGTCGCAAATGGACAATGACCCAAAGCATACTTCTAAAGTTGTGGCAAAATGCCCTGAAGACAACAAAGTCAAGGTATTGGAGTGGCCATCACAAAGTCCTGACCTCAATCCAATCAAAGATTTGTGGGCAGAACTGAAAAAGCGTGTGCGAGCAAGGAGGCCTACAAACCTGACTCAGTTACACGAATTCTGTCAGGAGGAATGGGCCAAAATTCCAGCAACTTACTGTGGGCTACCCAAAACATTTGACCCAAGTTAAACAATTTAAAGGCAATGCTACCAAATACTAACAGTGTATGTAAACTTCTAACCCACTGGGAATGTGATGAAAGAAATAAAAGCTGAAATAAATCATTCTCTCTACTATTATTCTGACATTTCACATTCTTAAAATAAAGTCGTGATCCTAACTGACCTAAGACAGGGAATGTTTACTAGGAATAAATGTCAGGAATTGTGAAAAACTGAGTTTAAGGTGTATGTAAACTTTCAACTTCAACTGTACCTATAATGAATAGTAGCTAAGTTGCTATTAACATTACTTTATTTGGAAGCTAGTTTTTGGAAGAAGGAAATGTTTGCTAACGTTATGTCATTGATCGCGTTAGCTAGAAATGGCTACTCAGCTATAAGTTACCACGCATTCCAGCTGTAGCCAGATAATGCCTGGTTCAGACTAACGCTACACAAACTCAGTGTTATGCAATAACAGAAAAGATTCCGTTGTTTTACCTGGACTTTTAGCTGACATTTTTTTACTGTAACGTTAGCTACACCAGTCTGTAATCCTGCAATCGTATCTAGAAAACTTACACGTTCACAACGAGGTCTGTGGAAGCAGTGGGGTGGGGTGTATATGGATGGATCACTTTAAGGGTCGTTTCTCCTCACCCATGGAAAAATAAGCCAGGAGAAACAACGCTCCAAGTGATCCATCCGTATCTACTGCATATCTGGCAGCAGAGTGATGGTTTGAGGCTCGTTTGATACCTCAGACACTTGATTACTTACAGCCACTCAGCCAACCATGGATTCCATACTATTTCCATGTAATTTACAGCTTAATCTTCAACCTTTATTTTACCAGGTAGTCACTTGAGATCAAAGATCTCTTTTTTTCGAGAGTCCCACCCCCAATTCCCATAGAGATCCATTCAAATGCAGAGAGGTTATAGTATCGCTGAAAATAAAATATCAAGAGTCTTTTGATATCATTTTATGCCCAGTCATGATAGCATCACCTGTTTACCTGTGGAACGTTCCAAACAGGTGTTTTTTTTGTTTTTTTTTTACTTCCCAGTCTTTTTTTTGGCCCCGTCCCAACTTTTTTAGGAACGTGTTACAGGCACCAAATTCGGAATTAGCGTATATGTACAAAAATCAATAAAGTGGATAAGGTAAAACATTAAATATCTTTTCTTTGTACTGTTTTCAATTAAATATATGTAAATGAGAATTTACAAAAGCAGAAAGCAGTGATTTATGTGCATTTTACATACCATCCCAACTTTGGAATTGGGGTTGTACATTATGCTGATGTTAAAGACAATGATTATTATACTGAATATATTGAGTACCAATGAATGTTTGTTATTGTATATGTTAATAAACATAGGCTAAAAATGTATGAAGTATTGCAGGTAATGGGATTTTGTGCTATACTTGTTTATACTATTGCCTAGATAAGCACTTGGCAGAAGAAAACGATTCACCTCAAAAAAACAAATCTGACATGGATTTTTCAGAATGTCTAGTAATTGAATCAGATGAGTTTTTATAAAAACATGTTTACCTGTTAAGACACATTGAAAATGATTCATAAAATTCACACCCCATATGAGTCAAATGTATTTCTTGCCCAATTAGTGCAATGAGTTATGTGCAACATGAATTCAACTAAATTTTAAACTGATAGTAAGAGAGATAGCAATGACACAATTAAGGACATAGGAGTTTATACAGAAATTTACATGGCATAACATTCTTGGAATGTGCACATTCACAATGTAAAATTATTTCATACACAACATTGAAAAATAAAGACTGCGGCGATGGCAATATGCAACCAAATATTAAATATGATGACTTAAGTTTATTAATTTTTTCCAATTTCTTTTGGTCCCCTAAATGGGGGGGGGGGGGGGGGGGGCGTTTATGTACAAAAATGGCTACTATTGCTACACAGTTCACCCAATACGGACGTAAAAACCCTCAAATTAAAGCTGAGTGTCTGCACTTTAACCTCAAAGTCACCATTCCATTTCAAATCCAATGTGCTGGAGTACAGAGCCAAAACAACAAAAAATGTGTCACTGTCCTAACACTTTAGGAGTGCACTGTATGTTCTTTAAAAATATAATCATTTACAATTTTGTCATTTGGCAGACATTTTGTCAAAGCGACTGATAAAAGTGCATTTCACTTGGTAAGGTTCACTTGGTAAATATTTTACTTTTCACTTTTTACATTTATTATTTTTTTTCTGGTATCACTTTAAATCACATGGGGTATTTTAAGCCTTTCTAGAATAAACAAACACAGCCTTTTATCTGAATGTATTTTTGGTGAAGAATTCAATATTTACATGATGCAAGACTGACAAACCTTCCAGTACATATAAAGGGTCTTTCATTTGTAGAGTTTTCAGGTTTTTTATTTTTAATCAATATTTTTGTATAAATTATCAAGTGTTATTTTAAATTGGATGAGCATTGGAAAGACATCCTAAACAAAGTACATCACATAAGGTATGCTTTCATAAAATACTTCCCACAATGAGAATGCAGGCCTTTTATTTGTATGTACATTCTGGTGATCATTTAAGCGAGATTCATGTGTTAACAATAGCACATACGAAAGGCTTTTCGTCTGAATTAATGATTTGCTTTGAAAAAGCATTTCCCACATTATGTACACATGTAGGGATGCTCACTTGAATTCATTTTTTTCCATAACTTGGAAATTCAAGTGAGATTTTGCAGCATAATTCATGACACTGTCTACACTTGTAGGGCTTTTTACATTTATGAATGATTTGGTGTAGATTTACAGAAGATTTTTAAGAAAAACACTTCCCACACTGTGTACACATTTAGGGCTTTTCAACTGTATGAATTCCCAGGTGTATATCTAAAACAGATTTTCTAATAAAACACTTCTCACACTGCGTACACTTGTACGGCTTTTCCCCTGAATGAATTTTCTGGTGGAAATTTAAATTAGATTTTGTTAAATAACACTTCCCACATTGTGTACACTTGTAGGGCTTTTCATCTGTATGAATTCTCTGGTGTATATCCAAAGCAGATCTTGTACGAAAACACTTCTCACATTGTAAACACTTGTATGGCTTTTCAGCTGAATGAATTTTCAGATGGCGATTTAAACAGCTTACTTGAAAAAAGCACTTTCCACACTGAAGACATTGATAGGAATTTTCGCCTGTATGAATTCTCAGGTGTATATCTAAGAGATATTTTCTATTAAAACACTTCCCACACTGAGTACACTTGTAGGGCTTTTCACCTGTATGAATTCTCTGGTGTACATCCAAATCATACTTTGAATAAAAACAGTTTTCACACTGTGCACACTTGTAGGGTTTTTCACCTGTATGAATCATGCTGTGCCGATTGAACTTGCCTCTTTGGGAAAAACACTTCCCACACTGAATACATTTGTAGGGCTTTTCACCTGTATGAATTCTCAGGTGTATATCTAAATCACTTTTTGTAATAAAATCCTTCCCGCACTGCGTACAGTTGTACGGCTTTTCACCCGTATGAATTCTCATGTGTGTATTTAAACAAGATCTTGTACGATAACACTTCTTACACTGTGTACACTTGTAAGGCTTTTCACCTGTATGAATTCTCAGGTGCGTATTTAAAGAATATTTAGCATTGAAACACTTCCCACACTGTGTACACTTGTAGGGCTTTTCACCTGTGTGAATTCTCTGGTGTATATGCAAAGCAGATTTTGTCGGAAAACACTTCTCACACTGTGTACACTGGAATGGCTTTTCACCTGTATGAATTCTCAGGTGACAATTCAAGTAACATAGTCTGGAGAAACACTTCTCACACTGAAGACATTTGTAGGGTTTTTCACCTGTATGAATTTTCAGGTGGCGATTTAAAGCACTTACTTGAGAAAAGCACTTTACACATTGAGGACACTGATAGGGATTTTCACCTGTATGAATTTTCTGGTGCATACCTAAAAGATTTTTTCTGTTAAAACACTTCCCGCACCGAGTACACTTGTACGGCTTTTCACCTGTATGGATTCTGTGGTGTATTTCCAAATCATATTTTGAAAAAAAACACTTTCCACACTGAGTACACTTGTAGGGTTTTTCACCTGTATGAATCATCTTGTGGCGATTGAACTTCCCTCTTTGGGAGAAACACTTCCCACACTGAATACACTTGTACGGCTTTTCACCTGTATGAATTCTCAGGTGCATATTTAATGAATACTTAGCATTAAAACTCTTCTCACACTGTGTACACTTGTAAGGCTTGTCAACTGAATGAATATTCAGGTGTGTATTTAAAGCAGGTTTTGTACGAAAACACTTGTCACACTGTGTACACTTGTAAGGCTTTTCACCTGTATGAATTCTCTGGTGGTTGCATAAATTTGACATGTTGGAAAAGCACTTCCCACATTGTGTACATTTGTACGGCTTTTCACCTGTATTAATTTCCCCTTTATTTCTATGAACTGCCTTATTTTTAAATAAATTCAAAAGCGTTGCGGTCTTACTTGAATTTGTTATCATGGGTTCAATTATCACATTCATTCTCTGACAATGAATATGTTTGTTGCTACCGTTTCTACTTTCCTGGACAATTCTGGTTGGATTATTTTCATTGTTTATGTCACAGTGATGATTTACGTTCCCACATTGGGTCAGCAGATCATGAATTTCTTCTTTTTTACAGTTTGGATTTAGCTGTCCTGCATATTGCCATGATTCAGTCTGGTCTTTGTGTTCAACACCAGCTCCATTCACCACAGTTTCCATGAAATCCCTCACTACACTTTCACTGGATTCATATTTAATTTGTTCAGATTTAATAAGAACACAAGTAATATCTTGCAAGTCACTGATGTGTTCTGTTTTAAGGTATCCTCCATCACCAGTCTCCGTTTTGATTTGGTCATGATGCAGATGAGTTACATATCCCAGCTCTGTACTGGCTAGGCTTTCTGTCTTAAGATCTCCAGTGTGGGTGGAGCCCAGATCAGTTTCTATTTTAATCAGTGATGTGTGTGTTTGGTGTACATCACTGACCCCGCTGTGTGCTGTAACACACTCTGGCTCCAGTGTGTTGAGTCCTGGTGCAGCATACTCTGTCTCTGATTCTGCCATGTGGACAGACTCCAGTCCACTGAGTTCCTCTTCTTTCTGTCTGGTCCTGTGCTGCTCAGTGAGCTCTGGTAGTGTTGTCTCAGTGTCCTGTCTCAGACAGACTCCTGCCTGCATCATACTGCTGCTCAAAGGTGTGCAGAAGTGCAGCTCCTGGAGGGAAACAGGGGAAGGGATTTAGGCTTAATCAAAAAGGTCCTACTGCAGCAGCTGACACATTCTTTACACTCTGCAGTCCTGCAAATGCCTGACTGACCACAGAGGGCGCTCTTGCATTACGAGGTGGAGGAAATCCTTCCTACCACCCTTGGTGAAACCTCAGATCAATTTTACAAACAGTTTTAACTTTAAAGGCCACTTTGTGTTCTTTTTAGTGTTTTATTGTGGAACAGTGGAAGAAAGCCCTTTCTGAAATTGTGTACTTCTTGAGGTGTGGTCCTGAATGCACTCAGCGAAACCCCGTAAGTAAGTGTAACAGACGGGGTTCGTACACTTTCACTTTCTGCTTCACACAGCTTTAACAACACACATTGGATCATTTGCATACGATTAGCTCAAACAAGACATACCAACAAACAAACTGAAGGTTGCTGTCAAACAACTCCGTGGGTGCCTCCCAATACTCAAAAAATGTATTCTCCTTTCCTCCACTCCTACCTCCTCTTCCATGACCCGGAAACCAATCTTAGTGTGCTCCCTCCCGCCAATGTCCCAATACTGGATGAGATGAGTGAAGAAGCTTCAAACTCGGCTTCTCGTCTCCTCCGGCAAAGGATACATCGATGTATCCTTCTGGCATTGGCAATAATGATGATGTGTATGTCTTACATGAATTTCCCCAAGATAATGATTCCCCAATGAAAGATATTTAGCCTCAATTGTGCGTGCTTCAGTAGGTTGTCTCACATAGGACATGATCACTTAAACTAACCATTTGTTAGATAATGAAGAAAGCAAATAACGAACCAACCCTGCATTGTGTTAATGTGTTTATGGGAAAGAATATGAAAGAACTTAAACACGTGTTTCACCATCCTTAATTGAGCAAGCGATTGGCTATAACAAACCAGCATATGCAGTGGGTGCCCAGGACCAAGTTTGGGAACCACTGCCCTGGACCACAAAACTGCATTACACCTGGAACAGCTGTTCCAGCTGTAATGTGCTCAGGGCCGTTTCTACGGGCAAAAAAAATCTTCAAAATGTTCATAAATTAAACATTTTATTTTAGAAAATGCCCTGTGTGAGGTGTAGAAATGCAGGAAATTAGTTTTAAAATGTTTTCTAATTTTTCTGGGGGAGGACCCCCAGACCCCCACTACTTTGTCCCACCCTTGTGCCCCACCAACATCTCTTCATGCCCCCCCCCAATCAAAGCAGTCTAGAAATGGCCCTGAATGCAATAATGTAATATATATTGTGCTCCATTGCAAACAATTACAGAGAGAGAGAGGGAAAATTGGGTTGCCAACAACACAAAAAACAATACGTCATAAACAATGCTAAATAGAATAAATAATATACAAACCAGCACAACACATCATTAAAACAATCCACCTTTCAATAAATCAGTAGGTAAATCGGTAGACACTACCCTTTTGTTGTTAAAAGTGTGAATTACAGCAGGTATGAAAGAGCAGCTAAACCGTTCAGTGGAGCGCTTGGGAGCAGTGAAACGACCACTAGCATAAGAGCATACGGCACATCGGGACGGAGTGGAGACGGTGCAGTGACTATTCTGCGTGATGCTGGTGCTGTGGGGTGTAGGCTACTGCAAAGCCAGATTATGGGGTTAGCGAGCTCATTTAAGATTTAAATCACACAGCAATTGGGCTACGTAGTTGAAAATTTATATTGACTCAATTATGTAATAAAACTAAAAAACAACAACGGAGATGCGATCTGAACACATTTCTAAGATTCACACGAATTAACGTTATAAGGTTTAATTCGCGAATAACCGGAAGGTTCCCTCCAAGGGTAGGCCATTGTAGCTAACGTTTAGCGATCTTTAACTCATTGCAATCTTATCGACAATCTTAAAGAGACGTATAGTGATGGATCAAGTACTGTATTTTCTAAATGTAAAATGAGTTCTCTAATCTCCACATTAGCAAATAGTAGGCTACATACCCTACTTTGTGAAAACGACGACAGAATGGACAGTAAGCCGATAGGATGTTTGCTTGTAAACAAAGCAGAGCTGTTCCAGTATCGATATGATGTAACAAAAATTTACCCCTAACCGTGATGATACTTTTCATTTTAAATCAATCGTTTGTCTAAATTTACTCAATTCTGAACGAAAGATCACAGGAGCATGTTAAAGTGGTGTGAACCACAAACCTTCACGAAACCGCTGTTTAGCCCATAGCTTGAGCGTATAGGAACTGGAAACTAGGGTGGGAGGGGGTCATAGAGGGGAACCCGGAAGTATGCTTGCTGAGCGAAAAAGAGATTTCTGCCAATATGAGAAGATACGCAACTAGCGCTTTTCCCTTGGATTTTTCGTTCGCACAAGGGGAAGTGATCAGGCATGCGCAGTAGTGTTTACAGATAACTTAGCAACTAAAGTTACATAACGTATGCGGCGCTAGCCGGATTTAAAGTAGGCTAGGTTTTCGTTGGATAGTCAAAGTAATAACGACAAAATAATAACGACTTGTAAGGAGTAGTACTGGTTCCTGACAACCTAGGCATATATAAACTAAAAAGAAAAGGGAGACTTTTCATTTTGTCTGTCTGATAATGACCCGTTTAGCGAACTGTTCTGTAAAAACTCCATTGACCTCCAGTCACGAGTGCCTGTTGTCTAATAAGTTCCAAGTGCGGACGTTCCAGCTCCGAAGTGGGACCTCTTGCTCCGCCTACCCTCTTTGTTTCTGCCCATTGAAATCAATGGAGAAAACACAATCAGTCAATTTTGTGTAATCCTAGCATTCATTGTGCAGAAGTTTGTGAAACAATGATTGTTTTGTCCCAAAAGTGTTGTCGAATTCTTTATTAAAATTAAAATTTCCTAAAAATTGAACATAATCTGCGTTTCATATGAAAACGTGACGACCCTTAATCGAGTTTAAAAATATCATCGTTATATCATTATATGATTATATTATATGTTATATATCATTTCGCTGACAAAGGTCTAATATTTCCCATCCATATTTTTTGCGCTCACAGCACAGCGACACGCGCAGTAGTCTACAGGCTTACCTCTGGGTCCTTCAAAACTTCGGATGGCTGAGGGCGTATTTTACATAATGACTCTTAGTTGATCATCCAGTGTGAAATGATAACGCGCAAATACTTTGGCTGCACCTGCAAATTAACACCCATTATTTGGGATCTTATAAATCAACCCCTATGTGTATGGTTTATTTTATACTATCATTTTGGATCATTTTCATGAGTTGGCTATAATTCCTACACCGTTCACCCAATATGCATATAAAAACACTTCAATTTAAGTTGATAGTCTGCACTTTAACTCACGGTTTTATTTAACATTTATTTCAAATGTGCTGGAGTACAGAGCAAAAATAACAGTCCAAATACTTGGACCTAATTTCATACACAATTCATATAGAGTGAAACGAAGATCAACTGATGTCTCAGACAAAACAAGTCAAATGATCAGGTTTAGCTGACATACACATTACAGCCTCTACATTGTCAGTAAAAGAACAGAAAAGGCCAGTAGTACCAGTACTGTCAAGTTGAGTTTCAGAATACAAGCAGGCAATACACATTTCCATGTTTCTTTCGACAGTATATCCAAGCAGTTTTCAAATGGTTTCTCTCAAACAAACTACACTGGCGTCAATTTCATAATCACAAAATATCACCCTTCAATTTAGGAGGAATTACATTTTACATTTTTTAAAGAACAAAACAGTCACAAACACTGGTTACAAAAGGGAAATGACCTCCCAGTGTGTCCCAGTCATTGTGCTGTTTTTTCAGATGTCTGTCCAAAATGCAATCAAGGAACACCCAAATATGAATGGATTTTTTAATTAATTAATGAGTTTCTTTTTAAACTTGGACATTTGAACACTTCCAACATAAATTACATCATGTAAATGATGCTTTCATGAAATACTTCCCACAGTGAGTACTTTTGTCAGACACTTCACCTGTAGGAATTATTTTCTGGTCATTAAAAGGAGATTTGTTTTCATTAAACATGAAGCAAATTTGAAAGACCTTTCACCCATATTAATCATCAGGTGTACATTCAAATTAGCTTCTAATATGATACATTTAATATATTATATTGTCTTATATATAAAGGGAGGTTGGTAAATAAGCAAAAAAACAAAACAAAACATCACAGAGTACAGTTGTACAGCTTTTCACCTGTAGGAATTCTCATGTATATTTAAATCAGTATTCTTACTAAACCACTTATCACACTGTGTACACGATGAAATCTCCCACACTGAATAAAAAAAGTAGGGTTTTTCATCTGTATGAACATGGTGGTGGATATTTAAATACCTTTTTCTTAAAAAAATGTTTTTTCCCCACAGAGTTCATTTGTTGGGCTTTTCACCTGTATGAATCTTCTTGTGGAAATCTAAAGTACTTCTGTGGGAAAAGCACTTCCCGCACTGAGAACATTTGTAGGGCTTTTCACCTGTATGAATGTTCTTGTGGCAATTTAAAGTACTAGTGTGGGAAAAGCACTTCCCGCACTGAGAACATTTGTAGGGCTTTTCACCTGTATGAATTCTCTGGTGGCTATTTAAATGACATTTTGTGGAAAAGCACTTCCCACACTGAGAACATTTGTTGGGCTTTTCACCTGTATGACTTCTCTGGTGGATATTTAAAATAGATTTTGTGGAAAAACACTTCCCACACTGTGTACACTTGTAGGGCTTTTCACCTGTATGAATTCTCTGGTGGACATTTAATTGAGATAATTGGGTAAAACATTTCCCACACTGTGTACACTTGTAGGGCTTTTCACCTGTATGAATTCTCTGGTGGACTTTTAATTGAGATAATGTGGAAAAGCACTTCTCACACCGAGAACAGGTGTAGGGCTTTTCACCTGTATGTCTTCTCTGGTGGTGGATATTTAAATTATATTTTGTGGAAAAGCAGTTCCCACACTGTGTACACTTGTAGGGTTTTTCAGCTGTATGAATTCTGAGGTGTTCATTGAAGTAAGATGTTGTACTAAAACACTTCTCACACTGTGTACACTTATACGGCTTTTTACCTGTATGAATTTTGCCTTTATTTCTATGAATGGTCTTCTTTTGAAAGAAATTCAAACGCTTTTGGTTTTTACTTGAATTATTAATTATGTGTTCAATCATCACATTCACCTTCTTAAAAGGTACACGTTTGATGCTACGATTTGTACTTTTGTCAGCAATTCTGGTGTGATTATTTCCAATGTTTATATCAAGGTGATAATTTAAGTCCCCACGTTGGGTCAGTAAATCATGAAATTCTTCTTTTTTACAGTTTGCATTTGGCTCTCCTGCACATTGCCCTGGTTCAGTCTGTTCTTTGTGATCAACAGCAGCTCCATTCATCTCAGTATTCATGAGATCACTCACTAAACTTTCACTGGATTCACACTTAATTTTATCAGATTTAATATGAACACATTTAATATCCTGCAAGTCACCGATGTGCTCTGCCTTAAGGTATCCTCCATCATCAGTCTCTGTTTTGATTTGGTCAGAATGCAGATGGGTTACATATCCCAGCTCTGTACTGTCTAGGCTCTCTGTCTTAAGATCCCCAGTGTGGGTGGAGCCCAGATCAGTTTCTGTTTTTATCAGTGATGTGTGTGTGTGGTGTACATCACTGACCCCGCTGTGTGCTGTAACACACTCTGGCTCCAGTGTGTTGAGTCCTGGTGCAGCACACTCTGTCTCTGCCATGTGGACAGACTCCAGTCCACTGAGTTCCTCTTCTTTCTGTCTGATCCTGTGCTGCTCAGTGAGCTCTGGTAGTGTTGTCTCAGTATCCCGTCTCAGACAGACTCCTGCCTGCATCATACTGCTGCTCAAAGGTGTGCAGAAGTGCAGCTCCTGGAGGGAAACAGGGGAAGGGATTTAGCCTTAATCAAACAGGTCCTACTGCAGCAACTGACACTTTACACTCTGCAGTCCTGCAGACTGACCACATGGGGCGCTCTTGCATTATGAGTGATACCAAATTGTCACGTCAATTTGAAAAACACCATTTTAATTTGCCACTTTGTGTGTTCTTATTGCAGTGGAAGAAAGCCCTTTCTGAAGTGCCTCAGAACATGTACAGGTAAAAGTGTCTGCTAAATGATAATGTAACATTAGCTCATGTAAAGCAGTGCATATTAGCTATATATCACAGACGACCTCCACAATTATTACAAATCACATGAGGTGCCCAGGTAATACCAGTCCAGTACGAATAGGGCATAAAAAAGGCACTGTGTGAGTCCTCCAAGACTGTGCAGAGAGCCTATGTGGGGACGCTTGATAGCACACAACCAAGCATTGTAATAATTCACTCAGGAAAAAAGGTTAGAAAAGTAGGCTACCTGAAAAGGTGCAAACGCTTGTCAGTGTGGTGGCAACTTATAGGTAGCCTTCAAAAAATTGTACCCCTAGCCAGCAATACATAATTAACATGTACCTTTTTCACTTGAAAAGGTACATTTAGTACCCAAAACCTAAACAGAACATTATTGTAGCCTACCTTCAGGGGACATTTTGGAAAATTTCTTCCTTGGAGAAGAGAAATGTACCTGCACTGTGCCTTTATTTCTGAGAGTTCATGAATGACATCAAGATGCAATTTTAAGATTTACGCTTGTAAAAGTTGTAAAAGCACAAAATAGGCAAATTTCTCCCCTTTGTGTACCGAGTCTCAACAAAGACAACATAGAATCAGACTGGGAGGGTCGTGTGATATAATAACGGACGTTGACATGTTGTGACATTTTACTGAAAACAAAAACATGTCTATGCATAGCGCTAATGTACAAACCTCAATTCCAAAAAGTCGGGACAGTATGTAAAATGCACATAAAAGCAGAAAGCACTGATTTGTGAATTATATTTTACATATATTTAATTGAAAACAGTAAAAAGTATTTATGTCCTAATAAACAGGATATAACCTTTAATATATGGGCACAAAAAGGACTGATTATACACTGCCCGGCCAAAAAAAAAGTCGTACACTGTAATATTTTGTTGGACTGCCTTTAGCTTTGATTATGGCGCACATTCGTCGTGGCATTGTTTCGACAACCTTATGCAACGTCACAACATTTATTTCCGCCCAGACTTGCATTAATTTTTGGCCGAGATCTTGTATTGACGACGGGAGAGTCGAACCACTCCGTGAGGTCTTCTCCAGCACATCCCAAAGACTTTCAATGGGGTTAAGGTCAGGACTCTGGTGGCCAATTCATGTATGAAAATGATTCCTCATGCTCTCTGAACCACTCTTTCACAATTTGAGCCTGACGAATCTTGGCATTGTTGTCCTGGAATATGCCCATTGATAGGATAACCTGGTCATTCAGTACATTCAGGTACTCAGCTGACTTCATTTTATTGCTGCATAACGTTGCTGAGGCTATACCTGACCAATTGAAGCAACCCCAGATCATAACACTGCCTCCAGAGGCTTGTACAGTGGGCACTATGCATGACTGGTGCAACTGCGACTTTTTTTTGGGCCAGGCAGTGTATTTGGACAATGTCTAAATGAAAATGGAATAAAGTCATTTGAATCTTTAAGGCAATACCAGCAAGTTTTGCACAGGCTACACATTTGAACAGCCATCATCATTAGATGGTTATTGGTGTTCATGGTGCAGCTATTGTTATCAACAACTAGGCTGTGTCCAAATCAGCACCCTTCCATCCTATTACATTACATTACAGGCATTTAGCAGACGCTCTTATCCAGAGCGACTTACACAACTTTTTAGCTTTAAAAAAATAAATAAAAATAAAAATAATAAATTTTTATTTTTTATTTTTTACATATTATCCATTTATACTGAAGCGATTCAGGTTAAGTACCTTGCTCAAGGGTGCAAAGGCAGTGTCCTACTTGGGAATCGAACCTACAACCTTTCGGTTACAAGGCCAGTTCCTTAACTATTATACGACACTACCAGCCCATTAAGTAGGCTTGTTGAGTAGGCAGGACGAGAAAGTCGTTAAAGGCATAGTGAACTTTTTTGTGTACTGTACATTGCATGCTACACAGTGCACATTACATTATTCTGTGCATACTGCAATCGCGTACTAAACAGTACACATTAAACAGCACACATCTGCCAGTACAGGGTAAACGGGAAACAGGACACAGTAGATTCTGATTCAGTAGATTCTGGGCTCCGATTCAGACACAGCCCTTGCTTTGCATACCTATGTGAAAGCCATCTTCATCAGGTGTGGCTATACGTGTGTTAGTGCTGCTATTGTTCATTAAATCTAGTTTGCAAACCCATTTGAACAGCCATCATCATTAGGTGCAATCACAGCAAGCACATTGACAATCTATTGCTGTTTTCATTGTAGCCAACAAAATAAAACCAAAATCTTTAATCTTGTGTCTGTCTTGCATATTTCACTTTTACTCTTGCATATCTATTCCTAGGAAATGTTTTACAGTCCATGTTTTATTAGTTTTATTTATTATTTTATCTAAATATTAATGTTCATACATTTACCTTGTTCAGTACTGAATCAATGTATACAATTAATTTGTGGCCATTTATTTAGATTTTGCTTTTCTGAATGCATGCATACTGCTGGTTTTCATTGGAAAAATGTTGGACAAAGTTTTAAAACTTCAACAGCCTTTTTCTCAGAACTTACATTCAAGGAGTAGCAACATTCAGCAAGCCATAACTCGCTCAATATTTTCCTGATTGTAGTGTACGATATATCATTTTAAAGATCTGAGCTTGGACTTTGGGGAAAGAAAGGAAAAGTAAGCAGACGTCAGCTACTTCCAACTCAATCACGTGTCTGCTTTATTTTTCCTTTTTGGATAGGCTATGCCAAATCAATAAAGGCTTTTTATCATATTTTCGCGCTCCCTCCTCCTTACATGAATGCCATGGACACAAAAAATTAGGAACATGGACTGAAGTAAAAAG
The DNA here is from genome assembly GCA_029718625.1 of Synaphobranchus kaupii. Taxonomy (NCBI): domain Eukaryota; kingdom Metazoa; phylum Chordata; class Actinopteri; order Anguilliformes; family Synaphobranchidae; genus Synaphobranchus; species Synaphobranchus kaupii. Next base: position 1,367,607 of record CM056379.1, read on the forward strand.
AGCTGTTCTGGGTTTTATTCAGTTATCCAGCTAGTACTACCTTAGTAATCCTGCTTCGTACTAGCATACCACCCTGGTTAGTGAAGTGCTTGTGCAGTTCATAGTGCAGCAAAGTGATACGTTACATGTTAAAGTATTAACGGTAGGCTACACTACTTCAGCAATAAAACACATTTTAGCTCGATGGATAAATGGCGAATCAGTTCAACACAAAGTACATTTAACGTTACTTTCATTATTATTTTAAATGCATTGTTATTTGGTGCTTAATATAGTTACGTACATTTTCTTTTCGCCTTCTTCTGGGTTATCTGGGCATATCGCTCGCACCCTGCCTGGCTAGCACAGGTAGCCTAATGTTTACAGTCGGTATGCAATCTATTTTTGAGACATCGTACAACGTAGCACCCCTAGCAATGTAATAATAGTTCAAAATAACACTGTTTTGATGTTGACAATATGCTTAACGTATCGCATTAGGTTAACATTAATGTTTCGCAGGCGTAGAAGTCGTTCACAGAAATGATCTAGCTACTAACGTTAGCTAGCTAAACCTAGCGATTAATTCACTTGTAACTTCCTAACATAATGCATCTAAACGTACATTAGGCTAGCTAGTTGTGTATATATTAACTGGCTAACTTTATAATTTGTTCATAAAACATGATTTACCATTAATGATCCGAGCCTATGCTGTATCACTCCTCAGTGCTTTCAACCACCAGTCTCTTCTTTCGGTCGTAAAATGTAGTTCGTTCACCCTGCCTGGTGGATTACTATGGTGGGTACTCAGATTATCATGTCAAAGGACATTTTCTCCTGCTTGGGAATATTTTGACCTGATATCTCCCAATAAGGCAGGCCTAAGTGGCGTAGATATAAAAACACACTGAAACGCTATTCGAACACTGGGCTAGCAATCGACTGTGCATGTAGTTCGTTGGTTGTTATTTTAACGTAACTACAGCATATTATTACCATTTGTTTAATATTATTATGATTTGATTGTTAATTCTTATTCTTTCTTAGTATCGTTATCATCTGCATTCCTTCTCAAATGGCATATTATTTAATTTTGAAGGTAAAGTGCTTGCTATGCCTAAAGGAGCTGGCTTACAGCAATAATACCTCGTCCATGCTGAGGCATTATCGGGCAATGCATGAAAATGCACCTGCCAATGAACAAGAAACCAGCGGAGGTTATTTATTTATTTATTTATTTATTTAATTTACTTTTTAATAACCGTTATGGTTGCTTTATCATAATCATACTGACATACACGTTGATAAAAATACATGTGCATATTGTTATTTTGCCATAGGTTCCAGAAAGCAAGAACTTGATGAGGCCGTTAATAAAAATCAATAAAAACCTCCCTTCTCAGTCACAAAAGCACCTTCCCTTTCACTGCCCATACTGAAGCACATTCACTTTCACTGGCTGGTTACAGAAGCACTCCCAGTCCCAGACCAGAAACACTTTTACTGCTCAATAGAACCCCACACAAATGTTGTCCCCCTTTATATCAATCTTCCAGTTTTTTTCATTTTCAAAGTTAATATAATATTATTACATATATTATTCTATAATATATCTTAGTAGAAAACAAATCTAGCCTAATGACAGTTACAAATATAAATTATGAGTATGTCAGTATGTGTATCGCCTGAGCGGGGTTTTGAATTTGTACTTTCTCTTACACCAATGGCTCTGAAGTCCGACGCGTTACCAGTGAGCTAGTGTCGCTTGTTGCTAACACGCGGCAACTTCGTTATTTTGAACCTGGGGTGGAATTTGTAATAATTTCGTTGCTCTAAATTACTTTTACCAGCAGGTGTCACTAGTGTACACTGTGTTGAATGAGGCTTCGAGTAATGAATCCAGGGGCGGATTGGCCATCGGGAGCACCGGGAGTTTTCCCGGTGGGCCGGTGCTGTGCGTGGGCCGGTAGGCTAGTACGTTTACATGCACACTATAATACTCCGATCTGAACACGGTTATGGCAATACTCTGGTTACTGAAATGGTCATGTAAACACCTTTATCCGATAATGTAAGGTCATAATCCGTGTTTTCGAAACCCGATTAACACCCCTGGTTTTTTGGCCAAACTTTCGATTTTTTGGAGCATGTAAACACCTTTCTCCGGTTTCTTTCGGCTTTTCGAAACTACGCATGTCAGGCAGAAGAGGCGGTGTAACGTCAAAATGATTCCACCCGTCAACATTTGCTATGCCTGGGGTTCCTTCAGCATCTCACTTCCAGAATTTTATTATTAAATTTGTTCAGTGTTACGTGCTTGTGTTTGTACTAGCTAGTTTGTGGCTAGCACATTAAATAACTGAAATTTTTGGGAAATTCGCCAGATTTAGAGATCGGTAAAGCTAGCTAGTACAATAATATAAATCAACCACTACTAGCAATTAGCTATAAATAAGTAGCTATAATAATTACTAGCTAGCTATAATAATAATAATAATAATAATAATAATAATAGCCTAACGTAAATTTTTGACGGGCGGATCATTTTTGTCCTTACAACAGGAAGCAGTTAGTAGCTACGTTTTCCACAGAGCTGATTATGGAGAGAATCATGTAAACGCGGCTTTTGGAGTAATCACATTACTTATGTCCATGTGAACGCAATAAGTTAAATACTGGCGTAAGCTGATCGTTTCCAGTAATCGGATATTGCTGTGCATGTAAACGACAAGCTAGCTGAGAGAAGCGACCTCCTGCGACGCCTGCTGACAGTGTAATAAGGTAGGACACACTTGTGTTTTTGTGCCCGCCGTGGCATTTATTATTGCAAATTGCAAAAGTAGGCTATATGTGTGTTTAGTTTTGTGTTGTTGGAAGTGGATCATTCAGCTCAATGTGATTTTTCGTGCCCGCCGTGGCAGTTATTATTGCAAGTAGCAAAAGTAAACGATAGCCTAAGTAGCAAAAGTAAACCATGACCGTTATTGCAAGTATCGTTTTCATGCCACCGTGGGTGTGTCTGATTGCGAGTACAACTAGGCCTACATGCACGCTCTCGTCATCGTGTAACAACAACAACAACAGCAGCAGCAGCAGCAGCACAATAACTTAATACGACATGTAGGGCCTATACAATCATAATAATAATAATAATAATAATAATAATAATAATGTTGCTGGGCCGCCATGGTTTTGAAACTCCCGGTTAGATTTATAGTCCCAATCCGCCCCTGAATGAATCTATTGCAATTTGCGATACAATTGGCTGCAAAGCCTCAGTGCTTCAGGGAGCCTCATTTCGTCATCACTAGTAGGCTAACAATAGAAGGTCCATTAAAGTGCTTCGATTTCAGTCGACACATTATCTGACGGGCCTTAAAGGGTAAGTTCGCTATTTTGGACCTTGGACCCTATTTGCGGTCCGTCTTCCATGAACCTGACCCATGAAGTCCATTTTTTCGCTGATCGGTCCAGTATTGAGTTCGGTACAGATTTCCTGTAGGCTCTCACTGGGCTACAATGGAAGTGAACGGGGCAATCAGAAATGTTATGGAAAAACAACGATAAATGTGCTTTTATAGCTCAGTGTGTATTCTTACGGTCTCAGTATGCTCTCCTGTGAAATGTACGCTATCGCAAACGCAAACCGAACGTTGAAACAACAGTTCCATTTGAAACAGAACTATTTCTCCGACCGCACTACCTCGCACTGTAAACTTCCGCAGTCTAGCTACGTTGTAGAGAGGCCGCTTGAAAAGCAGTTGATCACAAATCCTGACCTCCCGTTGGAGTTTACTAGCTAGTAGCCTACAGCAGAAATATTTGTAACGCAGTTTTTGTAATCATCATTTGTAATAATTCATCACAGCAATGGTGCGCGAATGTGCAGTCCCCGGTTGTGGGAATAAAATGTCTGGACGCTCAAATACCAGTTTTCACAGGCTCCCGTTCTCTGACCCAGAAATATTGAGACTTTGGCTGGTTGTCTTACGGATCGACATAAACACTCCAGTCAATCAACTCCGTTTGGCAGACTCGCGAATTTGTGGAGCGCATTTCGACGCTACTGATTTCTGTAACCGCAAATCAGAAGCAAAACACTGGTTTCTAAAGAACACAGCTGTTCCTCGTGTCGGACCTGCAGCACTATCAAGCACCGGAGCGGAGGTAAGTTATATTTAGCTATAACGTTACTAACATTTTTATTTTTTTTGAGCGCGTCCTCTGACCCAGCACTCAATACCAACTAACAAAATCCGAGCTTGACATAAGTTGTTTTCTTGTAACAAAACTGTCAGAAACGTTCATCAACTATAACTTTTTACAATTCTATAATGTTTTATTTACAAATGCTTGACGCATGGTGTCCTGTCCAAAGTTCTCATCTATCACATATCTGTTGGCAGTCATAGTGTAATGGTAATCAATGGAGATGATCCAGTGTCATCCACGGATACATCCAGGTTTTCAATGGCATTCGGTAGCAACAGATCCCACTCCCTACAACACAAACTTTCCTCCTCTCTGGGCATCTGCTTGCACCTCTTGCAAGAACACCAAAAGTCCCCCGAAATTCTTGGTCTAGCCTCGGCAGCGACTTCGGATAACATTACCTGCGCAACTTCAGCCTCTCTCTCTTCTCTTGCTCTCTTATCATCCATCTCTTGTAGTTCCGTGTCCGTGTATTCTGGCTCAAATCTGTAGCCAGTAACGTCAAAGTCAAAATCGAATTCTTCGTCTTCGTAATCATTATAGTCATCCATCATCCAAGTTTTTTTGTGGAAATTGTAGCCTACGTTGCTGCAGGTAAACAAACGCAGACTGCTCAGCTAGATAGTTTCGTAAACGGCCGGCACACCTTCCCGCTCCCCTACCCCCGACACATAGTACTCCGCGAGTGCAGCGCAAACAAGCAACAGAGAAATGCTTACTTCCAAGCCATGCCAAGCACGTAAAAATGTTCGGATTGAGATACATTTCACAGGAGAGCATACTGAGACCGGTAACAATACACCCTGAGCTTCCCGTCTCATTTATTGTACATGAAAGCACATTTATCGAACATTTCTGATTGCCCCGTTCACTTCCATTGTAGCCCAGTGAGAGCCTACAGGAAATCTGTACCGAACTCAATACTGGACCGATCAGCGAAAAAATGGACTTCATGGGTCAGGTTCATGGAAGACGGACCGCAAATAGGGTCCAAGGTCCAAAATAGCGAACTTACCCTTTAAGAGTAGGCTCACTGGCTGAATCCATCGATATTACCGCGGTCAAAACGTCATTAAAGTGTCATTGTGATTACCACGCCCCGTTTTCGAGGAAACCAAGGCGCCGAAACCGGGGCTGTGTCGGAATCAGAGTCCTATCCACTGCGCCCTGTCTCCTGTGTACAGTGCACTGGCAGAAGTGTGCTGTTTAATGTGCATTGTTTAGCAGTCCGCAAAAAAATCCGCCATACTATTTTCCAACCGCACTGTGGAAGTGTTGTAAGCAGGTCATAAGACGTCCCACCAGTGTTGCCATGTCCGCGGTTTTACAGCTAAATTGGGATAGAGTATTCTGGGGGCAATTGTAACACGGGTCAATTGTAACACAATTTTTTGTTACAATTGCCCCCAACCCTGAACACATGAAACTAGCTAGCTTGCTGGATAGAATCTCAGTCTAGCTTGTTTCAGATTGGTGCAATTTTATGGTGTTGCAATTGCCCCGTTACAATTGCCCCCGTAATACTCTACTTTCAAAGTGCAGTCACGGGTAAAAATGAAAAGTCACAAAGTACGCACTTATTTTAAAAAGTAAAAACACGATTTCTATTTTAAATACCTTAGTTTTGGTTAAAAATAGCCTACAATTTGAGCTAGTTTTGAGTCGGCATTTGGCTGGAAAGTCTTACAAGATCTGGCAACACTGAGCCTCACTCTTGCGCTGCCATGTCACGTGTTGTTTTTGTTGTTTGAAGGAAAACGTCAGCGAAGCTGACTTTTCACATACTCTACGACTTTCTCGCCCTATCTACTCACCAAGGCTACTCAACAGTGTGGAAGAGTGCTGATTCGGACCAAGGGGCCAAGCCTGGGCTTTCGTTTTGAAGCTCACTTCCTGGTTGGGCTGGGAGCGGCAATTGTGCCGTTGCTCACTAGCGCCACTGCGATTGGCTCCAGTATAGGTCTTTCACCATGTAAGTCAATGGCAGCAATGTGGTCAAAATACTCAGTCAATAAATTTCTCCCACAAAAAATGTAATTGCAATAGGTGCCTTTCCTTCATCTAATGCCTCTGCATGTGCTGATTTTTTTAAATATTGTGTCGTTTGGATAGGGTATTAACATTTGTTCCGGACCAATCAGAGGGACAGGTTGAGTCCTCTTCGGCTCTACGGAGCAGGCGCAGTTTGTACCAAACTGGCAGCGAAAAATGCATCCGGAGATTCAATTCAGTTTTTACGAGGCCGTGGGAAGGCAATGATTATAAAACCTATAGGCTATCTTCACATTTCCCCTTTATGGGCATGCTGCGATATTAATAAAATACATTTTTTTTTAACTTTTTTGTTATTTTGGTTCTGTACTCTAGCACTTTGAGTTTGAAAGGATACAATGAGGTTGAAGTGCAGACTGTCAGCTTTAATTTGAGGGTATTTTCATCCATATCGGATGAACCATATAGAAATTATAAAACCTTATGTACATAGAGCCATTTAGCCAACCATGTGGGGGACTAAGTCATCAAGGGTCTGACATATCAAACAAGCCTCAACCCCTTTGCGCAGATAGAGTGATTTGAAACAGTAAAAAAAACTCAAAACACATGAATCCATTGCTGAAATATAATTTAGATATTAAATCAATGCGTGTAAACATTTGGCAAAATTGGCAAATTTCTCCTTAGAAAGCAAATGTGAATTGAAATAATCTGAAGGTAATGACACAGAAAACAGATGATTTATACTCATATTTATTTGCCGTATGAACTTTTGCAAGGGTGTGCATGTCCACCTATATTTGCATGTTGGGGACTACAAATCTTGCTCTCATGAAAAATAAGATCGAACTCAATAAATTAAGTCTGAAATGGATCCCTAGAAGGTCTAGTATTTGAATCAGAAAAGTTTTAGAAAACATTGATCGTAAAAAAGTGCACCTGTTCAGACCCACTGAAGTTTAAAATGATTCAGACAATTCACACCCCATATGTGTCAAATTTATTTCTTGCACAATTAGTGTAATGAGTTATGTGCAACAGGAATTCAGCAACATTTATAAATGGAGATAGTAAAAGAGAAAGCAGAGACACATTGAAGGTTCATACAGAAATTTCCATGGGATAAAGGCCTTCACAATATAAAATGATTTCATACAAAATTAATATACAACATTGAAAAATAAAGAGTGAAACAAAGATAAACAACGGATATCTAAGATAAAACACCTGTCTGAAATCTAATAATCAGCTTTAGCTTACATACACATTACAGCCTCTACATTGGCAGTAGAAGAACTGAAAAGGCCAGTAGTGTCAAGTTCATTTTCAGAAGACAAGTTTGCAATACACATTAGCATGTTTCTTCCTACAGTACAGTTTGGACAGCACCATAATTCATTGGACAGTGACACATTTTTAGTTATTTTGGTTCTGTACTCTAGCACTTTGAGGGTTCTATAATTTCTAAACGGTTCATCCAATATGGATGGAAATACCCAAAAATTAAAGCCGACAGTCTGCACTTCAACCTCATTGTCATTGTATCCTTTCAAACTCAAAGTGCTAGAGTACAGAACCAAAATAACAAAAAATGTGTCACTGTCCAATGAAATACGGTGCTCACTGTATGTTAGATTTTTAAAAATCAATTGTATGACTTTAAATAATGGTTAATAATATTAATATGCGAATAATGCAATATAAATATAATGACAATTTTGTTCAAAATGTTTTACAATTTAGTCATGTGGCATTTCACATGGTAAGCAAACTTCCCACATGGGTTACAACCATTTATTTTCTAATTGAATTTTCTGGAGTTAAATGAAAATAATGAACCAGTATGCTTTTCACATTTATGATTTTTTTCTGGTGTCACTTTAAACCAGATGGGAATTTTAAGCCTTTATACAATGAACAAATATATACAGCCTCCCATTTGAAAGTATTTTTGATTAATATTTAAAGATTTAATTGGTGAAAGACCGTCACAAAGCAGGCTTTCATAAAATACTTCCCACAATGAGAATGCAGGCTTTTCACCTGTATGAACTTTCTGGTGGTCGTTTAAAAACGTGTAGTTAAAAACTAAGTCCATACCAGAGGCTTTTCACCTGAATGAATTCTTTGGTGGCAAATTTAATTACTTGCTTTGAAAAAGATCTTGTACAAATGTAGGGATTTTCTCCTGAATGAGTCTCCGCTTGTTTGGCTTTTCAATCTGTATGAATTCTCTGGTGTGTATTTAAGAAAGTTTCTGTACAAAAACTCTTCTCACAGTGTGTACACTTGTGTGGCTTTTCACCTGTATGAATTCTCTGGTGTGTATTTAAGAAAGTTTTTGTACGAAAACACTTCTCACAGTGTACACACTTGTATGGCTTTTCACCTGTATGAATTCTCTGGTGTGTATTTAAGAAAGTTTTTGTACAAAAACACTTCTCACAGTGTGTACACTTGTGGGGCTTTTCACCTGTATGAATTCTCTGGTGTGTATTTAAGAAAGTTTTTGTACGAAAACACTTCTCACAGTGTGTACACTTGTGGGGCTTTTCACCTGTATGAATTCTCTGGTGTGTATTTAAGAAAGTTTTTGTACGAAAACACTTCTCACAGTGTGTACATTTGTAGGGCTTTTCACCTGTATGAATTGTTAGATGGCTACTTAATTGTGTTACTTGAGAAAAGCACTTTCCACAATGAATACACCTGTAGGGTTTTTCACCTGTATGAATTCTCAGGTGTCTATTTAAAACAGATTTTTCTTTAAAACACTTCCCACATTCTGTACACTTGTATGGCGTTTCACCTGTATGAATTCTCAAGTGTGTATTTAAGAAAGATTTTGTACGAAAACACTTCTCACAGTGTGTACACTTGTATGGCTTTTCACCTGTATGAATTCTCAAGTGTGCCTCTAAAGAAGATTTTGTACGAAAACACATCTCACAGTGTGTACAGTTGTACGGCTTTTCAATTGCATGAATACACTGGTGCCCATTTAACAGAGATATTGTGGAAAAGCACTTCCCACACTGAGAACATGTGTAGGGCTTTTCAACAGAATGAATTTTTAGGTGGCAACTCAAATGAGACACTTGGGAAAAGCACTTCCCACACTGTGTACACTTGTGTGGCTTATCACCTGTATGAATTCTCAGGTGTATTTTGAAGTCTGATTGTTTATTAAAACATTTCTCACACTGTGCACACTTGTATGGCTTTTCACCTGTACTCATTTCCCATTTATTTCTAGGAATGGTCTTGTTTTGATAGCAATTCAAAATACTTGGTGTTTTACTTGAATTAGTTATCATGGGTTCGTTTCTCACGTTAAGTCTCTGACAATGAATATGTTTGTTGCTACTGTTTGTACTTTTCAGGACAATTCTGCTTTGATTATTTTCATTGTTTACGTCACGATTATCATTTAAGTCCCCAGATTGTGTCGGTAGATCATGAATTTCTTCATGTTTACAGTCTGGATTTGACTCTTCTGTATATTGCTGTGGTTCGGTCTGGTCTTTGTGGTCAACAGCAGCTCCATTCATCTCAGTATTCATGAGATCACTCACTAAACTTTCATTGGATTCACACTTCATTTGATCAGATTTAATATGAACACATTTAATATCCTGCAAGTCACTGATGTGCTCTGCCTTAAGGTATCCTCCATCATCAGTCTCTGTTTTGATATGGTCAGGATGCAGACGGGTTACATCTCCCAGCTCTGTACTGTCTAGGCTCTCGGTCTTAATAAGATCCCCAGTGTGTGGGAAGACCATATCAGTTTCTAATTTAATCAGTGATGTGTGTGTGTGGTGTACATCACTGACCCCGCTGTGTGCTGTAACACAGTCTGGCTCCAGTGTGTTGAGTCCTGGTGCAGCACACTCTGTCTCTGACTCTGCCATGTGGACAGACTCCAGTCCACTGAGTTCCGCTTCTTTCTGTCTGATCCTGTGCTCCTCAGTGAGCTCTGGTAGTGTTGTCTCAGTGTCCCGTCTCAGACAGACCCTTGCCTGCATGGTACTGACGCTAAAAGGTGTGCAGAAGTTCAGCTCCTGGAGGGAAACAGGGGAAGGGATTTAGCCTTAATCAAACAGGTCCTACTGCAGCAGCTGACAAATTCTTTACAACAGGGGTGGGGAACCTTATCCAAAAAGGGCCGGTGCGGGTGCAGGTTTTTGATTTAGCCCAGCACTGAGACACCTGATTCTACTTATCAAGGTCTTGATTGAAGACAATGATTAGTTAATTAGTTGAGTGAGGTGTCTTAGTGCTGGGCTAAATTAAAAACCTGCACCTGCACTTGCCCTTGCCCTTTTCGGATTAGGTTTCGCACCCCTGCTTTACATTCTAGTCTCGCAGATGCTTGACTGACCACAGGGGGCGCTCTTGCATTATGAGGTGGGGGCACCTTCCTCTCCCCCTGGGTGATACCTCAAATACATTTTTAAAGCAGAGTTTAAACTAACTGCCACTTTGCGCGATTTGTTTTAGTTTTTTCCTGCAGAGTGGAAAAAAGCTCTTTATGAAGTGCCTCAGAACGTGAAGACTGAGACGGCCGTGGCACGAGGTGGCCAGAACACCGGTCTGCATCAGATTATTGGCGGGATCTGTGCGCACCAGCGGCATCACTGGAACCCCCCGGACACTTGATGTGGATTTTGAGGCCGCTGCTAAGAGCACATCATTAAACAAAGCACACTCAACACTTGATGACAGATCGCACATCCTTGACTTCTCATTTGAACTGGGCCACCCTCTCCGTGGTCCAAGGGGTAAAACAAACGGAAGAAAAGCCACATTCAGCCCTGAAGCCAATCCGCCTTATTAACCCTGTTAATTTTGTCCCACTAAACGCAATTCTCATCTAATTCTTACTATTCTCATTTGAAGACCCCCCTCCACACAAAAACATGTTTTTTAATGGTCAACTCCTCTTGGAAGCTTCATATAGGACTTCACTTCCATATAGATTGATATTTGTGCAGAACTTGTCATCTGAGCACTGTTTTAACTGCTACTAAGCCATTATCAGTAGTTTATTGAACATTTCTTGCTGGGGAAAAAAACTAATTATTATTCAATATAGATTATTTTTTAACTGTTTAAAATAACTGTGTGGAGGGGTACCGTAATTGTCAAGATCTCAAAAACTATTCACTGCACATCCATGGTTTAAAGCTTGAATTCAAGAAGAGGCTGTACCATTCAGACATTTGCAACAGAACAAATTCATATCCAATCGCTTATTTTATCCGCCCTCGTCTCCTCTGACCTCACCTGACCCGGAAATCTGAATCTCAATTCTGTTTGTTACTGCATAGGAAACGCTTAACGTTAACCCATCCTTTTGAAATCATACTTAATTCCGCTGTATATGCAATATGTCACATTTAGTCTGCGTTTGTACAGTTGAATGCATGTGCAGACCAAAAAACTAATAGGGACAAGCGCCAGATCCCTATCTTGTAATCCAATCTAAAATCTTTTGTCTAAGCCAGTGGTTCCCAAACTCGGTCTTGGGGGAACCCAGTGTGTGCTGGTTTTCTCCCAAAACAATTGCAATCACAGAATTTTAACAAGCTGTTTAAATATCATCCATTTCAGCATTGAAATGGTCAAAACTATACCTCCCTGGTTGTTTTAAGGTCCATCAAACACATTCTTACTATTCTGCGGCTGGGCTTTGCCACACCCCGCAAGAGAGCCTGGTTGAAATGAATGGAGAATCCCAACGACAGTTGAAACATCGCGACTTGGAGACTTGGACAAATTTGTGCTTGTTTGAGCTTTTCCCGGGCAAGTGAGCAGGCAAGTGCGCTGATTCGAGCATGGCCCAAGTTTGGGAACCACTGGCCTAAGCCATTGTTGTCGACATTCACTTCTGGGGATTTTCCCACCTCAGCCTTGGACTGTGTCCGAATCAGAGCCCTATCTACTGTGTCCTGTCTCCTGTGTACTGGGCACTGTGTCCAAATCAGAGCCTTATCTACTGCGTCCTGTCTCCTGCGTACAGTGCACTGTGTCCAAATCAGAGCCCTATCTACTGTGTCCTGTCTCCTGTGTACTGGGCACTGTGTCCAAATCAGAGCCTTATCTACTGCGTCCTGTCTCCTGCGTACAGTGCACTGTGTCCAAATCAGAGCCCTATCTACTGCGTCCTGTCTCCTGCGTACAATGCACTGTGTCCAAATCAGAGCCCTATCTACTGCGTCCTGTCTCCTGCGTACAGTGCACTGTGTCCGAATCAGAGCCCTATCTACTGCTTCCTGTCTCCTGCGTACAGTGCACTGTGTCCGAATCAGAGCCCTATCTACTGCGTCCTGTCTCCTGCGTACAGTGCACTGTGTCCGAATCAGAGCCCTATCTACTGCGTCCTGTCTCCTGCGTACAATGCACTGTGTCCGAATCAGAGCCCTATCTACTGCGTCCTGTCTCCTGCGTACAGTGCACTGTGTCCGAATCAGAGCCCTATCTACTGCGTCCTGTCTCCTGCGTACAGTGCACTGTGTCCGAATCAGAGCCCTATCTACTGCGTCCTGTCTCCTGCGTACAGTGCACTGTGTCCGAATCAGAGCCCTATCTATTGCGCCCTGTCTCCTGCATACAGTGCACTGTGTCCGAATCAGAGCCCTATCTACTGCGCCCTGTCTCCTGCGTACAATGCACTGTGTCCGAATCAGAACCCTATCTACTGCGTCCTGTCTCCTGCATACAGTGCACTGTGTCCGAATCAGAGCCCTATCTACTGAGTCCTGTCTCCTGTGTACTGTGCACTGTGTCCGAATCAGAGCCTTATCTACTGCGTCCTGTCTCCTGCGTACAGTGCACTGTGTCCGAATCAGAGCCCCATCTACTGTGTCCTGTCTCCTGTGTACGAATCAGAGCCCTATCTACTGAGTCCTGTCTCCTGTGTACTGTGCACTGTGTCCAAATCAGCGACCCATCTACTGCGTCCCGTTTCATGTGTACTGTGTCCGAATCTGAGCCCGATCTACTGCGTCCTGTCTCCTGTGTACTGTGCACTGTGCTTGAATCAGAGCCCAATCTACTGAGTCCTGTCTCCTGTGTACTGTGCACTGTGTCCAAATCAGCGACCCATCTACTGCGTCCTGTTTCATGTGTACTGTGTCCGAATCTGAGCCCGATCTACTGCGTCCTGTCTCCTGTGTACTGTGCACTGTGCTTGAATCAGAGCCCAATCTACTGCGTCCTGTCTCCTGTGTATAGTGCACTGACAGATGTGTGCTGTTTAATGTGCCCTGTTTAGCCGAGATGTGCAGTACGCAAAAAAAAAAAGAAAATCCTCAATACTATTTTCCAACCATACTGTGGAAGTGTCATAAGACATCCCACCCTTGCGTGGCCATGTCACGTGTTGTTTGTGTTGTTATTGAAGGAAAACGTCAGTGAAGCTGCAACTCATTTTTTAAAATGAAGCTTCACATCATATTAATGTGACCGAAATGTTTGTGTACTTCTTGAAGTGTGCTCCGGAATATACTCAGCATAACCCTGGAAATAAGTGTATCATACAGAGTTTTAAGTATACTATATTTCAAGAAAATTTTGCCTACTTAACGACTTTCTCATCCTGTCTACTCAACAAGCCTACCTAATAGTATGGAAGGGTGCTGATTCGGACATAGGGTCGCTTTCGATTTCAAGATGGCCGCCGTGTGAATAAGGTATACATTGGGCGTTACAGAATACCACTTTTAACACTATTAATTAGAGCCTCGATGCATAGTTATGTCTACGTAATCTTTTAATAGCCTACCTTCGAGAACTATAAAACTCAACTAATTATTAGAATCATGACGTCATTCGGCTTGTTTGAATACCAATTATGAAAAAAGTACCCAACCAACTCTTCAAATTAAACTGCTCTTGCTTCGTCATATTTTAGATTGGATTAACGTTAAGCACACTGCAACTGACCCGTCCTGCCCCGTTGATTAAAACATGCTAAATTTGGATCCAATAGCCCCTAATCTCTGTCTCATTATATTATAGCTACTCCTGCACTTCATTTACAGGTTGTCCAGGTTTTATCCACATCGCATCACAATTCCATGGCACCCTGTAGTTTACAAGCATTGGCGGAGATAATGTACGGCTACTTCACTGAAAAGTAATTAACCAAGTCAATTGTATTGTAGGCTATACTAACATAGACTACAGGTGATATAACCCAATTCGGCATATGTTTATGTTTTTCCACATGTCGGTGACTCCACTTTAGCGTTAGCTAACAATATTGAGCGACATCTTTAAATCGTTGTAATCTTATTGAACATCTCATGGAGAAGTAATGCTGGACCCGTACAACGTTTTAAAACTATAAAATTAATTCTACGATCTACTGCCAAAATAGCAAGTACATTATCTTCTGTAAACATTAGCGAATGGATTTAGCAACCCGAAGAATCAAGATTGTGGGGAGGGGGGACTTACCCCGATTCGTTGATGAATTAATAACTTCAACTCAGTCGTTTGTTTAACTAAATGTAATGTATCGAATGATCGCATGTGCGTGTTAAATCTGTGTTAACCAAAGTGTAAGACGAGTTCAGCCAGAGCGGAAGAGGCGGTTATTTGGTTCAGCAGATGGAAGCTCGCCCCAACGAACGTCCAGTGCAGTTTCTGCTCCAAGCTTCAAAATAAAAGCTAATTTTATTTATAGGCTATAAAATCTCATCGGGCGTGTTATCTTGTATATGGGACGTCCCTCGAGTAGCCGGAATGAAAGTTTATAAGACGCCTCCGTCGGCCTACGTTGTTTAGATCACTTTTAAATGGTGAATTAGAAGACATAGTTTGACGTTTAACAATATTTTAAAGTTGAGATATGGTCAAGATCCACCGTCGAATGTGGATGTCCACTGGACGTTAACAGGAGAGCCAAGAATGACGAACCCGTTTCATCTTATTTAAACTGCTCATTCGTGCAACGTTGCTGGAATGCGCCTGCTCAGTTGGTTTCATTAAAGGATCTCAACAACTTCCGAGTCCTGCGCGTAAATGTTGTCTGCCATGTATCAGTCTCATCTGATGTGTCGTATGCTAGGTGTGATAGATGCTAGTTTAGGCTGATGTGTACTTTAAATCTAATTGAATGTACTGCTGTGTTGCTTGCTATGTGTTCTCTGATGGCTGGATGACACAAGAAAAATTTCCTACGGGACTAATAATGGAATCTATCTATGTATCAATCAATCAATCAATCAATCACCCGGAAGAATTCTTCCCCCAATGGCTGGACTGGAAAGATTTCCCCTTTGGAACGCCAATATAACCTCTGAAGGTAAAGTCAGAGAATCAGATGATTTATAGTCTATGTATTTGCCGTAGGAACTTTTGCTAGGGTGCACATGTCCACCCACATTTGCATATTGGGGACTACAAATCTTGCTCTCAGGCAAAATAAAAAGATCCAACTCAATAAAAGAAGTATGAAATGGATTCCTTAGTAGCTCTAATAATTGAGTTAGATGCGTTTTAGAAAACATATTTACCATAAAACATGTACCTGTTCAGACACATTGAAAATGTTTAAAATGATTCAAACAATTCACACCCCATAAAAGTCAAATTTATTTCTTGCACAATTAGTGTAATGAGGTACGTGCAACAGGAATTCAATGACATTCATAAATGGTAGTAAAACAGAAAGCAAATAAACATTGAAGGACATGTTAGGACAGAAATTTCTATGGTATAAAAGCCTTGGAATGTGCATGTTCACTATGTAAAATTATTTCATACAAAATTAACGTACAGCATTGAAAAATGAAGAGTGAAACAAATATCAACTGACATCTCAGATAAAACACCTGTCTGAAATCTAATAATCAGCTTTAGCTGACATACACATTACAGCTTCTATGTTGGCAGTTTTAAGCACTGAAAAGGCCAGCAGTGTTAAGTTAATGTTCAGAATGCATGTTGGCAATAGACACCACCATGGTTCTTTCTACAGTACATCTAAACAGTTCACATTATTTCTCTCAAACATATTACACTGGTGTCAATTTCATCATCAAAAAAGATCAGCCTTTGGTCTCCAAGGAAAATTACATTTTCTAAAAAGTAGCAAGTTTAAATTTTTAAATGATGCAAGACTGACAAACCTCCCACTGAGGACTTCATTTGTAAGTTTTCAGGTGTTTTATAAACAATACGAAGGGGATTTTGGTATAAAGTATCAGGTGTTCTTTTAAATTGGATGAACATTGGAAATAATTCTACACAAAGTACAGTATAAAATGTGCTTTCACAAAATACTTCCCACAATGAGAATTTGTCAAGCGTTTCACCCGTGAACTTTCATGGGTTCATTTAAAATGGATTCTTTATTCTAAAACAAAGTATATACAAAAAGCTTTTCACCTGCATGAATTATTTGGTGGTTATGTAAATTATGTACCTGGGAAACACTTCCCACCTGTTTTTTCTCCTGTGAATTAATTTTTCCAGTGATTATTGGAATTTGATTTTGTAAAAAAAATAAAATTAATTAATTAAAAGAAAACTGGGGACACTTGTGGGGCTTGTCCACTGTATGAATTCTGTGCTGGCGATTTAACTGACTGATTTTTAAAAGCACTTCACACATTATGTACACATGGAGGGATTCTACCCTAAATCAATTTTCTGGTGGAAATTTGAATAAGATCTTTTTACATAACACATCCCACCCTGCTGACATACAGTGCAGTCCGTAATATTTGGACAGTGACACAATTATTATTTTTTTGGCTCATTGGGTTTGGGTTAAAGGTTAAAGTGCAGACTTTCTGCTTTAATTTGATGGTTTGTACATCCATATCGGGTGAACCGTGTAGCAATTGTAGCAATTTATACATAGTCCCCCCCCATTTTAGGGGACCAAAAGTACACTGCCTGGCCAAAAAAAAAGTTGCACACTCTAATATTTTGTTGGACTGCCTTTAGCTTTGATTACGGCGCACATTCGTCGTGGCATTGTTTCGACGACCTTATGCAACGTCACAACATTTATTTCCGTCCAGAGTTGCATTAATGTTTTGCTGAGATCTTATATTGACGACGGGAGTCGAACTCCATGAAGTCTTCTCCAGCACATCCCAAAGACTTTCAATGGGGTTAAGGTCAGGACTCATGTGTGGCCAATTCACGTGTGAAAATGATTCCTCATGCTCTCTGAACCACTTTCACAATTTGAGCCTGATGAATCTTGGCATTGTCGTCCTGGAATATGCCCATTGATGGGATAACCTGGTCATTCAGTACATTCAGGTACACAGCTGACTTAATTTTATTGCTGCATAACGTTGCTGAGCATAGACCTGACCAATTGAACCAACCCCAGATCATAACACTGCCTCCAGAGGCTTGTACAGTGGGCACTATGCATGACGGGTGCAACGCCGACTTGTTTTTTTGGCCAGGCAGTGTAATTGGACAAATTAACAAACTTAAATAGTTATCATATTCTAATATGTGGTTGCATATCCTTTGGTATGCCATGACTTCCTAATGTCTGTGACCCAAAAACATCAAAAGACTCTTGATATCTTATATTCAGGAACTCTTACAAGGGATACTATTTGAATGGATCTCGATGGGAATTGGGGGTGGGACTAGATTAAGATGTAAATTACACGGGAATAGTATGGAACACATGGTTGGCTAAATGGCTGTAAATCCTCAAGGGTCTGAGGTATCAAACAAGCCTTAAACCATCACTCTGCTGCGAGATATGCAGTAGATATGGATGGATCACTTTAAGGGTTGTTTCTCATGACTTATTAAATCGGAAAATTGTTCGTATTTCCGTTGACTAAAGTCGCCCGCTACACTGAATGAGTTAAATTACATATTTTGGAAAAGCACTTCCCACAGTGAATCCATTTGTAGGGCTTTTCACCTGTATGAAATCTCTGGTGGTTACTGAAATGATCAATTGGAACAAGCACTTCTGACAGTGAATACATTTGTCATTTGTAGGGATTTTCACCTGTGTATTTAATCTGATTTTGCAATAAAACAATCCTCACACAGAATATTTGTAGGGCTTTTCACCTGCATGAACCTCTCTGGTGGCTTTTTAAATGAGACATTGTGGAAAGACACTTCCCACACTGAGAACATTTGTAGGGCTTTTCACCTGTATGAATTCTCTGGTGGCTTTTTAAATTAGATACTGTGGAAAAGCACTTACCACAATGAGAACATTTGTAGGGCTTTTCACCTGTATGAATTCTCAGGTGGCGATTTAACTGGGATACTGTGGGAAAGCTCTTCCCACACTGGGTACACATGAAGGGCTTTTCACCTGTATGAATTCTCTGGTGGCTTTTTAAATGAGATATTGTGGAAAAGCACTTCCCACAATGAGAACATTTGTAAGGCTTTTCACCTGTATGAATTCTCTGGTGGCTTTTTAAATTAGATATTGTGGAAACGCACTTCCCACAATTAGAACATTTGTATGGCTTTTCACCTGTATGAATTCTCTGGTGGTTTTTTAATTGAGATATTGTGGAAAAGCACTTCCCACAATGAGAACATTTGTAGGGCTTTTCACCTGTATGAATTCTCTGGTGGCGATATAAATTAGATATTTGGGAAAAGCTCTTCCCACACTGAGAACATTTGTAGGGCTTTTCTTCTGTATGAATTCTCTGGTGGCGATTTAAATAACTTATTTGGGAAAAGCACTTCCCACACTGAGAACATTTATAAGGCTTTTCACCTGTATGAATTCGTATGTGGTTATTTAAATTAGCTATTTGGGAAAAGCACTTCCCACACTGAGAACATTTATAAGGCTTTTCACCTGTATGAATTCTTATGTGGTTATTTAGATGAGATATTGTGGAAAAGCACTTCCCACACTGAGAACATGTGTATGGCTTTTCACCTGTATGAATTCTTATGTGGTTATTTAGAGCAGATATTGAGGAAAAGCACTTCCCACACTGAGAACATTTGTAAGGCTTTTCACCTGTATGAATTCTGTGGTGGCTTTTTAAATGAGATATTTTTGAAAAACACTTCTCCCACTGTGTAAGCATGTATGGCTTTTCACCTGTATGAATTGCACCTTTTTTTCTATGAATTGTCTTCCTTTGAAGGAAATTCAAAAGGCTTGAGTTTTTCCTTGAATTACTTATCATGGGTTCAGGGACCACATTCTTTCTCTGGCAATTAATATGTTTATTCTTACTGCTTTTATTCTTCTGGACAATTCTGGTCAGATTATTTTCATTGTATATGTCACAATGATGATTTATGTCGCCACGTTGGGTCGGCGGGTCATGAATTTCTTCTATTTTGCAGTTTGGATTTGGCTGTCCTGCACATTGCCATGGTTCAGTCTGGTCTTTGTGATCAACACCAGCTCCATTCACCAAAGTTTTCATGAGACCACTCACTAAACTTTCAGTGGATTCACACTTCATTTTATCAGATTTAATATGAACACATTTAATATTCTGCAAGTCACTGATGTGTTCTGCCTCAAGGTATCCTCCATCATCAGTCTCTGTTTTGATTTGGTCCGGATGCAGATGGGTTACATATCCCAGCTCTGTAAAGTCTAGGCTCTCGGTCTTAAAGAGATCCCCAGTGTGGCTGGAGCCCAGATCAGTTTCTATTTTAATCAGTGATGTGTGTGTGTGGTGTACATCACTGACCCCGCTGTGTGCTGTAACACACTCTGGCTCCAGTGTGTTGAGTCCTGGTGCAGCACACACTGTCTCTGACTCTGCCATGTGGACAGACTCCATTCCACTGAGTTCCTCTTCTTTCTGTCTGATCCTGTGTTGCTCAGTGAGCTCTGGTAGTGTTGTCTCAGTGTCCTGTCTCAGACAGACTCCTGCCTGCATCATACTGCTGCTCAAAGGTGTGCAGAAGTGCAGCTCCTGGAGGGAAACAGGGGAAGGGATTTAGCCTTAATCAAACAGGTCCTACTGCAACAGCTGACATTCTTTACACTCTAGAGTCCTGCAAATGCCAGACTGACCAGAGGGGGCGCCCTTGCATTATGAGGTGGGGGAAACTCTTCCTCTCTCCCTGGGTGACACCAAGTCATAGGTAAATTAAAAAAATATTTTTCTGAATATGGCCGGCGTGGGTTAGGGCTGGGCAATATATTTCCATAATTTCCGCGATAAAATTTGCAATGATTACGATGATAAACGTATGAGGTTTATTTTCGATAAAACTATCACTTGCGTCCGTTTCTTCTACTTACCCAAATACAACATGAACAGCCAATCAGAACTAGACTTTCACGTTGCTGATGCGCCCACCCACTCAAAACAACGCTACTCAGGGTGACCACGTGTGTTTAGCTGACATAGGAATGAGTCACCGGCGAAATCAACCGAAAATTGTAGTTAGTAGGCGTTGGTTGACGTTAACTTGTTCAACGTTATACAGAAATAATTTATATATTAGATCAACGTTAGATATCCAATGACAAATAAAGCGTCACCATCAGGTGCACCTACCTTGCAAAACATCAGTACGGCTGAAAGTTATACTTCTCCTAGCTTGTGCTCTTATTGGTAACATGACGGTAATAAAGTTGACTTCGCTAACGCTAGCTATCATAGCTGCCGACACCTGTTGTAGACAGCCCTTCTGAAGCTAGAAAAAATCTCCGTAACCTTTCTTACTGTTCACGTATGCTTACTGTTCATAGTAAATAAAGAAACGTGGACAGGCAGTACGTGAATACGATAAAGCTTAAGATTTTATCAAACCTTCACGACATTGTGTACGTTGTCTTACGAGCAAGCGTCTGCTGGGTCCTAATGCTTATTTCATTATAAGTGAAATAATCAGAAGAAAATATTAAGGCAGATAAATATATATATGTATGTATATATGATAATTTGTGCATCTTTTTCCATTTTTTGCCTTGTTGAGATATTTTATTACTGGATGTAAAGACATTTTGGTTCTGTTGAATGCTAATGTCAATCCCTTGTTTCTAAAAAATAAAAAAAATAAAAAAAAATCAGGCAGATGCCTGACTGACCACAGGGGGCACTCTTGCATTATTTCACAGTAATATGGGACGAGATCAGTGTTGCCATGTCCGCGGTTTTCACGCCAAATTTGGCTACTTTCAAAGTGCAGTCACGGGTTGCGGTTTTTGGGCTATTTTTAAGTATGTGGCTATTTATTGGGCAGTTTTACAGAATGGCAAGCAAATAACAATTGATTAATCTACACAAATATCTGTACAAAGAATAAAAACAAAATCAAATCAAAATGCAAACTTCAGCTAAATTTTTGATCGACACTGCAGTCCACCAATCCCTCCTTAGGAACAGTTACTATATAGGACTACTTCTGTTCTGACATCTTGCTCCGATACAACATTTTCGTTGACGGCGGGAAAAACCTTTGCTGCAAGATACTAAGCTTCTTCTGGAGATTGTTAAAAGGTGTTGTGAGGAACTTGCAAAACAGACACACGCTATCCTGAAAGTCTCTGTTATTTTTATTTAATTCCAAAGTCGTAGACAAACTTGGAAAATTGTCTTTTGTGGGTAAAACTTTGTGGACGACCACACTCGCAGCTTAATGTCAATGCCGACATATACAGTGGAGAAAAAGCCTGCACACAAAACTGCGTTTCATCTGACGAGGATCCAGTTTGGATCAAAACATTGTCTAGTAAATGGGTTTTTTCTTCTTCACTTTATTCTTCATATTCTCTCAAGGACAGCCTACCATAGAGCAGACACACATAGCCTACATTTGCCCGAAGGTAAGCTAACTGAGCTAACGTTATATATTGCCTATTAATCACATCAGATAACAGCCTGATCTATTAGCTGTAGTGATTAAATCTAAATCATAGTTTATTTGTCAAATGCACAGATAACAATAGGCCTACAGCAGACAGACATTTGTTAGCTGGCAATGAAATGCTTAGCCTGTGAGTGAAGGGAAAACCTAGCAGGCTAAAATAATATGAGAAATAATAAGAATAAGATGGATAAGAAAGGAGTACTGCTGCCAGAATAGTTAACATTAGATATTGGACATGATTAGCTAGCTATGTTCAATCTCCCACAATGGTGTAGCGTAGGCCAACTAGCTATTATATAACTAAACGGGGCTGGTTTGTTGCCTGTGCCACAGTTCATTACTTCTTAACAAAATCATATAATATGATGTTAATGGCTCACTTTTTTTTTTAAATTATAGCATAGGCTAGGATTTCTGACAAACATGTTACAGCAGGATATGGTCTATTCAAGCTGCTACTTAGGCTATATGAAGTATTAAATGAATGAACTAACGCCTCACATCAGCGTCACGTCAGCGTCCCTGAAGCGACTGTCTATACAGCTTCCGTATTGCCCGCGCATTTGCATACCCACAGATCCTTGCGTTCAGGTTGCTGCTTTCAGCAAACTTGGTGCAAAAGAGGTGTGTTTTGACCGCTAGATGATGAACCACAATAAACAATGTTTCTCCCAGATAATCATATAGGCTCTGGTAAAGATATACAATAATAATAACTTTATTTGTATACCACTTTTCAAAACTGATTACACAATACAGAATCAATAAATAAACCGGGAGAAAACATGCCATCGGAAATAATGAAAACAAAGAAGAAGGTCAGATAATAAGCTAATATTATAAAATTTTAATGATTACAATGATAAAAATGACAACAACCGAAGTTTGACATGTATTAAGTGCCTTTTTATTTGGCATCAACCTCGCGTTTTACGCGCGTATTGTCGAAAAAACAGACTTGAAGCATAAATAAATGCTTCAGGTCGCTTTACGTTCGTGAGACAGAGCTGAGATGCGAGCCTGCACGGAGCCGATGCAGACAGCTGCAGAGATTAAAATAAGAGCGTTTCTGTTCCGAGAGACGGACGTCTACAAAACGCAGCTAAAACGCGTCTGGTCTAGACTAGGCTTTAGTGTCATGTTAAAATTATTGTTACATTATTTTTTAATGAATAGCCTATATGAATAAAAACAAATGTTTACAGAATGTCTATGATAATCAAGCACTTTGCTGCTACATCATTTAGGCATCTATAAATAGGCCTACAAACTAGTAGGCTACAATGGTTTTTATCTCACTTACTGTAATTTGAAAATAATTTAGATTTCTATTTAAAATATGTTGGTTTCGGTTAAAAAAATATTTTGGGCTAGTTTTGAGTCACCGTTTCCGACATATGGTCAACTACGCATAATGATGTATTCCCTACGGAGATTCCCCGCGAGTGTGCAATCATTTCTGGTGATTTGCGGCGATATATGGAAGTGTACTGACTACTGACATTTAACATAGGCTATGTTCGAAATCGCTCCCTGTTCACTATATAGTGCACTATTTAGGATATCGGCCATTTTGTAGGGTGTTTCAAAATGTCAAATTTGACACCCTAAATAGTTCACTCAATATCCCCCACAATGCAACACAAAATGTAGGGTACAAACGATGTACACTACATCACCAGAGACATTTTTTTTTGTCAAGATGGCGACAGCTGAGCCTGCACTGGTCTACAAATGCAAATATAAGTTTCATCTTGCAGCCTATATTAAATCAGTTTAGTCGGCTTTATAACCGAAATATAAATAAACGCGGTAGATTAAATATATTACAAAGTGTTTTGTAATATTGTAATATTTGTAACTATTTTTTGTTATTTAAGAATTATTACTGTTTAATGGAAAATGCAACTTAATTAGCTAGCTACCTAGTTACCTAACTTACCAATCTACCTACAATGAGACAAACAAAACCCTTGTTCAAAATAAAATAAAATAAACTTTTTTACCATTTCTTGCATGCTTTCTCACCAAGCAGGTGACCGCTGTCACGCAAGCGTCACCCGTTGCTAAGTAACCTGCTCAGAAATGGTAGTGTCCGAAATCGTCTCCTCCTTTCACCAGTGAATCCCTATCTAGTGCTCTATGTAGATTTCCCTAAGTAGTATATAGGGAGGGAGTAAATGAGTGAGCCATTCCTAACACAGCCATAGACTGTATAGAAATATGGACAAAGTCACTGTGATGTCACCCATTGCCTTTCCACGGCCTTGTAAAAACCGAATTGAGTCTCCGGATGCATTTTTCGCCGCCAGTTTGTACAAACTGCGTCTGCTCCGTGGAGCCAAAGTGACGTTGTCGGGAGCAGGGTCAACCGGATATGGCCCGGGCACAGTATGATTGACAGTTCAGGGTGGAGAAGCCACAGAAGTATAAAGCCCATGATCTGACCAAACCCACCATTTTGCAAAACGAACTTGCGGTAAACTTCCTTAAGTTGCTACTTACAATTTAACATTTAACATGCTTTTGCAATGTAACATTTCATCCTCGATTTTACTGTGTCATTTATTCACATTGAATTTGTGGTATTTGTCACATAATTTATATTCAGCTAACATCAGCTAGTTTGATTAGCTAGATAGCATACCAGCTGAGCTCGGTAGCCAAGCTAGACGCACTGCATCACCACCACACATGGACGAACATAGGGTAACGCTATTGCCATCAACTATATTGACGGTCAATTAATCACATATGTTATTTTGACAAGACTACTTTTATTATAAATGTCCCTAGCACCGCTAGAAAGGTAGCAAGCTGACCCCATAGTCTTAAATGAGCAAATCACCACCGTCTTTTTGGATAACCGCTAATTAACTCAACTGTGGCAGAGCAGTCTGTCACGGTTTGTCGCAGCATGAAACCCCGTTCTGAAAACTGTTCCAGATAAAGTGGGGATTGTAGGTTAGTGGGTTCACACGCTAGCTAAAGCACAGTAGCTACATTAGCTACATTGTAGCTGGCATTAACTTTCACCTGCATCCTGTAACCTAATCACAAACATTGCAAACATTTACAAACGCAGACTCTGTATTCTTTTCCGATAAATTATTGGTTTTATTTTAAACATCCCTGTATTGAGTCAGTACAAACATACCGCTAAGACTTTGGCTCTATTCCCCGCACATTTTCTTAATTTTTGGGATCGAAAAAAATGATCCAGGTGCAGAAATGTCCGGTTCGGGTTCTAGCTGGAGCAGCTGGCTAACATTAGCTAGGCAATCACGGTAGCTAGCCAACTTATATGGCCAGCCAGCAATGACTTTAAGGAAGTCGAATGACTGTTAAATTAAAACGGCTTGCCATGAGCTATCGTTAGCTTGCTAGCTAGCTAACCCAGCATTGCTAAGCAATGGTAACGTTCATGACGGGGAGTACGGCGATTGTGTATGAGAGGGGGTGGTATAGCTAAACTAATATCTAAATTGATATGGTTATACAGGTATGGAGCAATTGATTTGAGATACTTACTTGCATTTGGGGCGGCAGTGTAGTATAATGGTTAAGGAACTGGCCTTGTAACCGAAAGGTTGCAGGTTCGATTCCCAGGTAGGACACTGCCGTTGTACCCTTGAGCAAGGTACTTAACCTCAATCGCTTCAGTATATATCCAGCTGTATAAATGGATAATATGTAAACAATGATAAAAGAGTTGTGTAAGTCGCTCTGGATAAGAGTGTCTGCTAAATGCCTGTAATGTAATGTAATGTTAACCCACAGTTTGGCTGCTTGCTCTGAGATGCTGGACCTGTTGTGTAGCTGCAACATCCCCTGCTGTTTCTCATCTCCCGAAACAGTATTTTTTTCGTAGTAGACACATCATAGCTCGCTCCAACCAAAATTAATATGTGATGACAAACATGTTGAAGATGAGCTAGTAAGGCAGTCAATTTATTATGTTACGAATTGCGTCCACAAAACAACAGCTTGTTCATGGTAGGCTACTAATGGATGTTCTCCATCGACTTCCACTCAAAAATACAGCGTGTCTCCCTGTCCCAAGCATAGACTGTATAAAAATAGGTCCCAAGACTCCAGGGCACATTTTAGACCAATGATTGTTGTCTCCCCCTTCTGGTCCCGCCCCTCCGAGTGAGGGCAGTGAGAACCATATAGAACCTATCTATGCCAGTGACCCCAGGACTCAACCTGTCCCTCTGATTGGTCCTGAACAAATGCTAATACCCTGTCCAAACGACACAATATTTTTTTTTAAATCAGCACATGCAGAGGCATTAGGTGAAGGAAAGGCACCTATTGCAATGACATTTTTTTGTGGGAAAAATTTATTGACTAAGTATTTTGACCACATTGCTGCCATTGACTTACATGGTGAAAGACCTATACTGGAGCCAACCGCAGTGGCGCTAGGGTGAGCAACGGCACCAGGAAGTGAGCTTCAGAACGAAAGCCCAGTCTTGGCCCCTTGGACATTTAATGAGCTGTGCACAGTAGCCTACATGGAAATCTGTGCGTTCTTGGAGAAACTACGGGCGTGTGGATGTCTGCATATTTCCTAATCCTACCACGAGGATAGAAATGTCCGGATGCTGTGCGTTTCCATAGCCTACTCGTGTACGGAGATAAACTGGACGGAAACGAGCCTTTTCGTCCAGTGTCTGCCTACGTTATCTTAAAATTCTATAACCATGACACAATTGCTTGCTTGAATACGAATTATGAAAAACGTACCCAACCAACTCCCTTTCAAATAAAACCATTTGCTTCGTCATATTTTACATTGGATTAACGTTAAGGCTAAGCACACTGCAACTGACCCGTCCTGTCCCGTTGATTACAACATGCTAAATTTGGATCAAATAGACCCTAATCTCTGCCTCATTATATTATACTCCTGCACTTAATTTACAGGTTCTCACCACATCGCATCACTGTAGTTTACAAGCATTGGCGGGGATAATGTACGGCTACTTCACTGAAAAGTAATTAACCAAGTCAATTTTATTGTAGGCTATAACCTAGGCTACAGGTGATATAACCCAATTCGCATATATTTAGGTTTTCCACATGTTCACTGCTTAATTTAGTGGTGACTCCAATGTAGCGTTAGCTAACAATATTGAGCGACATCTTTAAATCCTTGTAATCTTATTGAACAGCTCATGGAGAAGTAAAGCTGGACCAGTAGAACGTTTTAAGAATATAAAACGAATTCTACGATCTAGGCCATCTAGGGGGGGCATACATGCCAACTCTCCCGATTTTACCGGGAGACTCCCGATTTTCTCCCCCCCCTACCGATTTTCTCCCGGAGTCATATTTCTCCCGATTTCTGGGCTATCAGAAATAGATGTACATAATCATTTGTTACTTGTACATAATCATTTGTTACTTGTACATATAGCCTATGTTGATATATTGTGTTGACATGCTCCTTCTGGCAGGTCTTTCTTTTCATTAATGTACATAATGTACATTGTCCCTTTTGAACAAATAAAGGTACTTATTTGGTACTTAAATGTATTTCCCCCATATATTTCTCCCTCCGCCGCCGCCGCCGCCACCAACGCCGCCGCTGCTCAGAATTTGGGTTTGAAAATCCTCCCTATTTTGGAGGTTCCAGGGTTGGCAAGTATGAGGGGGGGGGGGGGGGGGGGGGGGGGGGGCACTTACCCCGATCGATTCGTTGATGAATTAATTACTTCACCTCAGTCGTTCGTTTAACTAAATGTTATGGAATTCTCGGAGTCGAATGATCGCATGTGCGTGGCTGCGTGTTAAATCTGTGTTAACCAAAGTGTAAGACGAGTTCAGCCAGAACGGAAGAGTGGTAATTTGGTTCAGAAGATGGAAGCTCGCACCAACGAACTTCCAGTGCAGTTTCTGCTCCCGAGCTTCAAAATAAAAGTCATAGGCCTCCGTACGCCTACGTTGTTTAGATCACTTATAAATTGTGCATTAGGGTGAGTTAGAAGACTGTTAGTTTGACGTGTAACAATATTTTAAAGTTGAGATACGGTCAAGATAGGCAGATCCAGTCTAATGTGGATGTCCACTGGACGTTAACAGGAGAGCCAAGAATGACGAACCCGTTTCATCTCATTTAAACTGTTAATTCGTGCAACGTCGCTGGATGTCGCCTGCTCAGTTGGTTTCATGAATGAATCTCAACAACTTCCGAGTGCTGCGTGTAAATGTTGTCTGCCATGTATCAGTCTCATCTGATGTGTCGTATGCTAGGTGTGCTAGATGCTAGTTTAGGTGTGGTTGAAAAACCACACCTACTGTTATTGCTCAGACTGACCGTTATTTTTCTTCCGCCGATTTTTCAAACCCTATCTCCTCCTACACCGTTCACACCAACGACACCAGTCATACCTCATATTATACCTTTATACCCCCTCCAGATTGCTATTACTTTTTACCTTTATACCATATACACGTTTTGAGATATTTGACATTTTATCGCCAAAAAATGAATGGGGGTCAATGGGCACATGCAGTAGGCTAGCTTAGATGTAGCCTAACGTTACTTGCATCTGCAACTGAAATGATCATACTCACTTTAGCTTTCAAAAATAATAATCATTGCCATTGGACTATAACTACAAGAAATGCTGCATCATTCGCCACGAACACACAGGTTATTGGCCTTATCTACGGTAGCCTAGTCGTCAATGTCCCAATTATAGTAACCTATTCATATTTCTCTGAAATTGTGAACAAATTCCAATGCAGGAATGCTGCAGAGTCGCCGCTTGTGCATACATCAACCTCTCAAGTTGCACTGCATGATTAAATAGCCCAAACCCGTTTACAACCATCTTGCCACAGTCGGACAATAACATGCATAAAATGTACCTTTTCTACACACTACAAAAACGTTTGTTCTGATATAGGCTAGCCTATAGGCTATTATTAAGAAGTTGAAACTGTTACAAATAAACATTTGGTGTATTTTGTAGGCTACGCCTACCCAATGTTGCGTTAACATTTTTTTCTACAAATCTCTGATAAACAGATTAAGGAACCAAATATCCTACCTCGTAACGATTCTACAAATGGTTTCTGTTGTTGAAGAGATTCTCTTATTCCATTTTGCCACTGCCCAGCAACAAACTTTGATGTTTCCACAGCGCTATCGCACTCGTGGCTACTAATAGCCTACGAGGCTGTTATGTTAAAACACACGTAACGTTACTTTTTAAGGTATATAAATACATTGGGCTACGTATTTTATCCGAATTATGCACATAACTGTTCCGTTGTATTATGAATGTACTGTATGTGATAATTATGACATCGTAGCTATCAGCAAGTGTTTTGATGTGGGTCAGAAATAGTCATGAGCATCTGCCACAGTTCTGTGGTATCTGCAGATCCATAGACTAGAAAAATTAGAAGCACTGAAATAACTTGAGTAACGAACAGCGCCTACAGTGGCTGAATGGGAAAACTACAGGATCTGCGGTTCTTTTATTCATTGATTTTTATTTTTTTAATTATATAGGCTACTTTTTCAGTTTATGATTGAATCGAGGCCCCTTTCAGTTGAGAGGCCTGTTTCAGGTGAAACAAATGAAACATAGCAAATGCCGCCTATGCTTCCCGTCTCTGATCCAAATCCAAACGCTGTCATGTAACGTTATGTTGTATAAGTTACAAAATAGGCTACAATTGAATTGTTAAAACATATTTTTAGCGCTGTTGAAATTTTTGCCTATGTTTTAGCTAAATGCTCATCTAGCCTACTAATCACTCCATTCAACATTATTCAACGAATTCTGATTTATGTCATAACGTTAACGCAGACAACTTCCTAACAAAACATGGCAAAAGCATAAGCCAGCGAGCTAGGCTACTGTGGTTAAGCTACCAGGAAAAACAAACCTTTCACTCTGCATGAAAATGCCAAGGTGACCGCGGTGCCAGTAGGATACGTTAGCAAAATGCAATCGATTATAGCTACAGCAAATAAACTATCCGCTACACGTGATTAGGTTATAATCTCAAGTTTATGCGAGGTCAACAACGTTAAACTAAGTTACTATAAGCAAACGATAGCCTATGTTTAATTATTGTTTTAGATAGCTGCATGCTAGGTAGGCTGAATAGAACGCAGAATTCAGCACAGGACATGTGGTTTGGACTTCACAAAATGGTGAGATCTGTAATCAGAATCAGTGTTTGTTTAATAAAGTGGAGAAATCAGTAGATGAGCATTTGGTAAAAACCTAGGGAAAAATTGTATGAACCCATATTTTTCTACAAACACAACTACAACTGTGTCCGAATAGTCCGAATCAGCACACACTACTATTTGAGTATGCCAGTTGAGTATACTTTTTTAAATTTTTTTTAAAAGCTGTTAAATTAGGCTAGCTTTACCTGCACGGCCAAATTGATTGTTCTCAATATCCCCAGATGATGTAGCCAAAGAGTGTAAAGGAAACTGATATAGCCTAGGCTACTTATGTCCAGGTTTATATGGAGGATATTTCGCATACTGCATGTCACTGCAGTGTAGACTACAGTAAGCAATATGCTAGTACACAGGACACAGTAAATTGGGCATTCACAATGCCTTCCTCTACAACACTGTTATGACCCATCAATACTATCCCAGATGATTTGACATTACCTTTTTGTGCTTTTATCACAATACATTACTTCTTTGTATCACTTCCAGGTTCTTTAGACTACTTACCACAAAATAGGCTACATCACCTTCACTAGATCCCTTTATACCGCATTAACAGTTCATACCATTTCCACCTTTTATTTTCCACCTCACACTATACCAAATTACCATCTTTCTATGCCATTTCCAGCCATTGATATTTGTGAAGCAACCACACCTACAATTTCTTGAGGAATTGTTAATCTAGTTGAATGTACTGCTGTGTTGCTTGCTACGTGTTCTCTGATGGCTGGTTGACACAAGAAAAATTTCCCACGGGTGTAATAATGGAATCTATCTATGTATCAATCAATCAATAAATCAATCAATCAATCACCTGGAAGAATTCTTCCCCCAATGGCTGGACAGATTTGGAAAGATTTCCCTTGTGGAACGCCAATATAGCTTCTGAAGGTGAAGTCAGGGAATCAGATGATTTATAGT
This sequence comes from Synaphobranchus kaupii, assembly GCA_029718625.1. Classification (NCBI taxonomy): domain Eukaryota; kingdom Metazoa; phylum Chordata; class Actinopteri; order Anguilliformes; family Synaphobranchidae; genus Synaphobranchus; species Synaphobranchus kaupii. The sequence goes on from CM056379.1 coordinate 1,398,766, forward strand.
CTATGTATTTTGCCATAGGAACTTTTGCTAGGGTGCACATGTCCACCCACATTTGCATATTGGAGACTACAAATCTTGCTCTCAGGCAAAATAAAAAGATCCAATTCAATAAAAGAAGTATGAAATGGATTCCTTAGAAGCTCTATTAATTGAGTTAGATGCGGTTTAAAAAACATTTACCATAAAACGTGTACCTGTTTCAGACACATTGAAAATGTTTAAAATGATTCAAACAATTCACACCCCATAAAAGTCAAATTATTTCTTGCACAATTAGTGTAATGAGGTATGTGCAATGGAATTCAATGACATTCGTACACAGTAGTAAAACAGAAAGCAAATAAACATAGAAATTTCTACGGCATAAAGGCCTTGGAATGCGCATGTTCACAATGTAAAGTTATTTCATGCAAAATTTATGTACAACATTGAAAAGTAAAGAGTGAAACAAATATCATCAACTGACATCTCAGATAAAACACCTGTCTGAAATCTAATAATCAGCTTTTGCTGACATACACATTACAGCTTCTATGTTGGCAGTTTTAAGCACGGAAAAGGCCAGTAGTGTCAACTTAATTTTCAGAATACACGTTGGCAATTAACACTACCATGTTTCTTTCTACAGCACATCTAAACAGTTCATATTATTTGTTTCAAGCATATTACACTGGTGTTCATTTCTTCATCAAAAATGATCAGCCTTTGTTCTCCAAGGAAAATAACTTTCTCTAAAAAGTAGTAAGTGACACACTCTTAAAGAAAAACCGGATCCCAGTTTTCCCCAGTCATTGTGCTGTTTAACAAATTCCTGTCCAAAATACGATCAGCAAGGAATACCACAGGGGGAACTATACACTGGACTACTATACAACAAGAAAAGTTTGCCACGTAACTGCAGATCACAAAAATAATTAATTAAAAGTGCAAATTTCCACCTGAAAACTTGTGGAAAATGGCTAAAATTAAAAATTTTATTTGAGGAGTCAGTACCCTATTGTAGTGCTTTGATAAGAAAGCTCTGTGGAAAAGTCCCTTTAGCCTGTAGAAAAGGGGTATGGTTTTTGTTGGAAATATTCCATTGGGACATGGGTCACCTGTAAACTGTATTACCTGTACACAGCATAAAAAGGTGTATGGATTTGTATTAGAAATTTATTAAAAAACCACAATGTATGAGCACTGAATAAGTGTAGAGGCACACTGAGGAACCCCCCCCCCCTGTAAAAATCATGAGTTGTCATGAAGTAAGAGATAAGGGAGCTGATGGCTAGCAGATGCTCAGAACTAACAGAAACCCGAAGGGGGGGGGGGGGGGCTCCGAGAGAAGGGGGGCTTTTGGTGAAGAGGAGAGGAGATTATCCGGTCACAGTGACATATACTCATCTGTATCTTGTATTTTTATTCTCTATGCACGAAGGTATTTTGTTTTGGGATGTCTAAGGGAGCTTGGGTGATTTCCAAGAAGGGGGGTGAGGATAGCCCACCATGGTTCCCTAAAAATCAGCTAATTTGGAGTTATAGGGGATAACCAAGAATCCGCAAGCTTAGGGTTATAGGGGTTAACCAATTGAAATGATGCTAAATGACGGAACCATGGTAGCGGGCAGTAGTGACACACCTGCAGGGCGGAGATTTGGGTTGGATTTTTGGAGAAAGGGATGGACTGTGTGCTGGAAATAATGTATAAATGGAGATGTAAATGTAAACACTTTGAACGGCTCTGCAGACCCGTTTCGGCTTTATGAGCATCTGTGATCCTGCCTCAATCCTCTTTATTGAAGAACTTAGAAAAAATTAGGACTGTAAGCTGAAAACTTAGTTTCTTGTCGCTTGGAAACCACAACATTTTTCACCTGAATAATTTTACCGCTGGCAATTTTAACATACAGTATATACTTGATTTAAACAGTTCAATTATATGGTTTAAAATTATAATGGTTTGTAATATTAAGAGAAAGTTTTAAACTAAAAAAAATATATATATAAAAAATTGGGGACACTTGTAGGCCTTTTTCCACTGTATGAATTCTGTGCTGATGATTTAACTGACTGATTTTTTAAAGCACTTCACACATTATGTACACATGGAGGGATTTCTCCCCTAAATTAATTTTTTTCTGGTGGAAATTTGAAGATCTTTTTACATAACACATCCCACGCTGCTGACATACAGTCCAGTCCATAAGTATTTGGACAGTGACACAATTTTATTTTTTTGGATCTGTACTCCAGCACATTGGATTTGAAATGGAACAATGAGTTTAAATGCAGACTTTCAGCTTTAATTTGAGGGTTTTTACATCCATATCGGGTGAACCGTGTAGAATGGTAGCCATTTTTATACATAGTCCCCCCATTTTAGGCGACCAAAAGTATTTGGACAAATTAACATAAACTTTAATAAACTCCTCATATTTTAATATGTGGATGCATATCTTTTGGTATGCCATGACCCAAAAACATCAAAACACTCTTGATATCATAAATGCAGGTACTCTTACAAGGGATACTATAACCTCTCTGCATTTGAATGGATCTCTACAGGAATTGGAGGGTGGGACTAGATTAAGATGTGAATTACACGGGAATAGTATGGACCACATGGTTGGCTAAATGGCTGCAAGTCCTCAAGGGTCTGAGGCATCAAATGAGCCTGAAACCATCACTCTGCTGCCAGATGTGCCGTAGATATGGATGGCTTGTTTCTCCTGACTTATTCAATCGGAAAATTGTTAATATTTCCGTCGACTAAACTCACCCGTGGCACTGAATGAGTTAAATTAGATATTTTGGAAAAGCACTTTCTACAGTGAATCCATTTGTAGGGCTTTTCACCTGTATGAATTATAAGGTGTGTATTTAATCAGTTTTGCATTAAAACACTCCTCACACAGAATATTTGTAGGGCTTTTCATCTGCATGAACTCTCTGGTGGCTATTTAACTGGGATACAGCGGAAAAGCTCTTCCCACACTGAGTACATATGAAGGTCTTTTCCCCTGTATGAATTCTCTGGTGGCGGTATAAATTAGATATGTGGGAAAAGCACTTCCCACAATGAGAACATTTGTAGGGCTTTTCCCCTGTATGAATTCTCTGGTGGCGATTTAACCGGGATACTGTGGGAAAACACTTCCCACACTGAGAACATTTATAAGGCTTTTCACCTGTATGAATTCTCTGGTGGCGGTATAAATTAGATAAGTGGGAAAAGCACTTCCCACACTGAGTACATATGAAGGTCTTTTCCCCTGTATGAATTATCTGGTGGCGATTTAACCGGGATACTGTGGGAAAACACTTCCCACACTGAGAACATTTATAAGGCTTTTCACCTGTATGAATTCTCTGGTGGCAATTTAACCGGGATACTGTGGGAAAACACTTCCCACACTGAGAACATGTGTAGGGCTTTTCACCTGTATGAATTCTCTGGTGGCGTTTTAAATGAGATATTGTGGAAAAGCACTTTCCACAATGAGAACATTTGTAGGGCTTTTCACCTGTATGAATTCTGTGGTGGCGATTTAAATTAGCTATTTTGGAAAAGCACTTCCCACACTGAGAACATGTGTAGGGCTTTTCACCTGTATGAATTCTGTGGTGGCTATTTAAATCAGATATTTGGGAAAAGCACTTCCCACACTGAGAACATTTATAAGGCTTTTCACCTGTATGAATTCGTGTGTGGGTATTTAAATTAGATATTGTGGAAAAGCACTTCCCACACTGAGAACATTTGTAGGGCTTTTCACCTGTATGAATTCTGTGGTGTATTTTTAAATAACATGTTTTTGAAAAACACTTCCCACACTGAGAACATTTATAAGGCTTTTCACCTGTATGAATTCTCTGATGGCGATTTAACTGGGATACTATGCGAAAGCTCTTCCCACACTGAGAACATTTGTACGGCTTTTCTTCTGTATGAATTCTCTGGTGGCAATTTAACTGGGATACTGAGGGAAAGCTCTTCCCACACTGAGAACATTTGTAGGGCTTTTCTTCTGTATGAATTATCTGGTGGTGATTTAACTGGGATACTGTGGGAAAGCAATTCCCACACTGAGAACATGTGTAGGGCTTTTCACCTGTATGAATTCTGTGGTGGATTTTTAATCTAGCTATTTGGGAAAAGCACTTCCCACACTGAGAACATTTATGAGGCTTTTCACCTGTATGAATTCGTATGTGCATATTTAAATTCGATATTGTGGAAAAGCACTTCCCACACTGAGAACATGTGTAGGGCTTTTCACCTGTATGAATTCTGTGGTGTATCTTTAAATGAGATATTTTTGAAAAACACTTCCCACACTGAGAACATTTATAAGGCTTTTCACCTGTATGAATTGCACCTTTTTTTCTATGAATTGTCTTCCTTTGAAGGAAATTCAAAAGGCTTGAGTTTTTCCTTGAATTACTTATGGGTTCAGGGACCACATTCTTTCTCTGGCAATGAATATGTTTATTGCTACTGCTTTTACTCTTCTGGACAATTATGGTCTGATTATTTTCATTGTTTATGTCACAGTGATGATTTATTTCACCACATGGGATCGGCGGGTCATGAATTTCTTCTATTTTGCAGTTTGGATTTGGCTGTCCTGCACATTGCCATGGTTCAGTCTGGTCTCTGTGATCAACACCAGCTCCATTCACCAAAGTTTTCATGAGATCACTCATTAAACTTTCAGTGGATTCACACTTCATTTTATCAGATTTAATATGAACACATTTAATATTCAGCAAGTCACTGATGTGTTCTGCCTCAAGGTATCCTCCATCATCAGTCTCTGTTTTGATTTGGTCCGGATGCAGATGGGTTACATATCCCAGCTCTGTAAAGTCTAGGCTCTCGGTCTTAATGAGATCCCCAGTGTGGCTGGAGCCCAGATAAGTTTCTATTTTAAACAGTGATGTGTGTGTGTGGTGTACATCACTGACCCCACTGTGTGCTGTAACACACTCTGGCTCCAGTGTGTTGAGTCCTGGTGCAGCACACACTGTCTCTGACTCTGCCATGTGGACAGACTCCATTCCACTGAGTTCCTCTTCTTTCTGTCTGATCCTGTGCTCCTCAGTGAGCTCTGGTAGTGTTGTCTCAGTGTCCCGTCTCAGATAGACTTCTGCCTGCATCATACTGCTGCTCAAAGGTGTGCAGAAGTGCAGCTCCTGGAGGGAAACAGGGGAAGGGATTTAGCCTTAATCAAACAGGTCCTACTGCAACAGCTGACACATTCTTTACACTCTGCAGTCCTGCAGATGCCAGATTGACCAGAGGGGGCGCCCTTGCATTATGAGGTGGGGGAAACTCTTCCTCTCTCCCTGGGTGACACCAAGTCACAGGTAAATTAAAAAAATATTTTTCTGAATATGGCCGGCGTGGGTTAGGGCTGGGCGATATATTTCCATAATTTTTTGCGATAAAATTTGCAATGATAACGATGATAAACGTATGAGGTTTATTTCCGATAAGACTATCACTTGCGTCCGTTTCTTCTACTTACCCAAATACAACATGAACAGCCAATCAGAACTAGACTTTCACGTTGCTGATGCGCCCACCCACTCAAAACAACGCTACTCAGGGTGACCATGTGTGTTTAGCTGACATAGGAATGAGTCACCGGCGAAATCGACCAAAAATTGTAGTTAGTAGGCGTTGGTTGACGTTAACTTGTTCCAACGTTATACAGAAATAATTTATATATTGGATCAACGTTAGTTGTCCAATAACAAATAAAGTGGCAACATCAGGTGCACCTACCTTGCAAACCATCAGTACGGCTGAAAGTTATACTTCTCCTAGCTTGTGCTCTTATTGGTAACATGACGGTAATAAAGTTAACTTCGCTAACGCTAGCTATCATAGCTGCCGACACCTGTTGTAGATAGCCCTTCTGAAGCCAGAAAAAATCTCCGTAACTTTTCTTACTGTTCACGTATGCTTACTGTTCATAGTAAATAAAGAAACGTGTACGGGCAGTTGTGAATACAATAAAGCTTAAGATTTTATCAAACCTTCACAACATTGTGTAAGTTGTCTTACGAGCAGGCGTCTGCTGGGTCCTAATGCTTATTTCATTATAAGTGAAATAATCAGAAGAAAATATTAAGGCAGATAAATGGCCTATATACAGTATATTTTTATAGAGTTCTATAGGAAAATGAGTCCGGAAAAAATAACCCTTGCAGTGATCCATCCACATCTACTCCATATCTGGCAACAGAGTGATGGTTTGGGGCTCGTTTGATAGCTCAGACCCTTGATAACTTACAGCCATTTATCCAGCCATGTGTTCCATACTGTACCAGTGTAATGTACAGCTGAATCTAGTCTCACCCCCCAAATTCAAATGCAGAGGTTATAGTATCGCTTGTAACAGTACCTGAAAATAAGATATCGACAGTTTTTTGATGTTGATGGTCACAGACTTCAGGAAGTAACAGCATGTAAAGGATATGCGACCAAATATGAAATATGATACTTTAAAAATATGTTAAAGCAAAGGGTATGAATACTTATGTAAATGAGAAATTTTAGTTTTTTATTTTTAATAAATTTGCAAAAATCTCAAAAAAACTTTTTTCACATTGTCATTATGGGGTGTTGTGTGTAGAATTTTGAGGGAAAAAATGAATTTAATCAATTTTGGAATAAGGCTGTAACAGAACAAAATGTGGAAAAAGTGAAGCGCTGTGAATACTTTCTGGATGCACTGTATATATACATACAGTACCAGTCAAAAGTTTGGACACACCTACTCATAGAAGGTTTTTTTCTGTTATTTTTACTTTTTTCCACATTTTGGAATAGTAAAGACATCAAAACTATGAGAACACATTAAATTATGCAAAAACCAAAAAAGGGTTAAACAAATAAAAAAAAGTCTTATATTTTAGATTCTTCAAAGTAGCCACCCTTTGTCTTGATAACGGCTTTGCACATTCTTGCCATTCTCTCAAACAACTTCTGTGGTAAACAGGTATTCCACAGGTAAAAAGGTGATGCCATCATGACTGTATAAAAGGATATCAAAAGACTCCTGATATCTTATTTCCAGGTACTCTTAGAAACGATACTCTAACCTCTGCATTTGAATGGATGTCTATGGGAATTGGGGGGTGGGACTAGATTTAGCTTTAAATTACACTGGAACAGTGTGGAACACATGGTTGGCTAAATGGCTCTAAGTCATCAAGGGTCTGACGTATCAAACAAGCAATGGGCGGCAGTGTAGTATAATGGGTAAGCAACTGGGCTTGTAACTGAAAGGTTGCAGGTTCGATTCCCAGGTAGGACACTGCCGTTGTACCCTTGAGCAATGTACTTCACCTGCATTGCTTCAGTATATATCCAACTGTATACATGGATACTATGTATTTAAAAAAATGCTTAAAAGTTGTGTATGTCGCTCTGGATAAGAGCATCTGCTAAATGCCTGTAATGTAATGTAATGCAATGTAACAAGCCTTAAACCATCAGTCTGCTGCCAGAAATACAGTAGATATGGATGGATAACTTGAAGGGTTTCTTCTGACTTATTTTTCCATAGAGTTCAATAGGAAAATTTGTCAGGAGAAGCAACCCTTCAAGTGATCCATCCATAAATGAGTGAGCCATTCCTAACACAGCCATAGACTGTATAGAAATATGGACAAAGTCACTGTGACATCACCCATTGCCTTCCCACAGCCTTGGAAAAACCAAATTGAGTCTCCGGATGCATTTTTCGCCGCCAGTTTGTACAAACTGCGTCTGCTCCGTGGAGCCGAAGTGACGTTGTCGGGAGCAGAGTCAACCGGATATGGCCCGGGCACAGTATGATTAACAGTTCGGGGTGGAGAAGCCACAGAACTATAAAGCCCATGACCTGACCAAACCCACCATTTTGCAAAACGAACTTGCGGTAAACTTCCTTAAGTTGCTAATGTTTTATAATATAACATTTAATTTTCATCCTAGATTTTACTGTGTCATTTATTCGCATTGAATGTGTGGTATTTGTCACATAATTTATATTCAGCTAACATCAGCTAATTTGATTAGCTAGATAGCATACCAGCTGAGCTCGGTAGCCAAGCTAGACGCACTGCATCACCACCACACATGGACGAACATAGGGTAACGCTATTGCCATCAACTATATTGACGGTCAATTAATCACGTTATTTTGACAAGACTACTTTTATTATAAATGTCCCTAGCGCCGCTAGAAAGGTAGCAAGCTGACCCCATAGTCTTAAATGAGCAAATCAACACCGTCTTTTTGGCCAACCGCTAATTAACTCAACTGTGGCAGAGCAGTCTGTCATGGTTTGTCGCTGCATGAAACCCCGTTCTGAAAACTGTTCCAGATAAAGTGGGCATTGTAGGTTAGTGGGTTCACACGCTAGCTAAAGCACAGTAACTACATTAGCTACATCGTAGCTGGCATTAACTTTTACCTGCATCCTGTAACCTAATCACAAACATTGCAAACATTTACAAACGCAGACTCCGTATTCTTTTCCGAAAAAATTATTGGTTTTATTTTAAACGTCCCCGTATTGAGTCAGTACAAACATACCGCTAACACTTTGGCTCTATTCCCCGCACATTTTCTTAATTTTTGGGACCAAAAAAAAAACGATCCAGCTGTAGAAATGTCTGGTTCGGGTTCTAGCTGGAGCAGCTGGCCAACATTAGCTAGGCAATCACGGTAGCTAGCCAACTTATATGGCCAGCCAGCAATGACTTTAAGGAAGTCGAATGACTGTTAAATTAAAATGGCTTGCCGTGAGCTATCGTTAGCTTGCTAGCTAGCTAACCCAGCATTGCTAAGCAATGGTAACGTTCATGACGGGGAGTACGGCGATTGTGTATGAGAGGGGGTGGTATAGCTAAACTAATATCTAAATTGATATGGTTATACAGGTATGGAGCAATTGATTTGAGATACTTAACCCACAGTTTGGCTGCTTGCTCCGAGATGCTGGGCCTGTAGTGTAGCTGCAACATCCCTTGCTGTCTCTCATCTCACGAAACAGTATTTTTTTCGTAGTAAACACATCATAGCTCCCTCCAACCAAAATGAATATGTGATGACAAATATGTTGAAGATGAGCGAGTAAGGCAGTCAATTTATTATGTTACAAACTGCGTCCACAAAACAACAGCTTGTTCATGGTAGGCTACTAAGGGATGTTCTCCATCGACTTCCACTCAAAAATAGTGTGTCTCCCTGTCCCAAGCATAGACTATATAAAAATAGGTCCCAAGACTCCAGGGTGCGTTTTAGACCAATGATTGTTCTCCCCCTTCTGGTCCCGCCCCTCCGAGTGAGGGCAGTGAGAACCATATAGAACCTATTTATGCCAGTAACCCCAGGACTCAACCTGTCCCTCTGATTGGTCCTGAACAAATATTAATACCCTGTCCAAACAACACAATATTTAAAAAAAATCAGCACATGCAGAGGCATTAGATGAAGGAAAGGCACCTATTACAATTACATTTTTTTGTGGGAAAAATTTATTGACTGAGTATTTTGACCACATTGCTGCCATTGAATTACATGGTGAAAGACCTATACTGGAGCCAACCGCAGTGGCGCTAGTGAGCAACGGCACCAGGAAGTGAGCTTCAGAACGAAAGCCCAGTCTTGGCCCCTTGGACATTTAATGAGCTGTGCACAGTAGCCTACACGGAAATCTGTGCGTTCTTGGAGAAACTACGGGCTTGTGGATGTCTGCATATTTCCTAATCCTACCACGTGGACAGAAATGTCCGGATTCTGTGCGTTTCCATAGCCTACTCGTGTACGGAGATAAACTGGACGGAAACGAGCCTTTTCAGCCAGTGTCTGTCTACGTTATCTTTAAATTCTATAACCATGACACATTTGCTTGCTTGAATACGAATGAACAGTGGTCAAATTTATAGAGCAATAGCTAAGATTACCAACTTCTATGCTTTAAGCATGTAACATAGTCTCCATTTACATGATCAAGGTTTGGTCAAACAATATGATAGACTATTGTCAACAATAAACAAACATCATGACAATAGATAGCCTTAGCTAGGTGTATGGGCGCTGTTTTTATAATGATAGTTACCTCCTCGGCTGAAAACATCTTGCTAATGAGTAAAAAGAAAAACTGCTCGCATAGCTCGAAGTGTCCACGTTCGCGTATTTGCGTGAGGTAGGCTATGTTTCAGCCCTAAATGTCTAAATTGTACTGACGATGCATACGTAAAGGTAAGTAGCCTAAGCTAAAATAAGAGTTTACCTGGAAGCCTGCCTACATGGCCTGGCCATGTCAATAAAATTGGCAGGAACCGCCCATTCATGACGTTTACACAATTTTAGCTGGTCTTTGCCTTTTAAATGGCGGCGGGATGTCAACAGTGTAGCATTCAAAACATTAACAAAAAAACTTATGAGGTAGGAAATATATTCAACCTGTTTATTAGACCACAAGGACACATACAATGTTTTTTGGGGAGAAAATTTGAATGTAAACAAAGAACGAGTTGTTTACAATGAAACTACATAGTATACCTTTAAGAGTTAACAAAATTATATAACTGATCAAATTAAAGACCAACGTGAATCAATAGGATAATAATTGGCGAACGTGTGGACACATGCCCACTAAAACTAACCATTTGGTAGATAATGAACAATTCAAATACAATGCAAGTGGTAATGAGTCAAGCCTGCATTGTGTTAATATGTTTAATGAAAAAGGAGGGACCAAACTTGAGAACCAGTGTATTCATGCAATAGAGAAACAATAAAAGTATATTCAACGAGTGTAATTATATTCAGCGAGTGTAATAATTCATTAATACGTAGGCTATTGGTTCGACAGCAAGCATTTATTTTTTGGCTAAATGTACTAGCCTACATCATAGGCTGGATGTAGCTACAGTACCAAGCTTGAGGAATACCAGAAGACGGGCTTCACTGCTTCGCACCCGGGTCTTTTATTTTGAAATTTTTGCCAAAAGGAGGCGTGTCTATTGTGTACCAGCCGTGAGGCATGACCCCGGATTTACACCAAGAGCGGCAGTCCTGCGCAGTCTAACAGGAAGTCATTCAATTCCAATGGAGAGCAACAAGGCGCAATTCTTCGCATTCGGATCCGAATATTATCCTTTCTTCCTGTCGTTCCGTTCCCTTGCTTCAAGGGGGGAATCCCCAAAATGCCAGGATGAAATATGGCAGCCACATCAAGTGTGATTCGGATCCAATTTAAGAAAGGGGAGGGAGTAATTATATTCCTTCGCTCCCTGGTTTATCCTCCCTCCCCATGCTCCATGTGAAAAAAGTGGGCGGTCACCACAGAACTATGTGGCGGTCACATTTAAACTCTATGGTGTTGCACTTCCGAAATGTTGTGAGGGCGGTTCGGTTCCGTTTTTGTTTTTCTCGTCAATCCTCCCTTGCAGAGCACCTTTTAAGTTTGCTTGCTGCACGTAGCAAATTGCGTCACAAGATAGCTCCCTCGAGGGAAGACAGCAAGGGAAGGGAGCGTGTTAAATTGGATTCGAATGCAGCCCTGTATTTTATATCCTTGGCGGAAGGGAGGATAAACGAGGGAGCGAGGGAATATAATTACTCCCTCCCTTTTCTTAAATTGGATCCGAATCACACTCGGTGTGGCTGCCATATTTCATCCTGGCATTTTGGGGATTCCCCCCTTGAAGCAAGGGAAGGGAACGACAGGAAGAAAGGATAGGCTACATTTCGGATCCGAACGCAGCCCATGACACCAGTTTGCTTGCTTGAATACGAATTATGAAAAACGTACCCAACCAACTCCCTTTCAAATTAAACTACTTGCGTCGCCATATTTTAGATTGGATTAACGTTGCGGCTAAGCACACTGCAACTGACCCGTCCTGTCCCGCTGATTACAACATGCTAAATTTGGATCAAATGGCCCCTAATCTTAGGGTCGTTTTAACGCACTTGTTCCTAGTTGAAAATGCACTAATGTAACGTTACATCGCTCTGGATAAGAGCGTCTGCCAAATGACTATAATGTAATGTAATCTCTGCCTCATTATATTATACTCCTGCACTTAATTTACAGGTTTTCCAGGATTTCACCACATCGCATCACAATTCCATGGCACCCTGTAGTTTACAAGCATTGGCGGGGATAATGAACGGCTACTTCACTGAAAAGTAATTAACCAAGTCAATTGTATTGTTGGCTATACTAACATAGGCTACAGGTGATATAACCCAATTCGGCATACATTTAGGTTTTCCATATGTTGCACAGCTTAATTTAGTGAACAACTAAGATTCGATGACTCCAATGTAGCGTTAGCTAACAATATTGAGCGACATCTTTAAATCGTTGTAAGCTTATTGAACATCTCATGGAGAAGTAAACCAGTAGAACGTTTTAAAACTATAAAATGAATTCTACGATCTACTGCCAAAATAACAAGCAGATTATCTTCTGCAAACATTAGCGAATGGATTTAGCAACCCGAAGAATCAAGATAGTGGGGAGGGGGGACTTACCTCGATTCGTTGATGAATTAATTAGCCTACTTCAACTCAGTCGAATGATCGCATGTGCGTGTTTAATCTGTGTTAACCAACGTGTAAAACGAGTTCAGCCAGTGCGGAAGAGGCGGTCATTTGGTTCAGCAGATGGAAGCTCGCCCCAACGAACATCCAATGCAGTTTCTGCCCTGAGCTTCAAAATAAAAGCTCATTTTATTTATATAAAAGCGCCTCGGGCGTGTTGTCTTTAGTGGTGGAAATTACTAATCACTTTACTGATTCGAATCGTTCAGTTCAGTTCAGTTCAGTACAAAGATTCTAATCACTGACTATGTGATTCGTTCACTGGGGGTCAGTTACGCAAGCGCACGAATATTCCAACAGCACGTTCAGTTCACTTTATTTGTAGTTCAGTATATCATTCGTAGGTATTGTGCAAAATGATTCCAGTCAAAAGCACAGCAAGTAAAAAAATATGAACTTTTTCTATAAACCTCATATGAACTTTTTGTTATATAGTTTTCTGGATTAGGCGACTATATGGCCGCTGCAGGTGAGCGTTTTAAATATGAATTAGAAAGCGGAAATATGACATGACAATTTGTGTGTTCACAAGTTCTGGCCATTCCGTGGTAAGTAGCTTATAGTAAAACATTGTGTTTTCAAATGGTAAAGTTGTCAAAAGGGTGGCAAGGGCCATAGTTTATCCTCTTTTATAAAAGCAGAGGTTTTTTTTTCTCCCAAATTTAATGTAGATGTTCAGTCATCTATGGGGGGAGCCCTTATACAAAGGGTTTGGCTACTGATTCGGTTGAGCCAAGTGCACTGATGTAGCCTAGTGGTATTGATCACCCAGTTCATCAGCAGGGTTGCCAGACTGGGGGATTTACACTTAAATGTAGGGGATTTTAAAATGTCATGGGGGAATTTGTATGGAAGAAAAAATGAATGGGAATCAATGATAGATGGGGGATTTTAAAATGAGGTATGGGGGGAAATTGTGAGAAAATTGTATGGGACTCAATTGAAGATGGGGGATTTTCTGAATTATTTTGGGGGGAAATTAATTTAGGCAACTGGCAACACTGTTCATCAGTAGTAGGCTACTAGATAGTCAGAGGTTCAGATTAAAATGGCAATCATTCACGCAGTGCGTGATCTAGACTCAAATTACCTGACACCAAACAAATACAGAAAAGTGCTTTAGTTAGACTTCTTACTGAATTTCAAGTGTAAAGAAGAAAAAAATATATATAGCCTCATATTGATTATTTGTGTAGCCTATATAAAACATAAGGTTATAGCATATTAGGCCTAGCTACCTAAAATAGCCTACATTTATTGTGCTATTTTGATACAAAAGAAAACACGTGTGCTTCATTTAATCAATATCATTATTACAGTTTTGAAATGGTTTAATAAGGGGCCGACATTCATGAACTCTTTTAGCTTATTGATAGTCACAGAATACATAGAGAATGTACAATATACAGTACGTAATTTTGATTAGAAATGCTTGAACCGTTTTGCTTCCGGTAACGTTACGTTGGGTGGACGTCAGATGCCAGTAGACCTACAGGTAGGTTATGATCATTTCGTAAGATCGTAGGCTATTTTTAAATGTGAAACTGTACCAAAAACAGTTGACTGGGCTATATTATTTTACTAATACTCCTGCCATTTGTTGCTAACTAATTTATTCGACCACTGAGTAGCCTGTAGCCTCTGCAGAGAGTAGGCAACTGATTCACTGTAGGCTAGGCTACCGCGGTGCAGGTATTGATTTAACCAGTTCACCAGTAGCCTACTAGTCAGCAGTTCATAGCTAGGGTATAGTCAGTTCAGTAGGACTGAACTGTGGTAGTAGGACTAGTCTGTGGTCCATACAGTTCAGTACAGTTCCTTTGAAAATCCCATCGTTCTCACTGAACTGTGATAGGCTTCCTCATGGCAACCAGAAAGTTTTCCTTTCATTATATATCTCCACGTTTCATTCCGACTATCAGGCCCACCTTTAGCTGTAACGTGAGCTGTTGCGCACGCATGCATATGAACGAATCATTGAGAGTGATGATCCGTTACACTCAGTTCACTTTAAAGATTCGTTCAAAAAGATTTGTTCGTTCACATACTGCCCAACACTAGTTGTCTTGTCTGTGGGACGTGCCCCGAGTAGCCGGAATGAAAGTTTATAAGCCTCCGTAGGCCTACGTTGTTTAGATCACTTTTAAATTGTGAATTAGGGTGAGTTAGAAGACAGTTTGACGTTTAACAATATTTTAAAGTTGCGATATGGTCAAGATAGGCAGATCCACCGTCTAATGTGGATGTCCACTGGACGTTAACAGGAGAGCCAAGAATGACGAACCAATTTCATCTTATTTAAACTGGTCATTCGTGCAACGTCACTGGAATGCGCCTGCTCAGTTGGTTTTATGAAAGAATCTCAACAACTTCCGAGTCCTGCGTGTAAATGTTGTCTGCCATGTATCAGTCTCATCTGATGTGTAGTATGCTAGGTGTGATAGATGCTAGTTTAGGCTGATATGTACTTTAAATCTAATTGAATGTACTGCTGTGTTGCTTGCTATGTGTTCTCTGATGGCTGGATGACAAGAAAAATTTCCTATGGGTGTAATAATGGAATCTATCTATGTATCAATCAATCAATCAATCACCCGGAAGAATTCTGCCACCAATGGCTGGACTGATTTGGAAAGATTTCCCCTTTGGAACGCCAATATACTGTAGCTTCTGAAGGTAGTCAGAGAATCAGATGATTTATAGTCTATGTATTTGCCGTAGGAACTTTTGCTAGGGTCTGCATGTCCACCCACCTTTGCATATTGGGGACTACAAAACTTGCTCTCAGGCAAAATAAAAAGATCCAACTCAAAAGTATAAAATGAATAATTGAGTTAGATGCGTTTTAGAAAACATATTTACCATAAAACGTGTACCTCTTCAGACACATTGAAAATGTTTAAAATGATTCAAACAATTCACACACCATAAAAGTCAAATTTATTTCTTGCACAATTAGTGTAATGAGGTATGTGCAACAGGAATTCAACGACATTCATACACAGTAGTAAAACAGAAAGCAAATAAACATTGAAGGACATGAGTTAGGACAGAAATTTATATGGCATAAAGGCCTTGGAATGCGCATGTTCACAATAATTTCATACAAAATGAATGTACAACATTGAAAAATAAAGAGTGAAACAAATATCATCATCTCAGATAAAACACCTGTCTGAAATCTAATAATCAGCTTTAGCTGACATACACATTACAGCTTGTATGTTGGCAGTTTTAAGCACTGAAAAGGCCAGTAGTGTCAAGTTAATGTTCAGAATGCATGTTGGCAATAGACATTACCATGGTTCTTTCTACAGTACATCTAAACAGTTCACATTATTTCTTTCAAACATATTACACTGGTGTCAATTTCATCATCAAAAAAGATCAGCCTTTGGTCTCCAAGGAAAATTACTTTTTCTAAAAAGTAGTAAGTTTAAATTTTTAAATGATGCAAGACTGACAAACCTCCCACTGAGGACTTCATTTGTAAGTTTTTAGGTGTTTTTTAAACAATATGAAGGGGATTTTGGTATAAAGTATCAGGTGTTCTTTTAAATTGGATGAACATTGGAAATAATTCTAAACAAAGTACAGTATAAAATGTGCTTTCACAAAATACTTCCCACAATGAGAATTTGTCAAGCGTTTCACCCGTGAACTTTCATGGTTTAATTTAAAATGTATTCTGTATTCTAAAACAAAGTATATACAAAAAGCTTTTCACCCGCATGAATTCTTTGGTGGTTATGTAAATTATTATACCTGGGAAACACTTCCCACCTGTTTTTTCTCCTGTGAATTAATTTTCCAATTTTATTGGAATTTGATTTTGTAAAAAAATTTAATTAATTAAAAGAAAACTGGGGACACTTCTGGGGCTTGTCCGCTGTATAAATTCTGTGCTGGCGATTTAACTGACTGATTTTTAAAAGCACTTCACACATTATGTACACATGGAGGGATTCTACCCTAAATCAATTTTCTGGTGGAAATTTGAATAACATCTTTTTACATAACACATCCCACACTGCCGACATACAGTGCAGTCCGTAAGAATTTGGACAGTGAGTGACACAATTAGTTTTTTTTGGCTCACTGGGTTTGGGTTAAAGGGTAAAGTGCAGACTTTCTGCTTTAATTTGACGGTTTGTACGTCCATATCGGGTGAACCGTGTAGCAATTGTAGCCATTTTTATACATAGCCCCCCCCCCCCCCCCCATTTTAGGGGACCAAAAGTACACTGCCTGGCCAAAAAAAGTCGCCCGCAGCACTGTGAATCCATTTGTAGGGCTTTTCACCTGTATGAAATCTCTGGTGGTTCCTGAAATTACCAATTGGAACAAGCACTTCTGACAGTGAATACATTTGTAAGGATATTCACCTGTATGAATTCTCAGGTGTGTATTTAATCAGATTTTGCTTTAAAACAATCCTCACACAGAATATTTATAGGGCTTTTCACCTGCATGAACTCCCTGGTGGCTTTTTAAATGAGACATTGTGGGAAGGCACTTACCACGCTGAGAACATTTGTAGGGACTTTCACCTGTATGAATTCTCTGGTGGCCATTTAACTGGGATACTGTGGGAAAGCTCTTTCCACACTGAGTACATATGAAGGGCTTTTCACCTGTATGAATTCTCTCGTGGCTTTTTAAATTAGCTATTTGGGGAAAGCACTTCCCACACTGAGAACATTTATAAGGCTTTTCACCTGTATGAATTCTTATGTGGTTATTTAGATGAGATATTGTGGAAAAGCACTTCCCACACTGAGAACATGTGTATGGCTTTTCACCTGTATGAATTCTCTGGTGGCTTTTTAAATGAGATATTGTGGAAAAGCACTTCCCACACTGAGAACATTTGTAGGGCTTTTCACCTGTATGAATTCTGTGGTGGCGATTTAAATTAGCTATTTTGGAAAAGCACTTCCCACACTGAGTACATATGAAGGGCTTTTCACCCGTATGAATTCTGTGGTGGCTATTTAAATTAGCTATTTGGGAAAAGCACTTCCCACACTGAGAACATTTATAAGGCTTTTCACCTGTATGAATTCTTATGTGGTTATTTAGATGAGATATTGTGGAAAAGCACCTCCCACACTGAGAACATGTGTATGGCTTTTCACCTGTATGAATTCTCTGGTGGCTTTTTAAATGAGATATTGAGGAAAAACACTTCCCACACTGAGAACATTTGTTGGGCTTTTCACCTGTATGAATTTTCTGGTGGCGATATAAATTAGATGTTTGGGAAAAGCACTTCCCACAATGAGAACATTTGTAGGGCTTTTCACCCGTATGAATTATCTGGTGGCGATTTAACTGGGATACTGTGGGAAAGCTCTTCCCACACTGAGAACATTTGTAAGGCTTTTCTTCTGTATGAATTCTCTGGTGGCGATTTAAATAACTTATTTGGGAAAAGCACTTCTCACACTGAGAACATTTATAAGGCTTTTCACCTGTATGAATTCGTATGTGGTTATTTAAATTAGCTATTTGGGAAAAGCACTTCCCACACTGAGAACATTTATACGGCTTTTCACCTGTATGAATTCTTATGTGGTTATTTAGATGAGATATTGTGGAAAAGCACTTCCCACACTGAGAACATGTGTATGGCTTTTCACCTGTATGAATTCTATGGTGGCTTTTTAAATTAGCTATTTGGGAAAAGCACTTCCCACACTGAGAACATTTATAAGGCTTTTCACCTGTATGAATTCTTATGTGGTTATTTAGAGTAGATATTGAGGAAAAGCACTTCCCACACTGAGAACATGTGTAGGGTCTTTCACCTGTATGAATTCTGTGGTGGCTTTTTAAATGAGATATTTTTGAAAAGCACTTCCCACACTGAGAACATTTATAAGGCTTTTCACCTGTATGAATTCTTATGTGGTTATTTAGAGTAGATATTGAGGAAAAGCACTTCCCACACCGAGAACATGTGTAGGGCTTTTCACCTGTATGAATTGCACCTTTTTTTCTATGAATTGTCTTCCTTTGAAGGAAATTCAAAAGGCTTGAGTTTTTCCTTGAATTACTTATGGGTTCAGGGACCACATTCTTTCTCTGGCAATGAATATGTTTATTGCTACTGCTTTTACTCTTCTGGACAATTATGGTCTGATTATTTTCATTGTTTATGTCACAGTGATGATTTATGTCGCCACATTGGGTCGGCAGGTCATGACTTTCTTCTTTTTTACAGTTTGGATTTGGCTCTCCTGCACATTGCCATGGTTTAGTCTGGTCTTTGTGATCAACACCAGCTCCATTCACCAAAGTTTTCATGAGATCACTCACTAAAATTTCACTGGATTCACACCTCATTTGATCAGATTTAACATCAACACATTTAATATCCTGCAAGTCACTGATGTGCTCTGCCTTAAGGTATCCTCCATCATCAGTCTCCGTTTTGATTTGGTCAGGATGCAGATGGGTTACATATCCCAGCTCTGTACAGTCAAGTCTCTCTGTCTTAATAAGATCCCCAATGCGGGTGGAGCCCAGATCTGTTTCTATTTTAATCAGTGATGCGTGTGTGTGGTGTACATCACTGACCCCGCTGTGTGCTGTAACACACTCTGGCTCCAGTGTGTTGAGTCCTGGGGCAGCACACTCAGTCTGTGACTCTGCCATGTGGAGACAGACTCCAGTCCACTGAGTTCCTCTTCTTTCTGTCTGATCCTGTGCTGCTCAGTGAGCTCTGGTAGTGTTGTCTCAGTGTCCCGTCTCCTGTCTCCCGTCTCCTGTCTGCATCATACTGCTGCTTAAACGTGTGCAAAATTGCAGCTTCTGGAGGGAAACAGGGGAAGGGATTTAGCCTAAATCCAACAGGTCTTACTGCACTAGCCGACACATTCTTTACACTCTGCAGTCCTGCAGAAGCCCCTTGCATTATGAGGTGGGGGAAACGCTTCCTCTCTCCCTGGGTGACACCAAATCACAGGTAAATAAAAAAAATATTTTTAACTTCTACTGTGTCCGTGTGTTCTTTTGAGTGTTTTCTTATAGCAGTGTGGAAGAAAGCCCTTTCTGAAGTGCCTCAGAACATGTGCAAGTTTACATCTGTGTTTTGGTCAGCTTTGTTTGTCTGTGAGAAAATAAACTCGACTCATAAAATAGAGGAAACTAGCAGAACAGATGACCTTGTGTAACGGCCTTAATGCTAGGCTAGCCGTGGCAGGGGGTGCCCCCAGAATATTTGAGTCGCCACCCAGGTGAAATAAGTCACCAGGTAGGGTTGTTGTCGGTGGAGAGACAATTACATCATTTTCACAAAATTAACTATCAAACCTTAAGCATTCTGTATGTCTGAAGGTAGCCGGTCAAACAGAAGTGTGTAGTTGGCCATTTAGCCTTCAGCACTTAGGAAACTCCTTGCATTGCATAAGTGGCCCGGAAATGAATTGGAATGAGCTTCAAATTTCCTTTAGCAGTAAATGTACAAGAGGCCTATTTATTTGAGCCCTATGTTTGGAATCCGAATTGGTCTAAGCAACGTTTTGACATTTAACTAAGAATGTTATTCCATAAATCTTTTAAAAAGTGATTTAAAAAGTTTTGCCACTGGTTTGCCCTCTTTACGTTCATTGTTATCATGCAATGACGTCACCATTTAAATATTGGCCAATTTGCAAGCCTTCTTAAATACAACCCATCACTTTATTCTATTTTTGTAACTGCCATACGGGGCTATTGTCTGTAAGCTGGTACACATTTTCCGCTCTTCAGGAAATAAAAGTAAAATCAAATCAGATGAGTTTTAAACTATGTATTGGCCCAAGTAATTTTTGATGGAGGTCAACTACCACACGTCCACCCACATGTTCATATTGGGACGACACATTCTGGAAAATCAAAAGATTCTAACTGAATAAAGAAGGGTGAAATGGATACTGAAAAATGTCTTGTAATTGAATCAGAACTATACCCATAGAATTGTTGAAGGATGTTGCCGGATAATCCTTATTATTATTATTAAAAAATTTTTTTTTGCATATTTCCAAGGTTAAAAATAGGATTCAACCCCAATGAAATTTGGGTTAAAATTATTCCTCTGAATGCCTAAAAATGGAATCAGGTGAGTTGTAGAATATGCATTTACCCCATTTGGTTTAACGACCGTGGGCCTGATTTACTAAGACCTTTAGCGAGTGCAAAGCCAATAACATGACAAATGATTGGTCGTGGTATTTGTTGGTATTTGTTTTGCACCAATCATTGGTTGTGTTATTAGTTTTGCGTGTGCTAAAGGTCTTAGAAAATCAGGCCCCAATTGTCCACCATAATTTGCCTATTACTGTTATTAATTTTGAGGGGAAAAAAAAAAACTTCACTTTCAGACAAAAATGCATTTATAAATGGTTAAAATAATTCACAATCTGATGAGTCGAAATTATTTGTTGCACAATTAATGTTATGAGTTAAATACAAAAGGAATTAAGGTACATTTACAAACAGGAGTAGTAAAGAGAATACAATTAAACAATGGACATATGAGTTTATATAGAAATTCACATGGTGTAAAGCCGTGGAATGTGCACATTCACAATGTAAAATTATTTCTTACACAATTTATATACAGCATTGAAAAATATAGAGTGAGACAAAGACACTCAACTGATATCTCAGATAAAACATACTGTTTGAAGTCCAATGATCAGCTTTAGCTTACATACACATTATAGCCTCTACACTGGCAGTAGAAGAACTGAAAAGACCAGTACTGTAAAGTTAATTTTCAGAATTGAAGACCCTGGTGCTAAAAGTACTGAAGTCACAAAGTGTCTATTTTGAGAAAAACAAATCCGAAAATATCATTGATCCATAAAATCAGCCATTAAAAGTTTTGCTGTTTTTATGCATTGCTTAGGTACCTTTTCTGTTAACAATATTTATAGGGTGGACTTAGCTAAACAAATACAACATGTTTCTATGCTCAACTTGAATAGTCTAAAAATGTGATTTCAGTACTTTTAGCACCAGGGTCTTCAATTTCAGATGTTGTAATAAACATTAGCCATTTTCATCCTACAGTACAAACAGTTTCCACCATTTCTTTCATACAACTTACACTGGTGTGTTATCACAAAATATCAGCCTTTGGACTACAAGGGAAATTACTTTTTCTAAACAATAAAATGGTCACAAGAAATTGTTATGAAAGGAAAATTTGATTCCAGTCTAACCTAATCCTTGTGTTGTTTTTCCCAATGCCTATCCAAAACACAATCAGCACTGAATACCACAGGAGAACTATAAAATGGGCTACTGTGAAATACAAAAGGTTTGCTAAAAAAAAGTGATGGTCACAAAAGGAATTCATTACAAGTACAAATTTCCACCTGAAAACTCATTGGAAAATATCTAAAATTAAATATTTTATGTGAGGAGCCAGTACCCTGGAGTGTTGTTTTGATCAGGCTCTGTGGAAAAGTCTCTTTAGTCTGTAGAAAAGCTGTGTGATTTAGCTCTTAGAGATTTTAAAAATTATTTAAATTATAGTTCATAATATTTATATGTGAATATGTTTGTATGTATATACAAATGTAATAACATATAAACATAATGACAACTTTGTTCAAAAGCATAATTATTCACAATGTGGTCATTTGGCAGAGGCCTTTCGCCAAAGCAACAAAACTAAATTAACCAACCATTTTGCTTTTTCACTTTTTGCAGTTATGATTTATATGAGTTATAAAAAATTTTCTGGTGTCACTTTAAAACCAGGGAGGGAATTTTAAGAATTTCTACAATAAACAAAGACAGCGAGTGTTTTTGGTAAAAAATGTAAAGATTTAAAGAACCCCTCCAAATATATTCAGAACCCTTAAAATATTCTATATTTAATAAGAATTAGTTTAGTATGGCTTTTCCAACACATGTTCAATAAACTACTGAAAATGGCTTCATAGCATCTATACTTCCGCCCTCATTGAGAATGCCAGCATCTATGAATGCAAATGCAAATTGGCAATGCCCCCATGCCCTCACAGTCCCTTCCCCCTTTGCCCCACATAAGCCGGCTAAGTAACACTGCAACAATGTGGAAATAACGTTCCAGAAACATACGCGTTTCAGCCTCAGTCGGACTCGGAGTCTGAAGAAGAGCCTACTGTTCTCCAAAATTGCTTGCAACTGAAAACTAGCCTACCGTAACTAGCTAGTTAGTAAGGTGGCATTGGTCACAGGGAGATGGACGGCAGTGTAGTATAATGGTTAAGGAACTGGCCTTGTAACCGAAAGGTTGCAGGTTCGATTCCCAGCCGGACACTGCCGTTGTACCCTTGAG
The DNA here is from genome assembly GCA_029718625.1 of Synaphobranchus kaupii. Taxonomy (NCBI): domain Eukaryota; kingdom Metazoa; phylum Chordata; class Actinopteri; order Anguilliformes; family Synaphobranchidae; genus Synaphobranchus; species Synaphobranchus kaupii. Next base: position 1,421,686 of record CM056379.1, read on the forward strand.
CAAGGTACTTAACCTGAATTGCTTCAGTATATATCCAGCTGTATGAATGGATAAATGTAATAAGAAGTTGTGTAAGTCGCTCTGGATAAGAGCGTCTGCTAAATGCCTATAATGTAATGTAATGTAATGAGATGGATTTTAATATTTGCCCTATTAAAGCTATTAATAGTTCGTAAAATGTCCGTGAGCTGGCGAAATAAATCTCTACTGATGTCAAAATCAACTTTTTTAGCAAAACCCAACTTTCACATGAGGTTCTGGAGGCAGTATATATAAAATATGCGGTAACGTCGGTAACGGACCAAACACGGATTCCTTCTATATTATCAGTCACATCCACAGGATTATTTATGAATAAAGTCCAACCATTTTTGTTTAAGAATGGGCTTCTTTGTTAAAGATAGGACCAAAGTTCTAAAACTGCAACAACTGTCACTACAATATGACGAACTAATCAGCTCTGTGTGCCGTTTCAATTTGGAGTCAAAAACGTCCATACGAGAAGCTAATCACCTGAAAGAATTCTGTGGTGGCAAAATAAATTACTTGCTTTGAAAATGCACTTTACTCACTATGTACACATGTAGGGATCCTCAACTGAATGAATTTCTGGTGGTAATTTAAGTTGAATTTTGTTACATAACACTTATCACACTGTGTGTGTACACTTGTGCGTACACAGATTTTCACCTGTATGAATTCTCAGGTGTGTATTTAAATCATATTTTGTATGAAAACACTTCTCACACTGCACACTTGTACAGCTTTTTTACTGGTATGAATTCTCATGTGTTTATTTAAAGCGTATTTTGTAATGAAACACTTCTCACACTGTGCACACTTGTATGGCTTTTCACCTGTATGAATTCTCAGGTGTCTATTTAAATCGGATTTTGCATTAAAACACTTCTCACACTGTGCACACTTGTACGGCGTTTCACCTGTATGAATTCTCAGATGTGCATCTAAACCACTTTTGAAATTAAAGCACTTCTCACACTGTGTACATTTGAAGGGTTTTTCACCTGTATGAATTCTCTGGTGGCTATTTAAATGAGATTTGTTAGAAAAGCACTTCTCACACAGAGAACATTTGTATGGCTTTTCACCGGTATGAATTCTCTGGTGACTACTTAAATTAGATATTTGGGAAAAGCACTTCCCACAGTGTATACATTTGTAGGGCTTTTCACCTGTATGAATTCTCTGGTGACTACTTAAATTAGATATTTGGGAAAAGCACTTCCCACAGTGTATACATTTGTAGGGCTTTTCACCTGTATGAATTCTCAGGTGTATTTTTAAATCGGATTTTGCATTAAAACACTTCCCACAATGAGTACATTTGTAGGGCTTTTCACTGGTATGAATTCTCAGATGTGCAATTAAACCACTTTTTAAATTAAAGCACTTCTCACACTGTGTACATTTGTAGGGCTTTTCACCTGTATGAATTCTCTGGTGACTACTTAAATTAGATATTTGGGAAAAGCACTTCCCACAGTGTATACATTTGTAGGGCTTTTCACCTGTATGAATTCTCAGGTGTATTTTTAAATCGGATTTTGCATTAAAACACTTCCCACAATGAGTACATTTGTAGGGCTTTTCACTGGTATGAATTCTCAGATGTGCAATTAAACCACTTTTTAAATTAAAGCACTTCTCACACTGTGTACATTTGTAGGGCTTTTCACTAGTATGAATTCTCTGGTGGCTATTTAAATGAGATTGGGTTGGTAGATCCTGAATGTCTTCTTTTTTACAGTTTGCATTTGGTTCTCCTGCACATTGCCATGGTTCAGTCTGGTCTTTGTGATCCACACCAGCTCCATTCATCACAGTATTCATGAGATCACTCACTAAACTTTCACTGGATTCATCCTTCATTTCATCAGGTTTAATCTGAACACATTTAATATCCTGCAAGTCACTGATGTGTTCTGGTTTAAGGTATCCTCCATCATCAGTCTCTCTTTTGATTTGGTCAGAATGCAGATAGGCTACATATCCCAGCTCTGTACTGTCTAGTCTCTCTGTCTTAAGATCCCCAGTGTGGGTGGAGCCCAGATCTGTTTCTACTTTAATCAGTGATACGTGTGTGTGGTGTACATCACTGACCCCGCTGTGTGCTGTAACACACGCTGGCTCCAGTGTGTTGAGTCCTGGTGCAGCACACTCTGTCTCTGACTCTGTCATGTGGACAGACTCCAGTCCACTGAGTTCCTCTTCTTTAGGTCTGATCCTGTGCTGCCCAGTGAGCTCTGGTAGTGTTGTCTCAGTGTCCCGTCTCAGACAGACACCTGCCTGCATTATACTGCAGCTCAAAGGTGTGCAGAAGTGCAGCTCCTGGAGGGAAACGGGGGAAGGGATTTAGCCTTAATTAAACAGGTCCTACTGCAGCAGCTGACACATCCTTTACCCCGTATTGCTACACAAGCCAGGTAGAGACAGAACGAGCCATTTGGCACGTCTTCCACTTTGCTTTGACATGTCTGCCAGGAGATAGCTAGCGTTACTGACCTAGCTTACAAGCTATAAGACCAATACGCGTAGCGGACACCTTCACATCCACCACGGTGCGGGGGTTCCCCCGGGCACGGAGGGCTATAGTCTGATTTATTAATTTGAGATTTTAACATTTGACTATGTGTTAATAGACAAGCAGGGGCTACAAGTCGAAAAGACAACGAACGTTAGCCTCACACAAAATGCGCAGCTGAATAAAGCTACCGAAAATATCACTATGGTCACTGCTGAAGCAAGTTGGAGAGTGAGTAGCCTATGTGGTTTATTTCTCAAGTAGTAGTAAAGTTATGCTAGCGGTGCCCAAAAATACCACGAATACATTATCAAAACAAGCTAAAATACCAAAAAATTATGTCATTAAAAATTAAGATCCTGCGAAGCTTCCACATCGACTGACGATTCAAAACGCAATGACAGTGCGGCTAGTCTAGCTAACGTTACCTCCGCTGCGGTAGCTTGCAGCCTGTCGACGGATTCACGCTGTCAGAGTTTCCTACACAGTTAATCTATTTGCATAACACACTGAGGCTGTAATTTAAAGAGAATGAAATGCTCAGATCTGGCTGAACTGCTTCAAAGCACCTGTCCCTTCTTCCACCTGTCACAGCATTTATGCTCTTTTTAACTATTCCTGTGACTGTGGCTGCAGAGACCATTTTCAAAACTGAAACTTATCAAGAACTAGCCTACCCTAGAAGCAGGGCGACGCAGCCACTAGGCTACTACTATCTTAGTTTAATTAGTAATACTAGTAACGTTAGGCTAGTAGCCTACTTTATAGCAGGACAGGAGGACAGGACTAGAGGAATCTCAAGTTGGAGTAACGTTAGGCTGATTTAATTTATTTACCTTGAACCCATATGTGTCAACCTCTGGAGAGAGCTGCTCTTATTTTCACGCCTGCAAAACTGTATAAATTAACCAAAAACCTGATAGTACAGTATCTATCTATTAAAATCACTAGCCACCACTGTTATTTGTGTGATTCAAGTTTATTTAAAATATTCCTGTATTTAGCTTTTTACATAATAATGACTGTGTAAATTCAGTTAAAACGGTTAAACAGTCACAGAGACACCCCACATGATTTAGCCTACCCCACACACCCCAGTGGAGGAAAGATACATATCACAATTTCCTAAATTATGCATGAGCCGTGTTGCATGAGCTTGTGGCACTTTTTTGCAGTTTTCCTATCTTACTAGCCTACATAATAGCTTTGATAGCCTAGACGCTACTGCATCTTTGTGGTTTTTAGATCATAGCTACAGATCTGATGCAGCTACTTGCTTTTCCCACGGCCGAATAGCAGAGAGAGAGAAAATGCGATTGCTGCCATTTAATTATGTTGGAAATGTTTGGGGGGGGGGGGCAACTTATTAGACTAGATTTCCCGTATCATTAACCTTATACGCCCGCATAGGCTACCTTCGAAAAGGTGAAAAAGGCGTATTTTATACGGGCAAACTGTAGCCTACGGGTTGACAGATGTGAAACTTGCGGTGGAGCCCTGACAAACTGCGTTACGCCACTGGCTAAGACAAGTAAACTGGCAGATGCTAAACAAACACATTTTAACCCGGTAATTCTCAACTATGCTACAATGCGTTTCACTGGCTTAAAATCATACTATTAAAAGTAACCATAGTGAGGCTAGTTTATGCTAAAACTATGACTGACAAGAAACACTGTCGTGAACACAACAGGTTGCACTTTGCAATAGATTTGCATCACAAATCTGTATACGTTAGATACTAGCTACAATATAGGCTACATAAAATGTAGGATTGATTTTAAAAATTACTTTTAAAGCACACTTAGGTCTGGCTCAGCTGGCTCCTCATATTTCAGATATGTTAACCCCCTATGAGCCAAAGCACAGCCGGAGGTCCTTGGGAAAGGATCTTTCGGTTGTTCCACAGTCTAGGTTGAAAACAAAGGGTGATCAAGCTTTCTCCATCAGGGCTTCTAGACTGTGGAATGACCAGCCCGAGGACTTTTCTTCTTTTAAATCACTTTTAGAAACACACTTTTTTTCCGGCCTGCTTTTACTTGATCTTTTAATTTCACTACTGACATTTAATGAGGTGTGCACAGTAGCGCGCACGGAAATGTGTGCGTTCTCGGAGAAACTACGGCGCGTGGATGTCTTCAAATTTCCCAGCACGTGGACAGAAATGTCCGGATTCTGTGCGGGTTTTTTTTTTTCGTCCACTGTCTGCCTACGTTATATTTAAATTCCTCAACCACACTGCAATTGACCCGTCATGTCTTGTCTTGATCCTGTAAAAGTCCCGTTGTTTACAACATACTAAATTAGGATCAAATAGCCCCTAATGCGCTCTGCACATGTTCTCCCAGTTTTCACCAAATCGCATCACAATTCAATGGCACCCTTTAGTTTACAGCCATTGGTATTGTAACTTGTATTGTATTACATACAGATACAACAAAATTCGTCATATTTCTAGGATTTCCACGGATCAATTTACCGAACAACCGTAAGAATCCTATATGGCGCCGCCATTGTAACGTTAGTTAACATATTGGGCGACATCTTAAAATCATTGTAAACGTATTGAACATTTTATGAGAAGTAAGGTTGGACGAGTAGGCTACGACGTTTTAAAACTCTAAAATGAATTCTACAATATACTGCCAAAATAGCATGCAGACATCTTGTGGAAACATTAGCGAATGGAAAGCAACCCGATTTTAAAGAACAAGATTGTAGGGGGAAACTTACCCGGATTCGTTGATGAATTAATTACTTCAACTCAGTATTTTGTTTAACTTAATGTAATGTAAATCTTTTGATTTGGAGGCGAATTCTTCTTCTTAATGTTTACTGGCAGTTGTCACACAACGAAATGGTGCATTACCGCCACCAACTGGAATGGAGTGTGGATCGGGATTATTAACGACAAATTTCAATTAAAAAATAAATAAAAACACAAACTCAAACAATTTAGTTCTTTGAAGATATTGAAACAAAAACGAAAATCACTTATCTCCTGAACTTCTCTGTAATGTCTCTTAAATCACATTTGAGTCTCTTTTCTCTAATTTTGAAATTAAATATTGTCTCTCCAGAATATCGAGGGCAGTAGAGCATAACCTGTTCAATTGTCTCTTCCTGATCACAATATTCACATTTTCCTGTGTTATGTTTTTTCATTATAAATAATGTACTATTCAGTCCTGTATGTCCAACTCTTAAACTGTTAATCTAGATATTATTGATTCCTCTCTTCTGTTCCTCCCAGAACATCTCATGTGACTGAATGTTCTTTGACATTTATACAAACAGGCAGAGGTGTAAAATCCAGCTTCAGAAAGTAAAAGTCCCCAGCATTTTGTTCCAATCACCTGGATTTGCTAATTAGTACAATTCTATTAAGCCATTACTGAAGAAAGCAAACCTCGAACCTGACAAACTGGAAAACTATAGACCCATTTCAAATCTTCCATTTCTATCAATAATACTAGAGAAAGCTGTTGCGAAGCAACTTGGTGCATACCTTAGCTCAAACCATATCCATGAAATATTCCAGTCAGGATTTAGACCCTACCATAGCACTGAAACGGCACTTGTTAAAGTTATCAACGATTTACTATTATCAGCCGACCAAAACTCTGTGTCTGTTCTTGTACTCCTTGACCTAAGTGCAGCTTTTGATACAATAGATCATGAGATTCTACTGAACAGACTACAGGGCTGTGTTGGACTTAATGGCCAAGCACTTGCATGGTTCAGATCATACTTATACAATAGGAAGCAGTTTATTAAATTAAATGAAGAAGTATCCAGTTACTCAGTAATGAAATATGGTATTCCACAAGGATCAGTGCTAGGTCCAGTACTCTTTTCATTATATATGCTACCACTTGGTGATATTATTCGGGCACATGGGGTAGATTTCCACTGCTATGCGGACGATACGCAGATATACATTTCCATGAAACCCGGCGAGGCACTACCACTTTCTCGGTTAGAGGCTTGTATTTTAGATATTAAAGCTTGGATGCTTTCTAATTTCCTGCTCCTAAACTCAGAAGCCTGAAATGCTGGTTTTAGGTCCAAAAAAACAAAGGGAGAAATTGTGTATCTGTGAAATCTACTTTAAATTTTGATGGTTGTTTAGTTGTTCCAAATTCAGCTGTGAAAGACCTAGGTGTTACTATAGACCTAGATCTAACTTTTAGCGCGCACATAAAAAACATATCTAGAGTAGCTTTCTTTCAGTTAAGGAACATAGCTAAAATTAGGCACTTCCTATCAGAAGGGGACACAGAGAAATTGATCCATGCTTTTGCTATGTCTAGGCTAGATTACTGTAATGCCCTGCTATCTGGCTGCCCTAAATCCTTGTTTTAGGGCAAAACTTGATGAGCGGTAGAGCGCCACTACTGTGGAACACCCTACCAAAATTTATAAGGGAGTCAGACACAGTCTCAATATTTAAGTCTCGATTAAAAACGCACCTTTATGATCAGGCTTATAACGAGTTGTAGTCTGGAGACAGGACCAGAGAAGCCTTTAGCCATAGAGTACTGTGGAGTGGCATCCTTTCCTTACTGTCACCTGCCAACAGCTGTGACCCCCATCTTCCTGGGCTTGCTCTTGATAGGTGGGTAGGATTGTCTTCCCTCTCATGACTGGATGGATTCTCAAACTCTGTCTTCATAGCTATGCAGCCATAGATTACTCCTGGCGGGGGCACTTCATAGCTATGCAGCTATAGATTACTCCTGGTGGGGGCACTTCATAGCTATGCAGCTATAGATTACTCCTGGCGGGGGCACTTCATAGCTATGCAGCCATAGATTACTCCTGGCGGGGGCACTTCATAGCTATGCAGCCATAGATTACTCCTGGTGGGGGCACTTCATAGCTATGCAGCTATAGATTACTCCTGGCGGGGGCACTTCATAGCTATGCAGCCATAGATTACTCCTGGCGGGGGCACTTCATAGCTATGCAGCTATAGATTACTCCTGGCGGGGGCACTTCATAGCTATGCAGCCATAGATTACTCCTGGCGGGGGCACTTCATAGCTATGCAGCTATAGATTACTCCTGGCGGGGGCACTTCATAGCTATGCAGCCATAGATTACTCCTGGCGGGGGCACTTCATAACTATGCAGCCATAGATTACTCCTGGCGGGGGCACTTCATAACTATGCAGCCATAGATTACTCCTGGCGGGGGCACTTGTCCAACCCAAAAAAAGTCATCACTCAATCCCATCATTTGAATTCTAAATAAAGTTTGGAGTATTTCAATCAGGATATCTCGCCTACTTTCTGATTGAGTATGTTTCAAACTCATTAAAGATGAGTTTGAATTCGAACATAAAATCACTGTTAATGGCCTAATCTCTTATACCCACTGTAATGCTAACAAAATTGCCACCATCTCCCCTGTATAGATAGGACATCTTCCATGTCCGAAAATTGAATGCTGGTACTACAAATGCTACTACGAGTCTACTACCAACCAGTCTACTACGGATTATAATATTTGCTTTTTATATACGTCTCTATTGGCTGTTCATTCATGATAATTTTTTTGTCATTCTTCTTCTCTAGTATCTGTAAATCTACCATTGGTTTAGGGAATAACCTATACTGTTAGGCTAATACATAGCTGATGAATTTCCATTTCTCTTGATGTACAGTTGAAGTCGGAAGTTTACATACACTTAGGATGAAGTCATTAAAACTTAATTTTTAACCACTCCACAGTAGGGATGGGACGAATACCGGTTATTTCAATATACGTATTGTGATAAAATTTCTGACGGTTATCATACAGTGTCAAATTTTCATAATCTCATTTACCGTGGTACCGTGTCAAACTTTCATAATCTCATTTACCGTGGTTTTATACGACTAATCAGAATGTTTGTAAACAAAGGTCGCCAAGATACTTCCGGGTGGATAACTGACATCCTGTCAGCAGCGGAAGTAGTTAATTTACGTGGTAAATACGAATCAACTGAAGAAAACATTAGCGATTATGCCGAAATCGTGTTGTGTTTGGGATTGTAATGCCAAATGTACCCAGGCACATAATGGATTAGGTTTAGGCTTTTTCCGTTTTCCCCGCTGTAAAGTCTAAATGGACCCAACAGAACCTGTGGATACAGAGATTAGGACGGGAGGATAACGTTAACACAGATCCAACAGCCTTAGTACGATTACCGGGCGGTCTCGCTTGTTCTTCTTTTACTACTTGAATTTCAAATGTTTGAAACATTTATCCAAAAAAGTACATAATGCTTCTGATAATTTAATTGTTTAATTTATTTGTGGTTTATTTATTTATAGTGTTAACCAGAGGTTAAATAAAAATGTTTGCGTTTCACATTCCTTTGGTGAAATGATTTCAGTGTTTATTAGCACTTTTTAAACATTTTGAACACATTTTAACAACACTGTGATAATACCGAAAACCGTGACATCTGTGGTCACAATAACCGTGACATGAAATCTTCATACCTTCCCATCCCTACTCCACAGATTTTATGTTATCAAACTATAGTGTTGGCAAGTTTGCATGACACAAGTAATTTTTCCAACAATTGTTTACAGACAAATTATTTCACTTTTATTTCACTATATCACAATTCCAGTGGGGCAGAAGTTTACATACACTAAGTTGACTGTGCCTTTAAATTTTTAATATTTGGTCGCATATCCTTTGCATGCCATAACTTCCTGATGTCTGTGACCCAACAACATCAAAAGATTCTTGATATCTTATTTTCTGGTACTCTTACAAGCGTTTATAAACAGGGCTAGTAAAAGAGAAAGCAATGACACAGTGAAGGACATGAGTTCAAACAGAAATTTCCAGAAAATAAAAAGCCTTGTTATGAGCATTCACGATGTAAAATGACTACATTCAATATACGTACGTATATACAACACTGAAAAATAAAGAGTGAAACAAAGGTCATCAACTGATATCTCAGGTAAAACACCCATCTGAAATCTAATAATCAGCTTTAGCTGACATACATATGATAGCATCTATATTAGCAGTAAAAGAATTGAAAAGAACAAGAACATTCATTTTCAGAATATATGTTGACAATAGACACTACCATGTTTCTTTCAATAGTATATCCAAACAGTTCACCTTATTTCTTTCAAACATATTACACTAGTGTCAATTTCATCATCAAAAAATATCAACCCTTGGTCTACAAGGAAAATTACTCTTTCAAAAGAGTAAGAAGTCATACACTTGTTCTTAAAGAAAAATGAGATCCCAGTCATTGTGCTGTTTTTCGAATGCCTGTCCAAAATACGATCAGCAAGGAATACCACAGGGGGAACTATACACTGGACTACTATACAACAGGACAGGTTTGCTACAAAACTGCAGATCACAAATAATTCATTACAAGTGCAAATTTCCACCTGAAAATGTATTGGAAGATGGCTAAAATTCAAAATTGTATTTGAGGAGTCAGTACCGTATTGTAGTGCTATGATAAGAAGGCTCTGTGGAAAAGGTCCCTTTAGCCGCTAGAAAAGGGGTATGGTTTTTCACCAGAATAATTTTACTGCTGACAAATATAACATACAGTATATGCTAGATTTAAACAGTTCAATTATATGGCTTAACATTATAATGGTTCATAAAACATTTGAAAAAAAACCATGCCAATGTGTGTATAAATACAATAAAACCTTCCACTAAGTACATGTAGAGGCCTTCATTTCAAGAGTTTTCAGGTGTTTTTCTGAAACAATATGAAGGGATTTTGGTATAAATTAGCAGGTATTCTTTTAAATGGGAACCTTTGAAACAACTCCTACACAAAGTACACCAAAACGTATGCTTTCATAAAATACATCCCACAATGAGTCCCAAAATTTGTCAAGCTTTTAACATGGGTTAATTTAAAATGTATGATTCTATTTTAAAACAAAGTATATGTTTTTCACCTGCATGAATTATTTGGTGGTTAAGTAAATTATGTACATGGGAAACACTTCCCTCACTGAGGATATGGTTTTTCACCCGTGAATAAACTGTTTGATAGCTACTGAATTAGATTTTTTAAAATTTATTATTATTATTATTTTTTTTTTTATAAAGTCCTTCCCATATTGGGGACACTTGTGGAGCTTTTCTTGTGTATGAATTCTGTGCGGGCGATTTCAATTACTTGTTTTAAAAGAGGGATTCTCCACTGAATTCATTTTCTGGTGGAAATTTAAATAATTTTTTGATTTTGTGAAATAACCCATCCCAAGTCCTACATGTGTAGATGGCATTTCTGAATGATCTGGGCCACCTTTCCCGATAACGCTCAATCTTAGGGTTAAGTGCGATTTCAACGAGCAACTCTACGATGGCTCTAATTTGTAACACGCGTTTCCAAAAACAGTTCTTAAAGCGTGAACGCGCAGTCACCTCTTAAGAGATACTTAATCAGAGGTGGAAAATCAGGGTTCAGAAAGTAAAAAGTCCTCCCCAGTATTTAGTTCCAATCACCTGGATTTGCTAATTTGCACAATTCTTCAGCCAGGAGGTAGAACTAATTAGTGAAATCAGCTGGCTGAGTTCTTGGGTGGAAGAAACACATAGCAGGACTTTTCCTTTCTGATCCCTGGATTTTACATCTCTGTACTTCTGTCTGTGGTGCTGCTGATACGAGAGGAGGAGGGGCGATAGATTGGATGACGTGAACGCTATTGTGATGTCCAATACATGGCCGGTTAGGCACGTCAAAGTTTCTTTTGAAATAAAATCTTTTCCCCACTGATTTTACTTGTCTCAATCTTATTTATAGGGCTATTTATGGAATGGCTTTTAGGGGTAATTTACAAATATATAAAAATAAGTAAATTAAAAATAAATAAACGTAAATATTGTTGCATCTAACATCACTATAAAAATACAAAAAAATCAATCAGTGGTTATGGTAACCGTGAAATGAAATGAACACCAACATGAAAAATCTAATAAAGTATGTGATTTATGGGTTTCTAAAACGCACTTAACCGTCTACGACTGGTCTGGAGTAAGCGTTAATCTACGAGCGTTTCAAAGAGCGTCTTAAGTTAAGATGCTTTTGGAAAACACACCCAAAGTTCAAGAAGCTTCGTACAAAGGGTTTTACGACCCTCTTAGCCTTACGATGCTTTTGGGAAACGCACCCCTTGTGTCTAATGTAGATATTGAATAATCATTTTATACACTGAGGACATTTGTTAGGTTTTTATCCCAGTAAAAATCATCTTGTGGAAAAACCTCTTTGCTAGCACAACCTTTTTGAACACAAGCCCGATAATAAAATGGTTACTGTTCTTGAACACTTTTGACTGCAGGCAAAACACTTGTTTGTGAAAACACTACCAACACTGAATACATTTGTGGGGCTTTTCACCTGTATAAATTCTCTGGTGGGGAGATAATTTATGTTTTCCCGCACTGTGCTCATCTGTATGAATTCAAAGATGTATATCTGAAGAATTTTTGTATGAAAACACTTCCCACACTGACAAAAAAGTTGGGATTTTTATCATTATGAACATACTGATGGATATTTCAATTAGATTTTGTATTAAAAACGTTTCCCACGCACCAGATTTTGTACGAAATGACTTCTCACACTCTTGTAGAGCTTGTAGGGCTATTTACCTGTATGAATCATCTTGTGACATTTAAAACACTTGTTTGGGAAAAACACTTCCCACACCAAGTACAGTTGTAGGGCTTTTCACCTATATGAATTCTCTGGTGGATATTTAAAGATATTTTGGCTTTTCATCAGAATGAATACTCAGGTGTGTATTGAAACCAGATTTGGTAATAAAACACTTCTCACACTGTGTACATTTGTAGAGCTTTTCACCTTTATGAAGTCTCTGGTGGCGATTTAAATTGGATGTTTGAGAAAAGCACTTCCCACACTGAGAACATTTGTAGGGCTTTTCACCTGTATGAATTCTCTGGTGGCCACTTAAATGAGATATGTTGGAAAAGCACTTCCCACACTGAGTACATTTATAGGGCTTTTCACCTGTATGAATTCTCTGGTGGCTATTTACATTAGATAGCTGGGAAAAGCCCTTCCCACAGTGGATACATTTGTAGGGCTTTTCACCTTTATGAAGTCTCTGGTGGCGATTTAAATTAGTTATTTGGGAAAAGCACTTCCCACAGTGAATACACTTGTAGGGCTTTTCACCTGTATGAATTCTCTGGTGGCTATTCAAATGAGATATTTTGGAAAAGCACTTCCCACACTGAGTACATTTGTAGGGCTTTTCACCTGTATGAATTCTCAGGTGTGTTTTTAAGTCATAATTTGAATTAAAACACCTCCCACACTGAGAACATTTGTAAGGCTTTTCACCTGTATGGATTCTCTGATGGCTATTTAAATAAGATATTGTATAAAAGGATTGCCCACAATGGGAACATTTATAAAGGCTTTCTCCTGAATGAATTCTCTGGTGTCCATTTAAACTAGATATTGTGGAAAAGGCCTTCCCACAATGAGAACATTTATAATGCTTTTCACCTGTATGAATTCTCTGGTGGCAATTTAAATTAGATCTTTGGGTAAAGCACTTCCCACACTGAGAACATTTGTAGGGTTTTTCATCTGTATGAATTCTCTGGTGGCAATTTAAATAAGATATCTTTGAGAAACACTTCTTACATTCTGTACACATGTATGGCTTTTCACCTGTATGAACTGCATGAATTGTCTTCCTTTGATGGAAATTCAAAAGACTTGGGTTTTTGCTTGAATTAATTATCATGGGTTCAGTTATCACATTTGTTCTCTGGGAATTAATATGTTTGTTGCTATTGCTTGTACTTTTCTGGACAATTCTGGTCTGATTATCATCATTGTTCATGTCATAGTTATGATTTATGTCCCCACACTGGGTCGGTAGATCATGAATTTCTTCTTTTTTACAGTTTAAATGTGGCTCTTCTGCACATTGCCATGGTTCAGTCTGGTCTTTGTGATAAACATCAGCTCCATTCATTACAGTATTCTTGAGATCACTCACTAACCTTTCACTGGATTCATACTTCATTTGATCACATGTAATATTAACACATTTAATATCCTGCAAGTCACTGACATGTTGTGCCTGAAGGTATCCTCCATCATCAGGCTCTGTTTTGATTTGGTCTGGATGCAGATGGGCTACATATCCCAGCTCTGTACTGTCGAGGTTCTCTGTCTTAAGATCCCCAGTGTGGGTGGAGTCCAGATCCGTTTCTGTTTTTATCGTTGATGTGTGTGTATGGTGTACATCACTGACCCCGCTGTGTGCTGTAACACACTCTGGCTCCAGTGTGTTGAGTCCTGGTGCAGCACACTCTGTCTCTGCCATGTGGACAGACTCCAGTCCACTGAGTTCCTCTTCTTTCGGTCTGATCATGTGCTGCTCAGTGAGCTCTGGTAGTGTTGTCTCAGTGTCCTGTCTCAGACAGATTCCTGTCTGCATCATACTGCTGCTCAAAGGTGTGCAGAAGTGCAGCTCCTGGAGGGAAACAGGGGAAGGGATTTAGCCTTAATCAAACAGGTCCTCCTGCAGCAGCTGACGCATTCTATACTCTCCTGCAGATGCCTGACTGACCACAGGGGACTCTCTTGCATTACACCCTCCCTGGGTGAAACCTCAGTTTTACAGTTTTAACTTTAATAGCCAATTAGTGTGAGGAACAGTGAATGAAAGTCCTTTCTGAAGTGCCTCAGAACACACTGTAAAAAAAAATTGTAGGTTTGAGTAAACTGAACTTCTGGACAAAAAGTTGATTAACTCAAAATATCAATTTAGTCAAACTTATTAACGTGTGTTAGAACTCATGTTTTAAGGACGTTGTACTTGAAAACCTAAGTTGATACAACTTAAAACAGTTCTAACACACATTAATTTTGACTAAATTGATATTTTGCGTTAATCAACTTTTTGTCCAGAAGTTCAGTTTACTCATGAGGTGGCCAGAACACAGATCTGCCTCAGATTAATGGTGGAATCGGTGTGCACCGGCACCAGCACCAGCACCAGAACCCCCCTGGACACAGGGTCCCGTTTCCCTGATGTCTGCTTACTGGAACTCTGCTGCAGTCCACTTCAGAACCCACTCGCGGTGCTGCCTGGTCTGTCGCACGGGACACACACACACACACACACACACACACACACACACACCACCGCCTTTCAAGATGCTACTGCCTGGACTGTCATGGCTGCGTTATCGCCGTCCAGTGCAGTGCCTCAGTCAGACCAGCCGGGTCCATAGCAGCTGCAGACCAGGCTGGAAGGCCTCGAGACTAGAGCCAAACTATCCCCCATAGCAGAGGAGTTTTCGGGGTAGGGCGCGAGGCAATGTACGTCTGGACTGTACAGCGGCCTTTCTGTACTGGGGGGGGGGGGGGGGGGGGGGTTTGCATACCCAGTCTAGCTGTGGCCACTGGCTCCCCCAAGCTTCTTCAGTCCACCCACAGTCGCTAAGCGGCCAACGACTTGGCAGCCTCTAACTCTGCCGGGCTGCTAGTTACCATTAGCACAGCTAGCCTCGCCTGTTCCGGCTGCACTAACCACCAATGGAAAACCTGCTTTTAGTTGGTCCACTGATGCCTGAGCTGGAGCCTGCCTGGAGGACTGCCCTTCCAGCGATGCTGACGCATATCTTCAGCCCTCTTCAGAGGCGCTTCTGCCTGTAGACCTCCTCTTCACAAGGATACTTCGATTCACCTGCTTCTGACGCCAAAGTAGCGAGAGCTACAGAAGAGCAAGCCGGGGACTGCTTGGAATAGCACATGCTGCTAAAACCTATATTAACAGACTTAGCAAGCATGGAGGAAGACTGGCTCACACACAAAGGGCGGTTCCACAAACACGATCACATTGACTGTAAGGCAATTTACAGAAGTTACTAAAACTGGGGTTACAAAGGAACTTCTTGTAGGCTAGTTCGCAGCCGGAAAGCCATCTGCCCCAGGTGAGCGTGCGACATTCATTACACCGAGTGCGTTCGCGGATTGAAAAACTAAAACCAATATAATTTAGTTTAGCTTCCATTTTAATACTATTTCTATTTAGTTTTAAACCCAATATTTTAAATTCAGTTTAGTTTTCGTTTTTCACACAAGCTTAGTCTTAAGACTAATAAATAATAATAAATAATTTATAATGAACTAATAGCCTAATAATAAATAATACTAATAATAATAAATAATTTTAATAATAAACTAAGTAGGCTAGGCTAGTTTTTATTTTAATTAACGAATTAATTTTTTCCATTGATTTTTCTCGTTTTAGTTTCCAGTTTTCGTTAACGATAACCTTGTTAGGTAGGCTACTCTGCTAAGAATCCCCTCAATAGCCGACGCAAAATTCCCATGGATAAACTTGCCCCGTGTTAGGTTGTGCGCCCGGACTCCAGTAGGCTATGCTACTCCTGCACTTGCCGGGTCTCTATCGTCTTCACCAAATCGCGTCACAATTCCATGGCATTCCATGAAAAATAATTAACCAACTCAGTTGCATTATATAACATACAGTAACGTTACTGAAACAACACAGACGATATAGCCTACAACCTAATTCGGCATACGTCTAGGATTTCCACATGTTCCACAGATTAATTTAGTTAACAACCGTACGGGTCCTAGAAGGTGACGCCATTGTAGCTCGCATTACTGAGCGAAATCTTTAACTCATTGTAATCTTACCATCTCGTAGAAAAGTAACGTTGGACCAGTATACGAAGTTTTCAAACTCTATAATTCTACCATTCTACAATTCACTGGCAAATTAACAAACATATATCTTATCCAAACATTAGTGAATGGAAAGAAAGTCGATTTGAAGCTTGCGGTCAACAACTGTTAAAGCATCAAGATTATTGTGGGGAAAAGCTTACCCTGGATCGTTTATGAATTAATTACTTCAACTTAATCGTTGGTTAACTGGACGTAATGTAGCTCATTCTCGCAAGCGAATGACCCCATGTGTTAAATCTGTATGTAAAACAGAGTTCAGCCAACCAAACTACAAATGCATTTCTGTAGTTCAGTCAGTTCTGTGAGTTGGAAGCTCGCCCCAATGAGAACCGAACTTCCGCTGCAATTTCTGGAACGAGCTTCAAGATAAAAGCTCATTTACAAACGAGCCCCTCTCCCAGTTGAGTCTCCCCCCCAAGTTGACTCTTCAGACCTGCACTAGCCAGAAGAATTCTGCCCCTAATGGCTGGAGGCAATGGCTCCGTCCCAATACGTTTTATTTTAAAATAAATTTGGCGACCAACGCGGGGGTGAGCATATCCAATTCCCACCCCAATTTGGAATGGTCATTCGTATGTAACCACAGCCGCATATACATTGCACAAACCCCAATGCCGATTCGGGAGAGTAACCCTAACCTCCTCCAAAACAGCGTTGCCATCTTCTTCTTTATACACCGCAGACCAAGGGTGCGTCCCAATATTCTTCACTCCCCACCTCCTTTCCTTCACTCCCCCACTACCACTCCTCTCCTACCCGGAAATATGCAAAACTGCCTGAACGTTTTGAGTACAACTATTTGCATAGTATACAATATAGAGTTTCTGGGGGCAATTGTAACAGGGGTCAATTGCAACACAATTTTTTGTTATAATTGCCCCCAACCCTGAACACATGAAATTAGCTAGCTTTCTGGATGGAATCTCAGCTCTAGCCTGTTTCAGATTGGTGCAATTTTATGGTGTTGCAATTTCCACCTGTTACAGAATACTCTATCTGACATTGCGGTTTGCGTTGAGACATTAATTAATATGTAACCATTAATATGTAATTAAGATGTATTCAGCAATATTAGATTAAAACACAAAGATCTGTTTCCGGGGCACGGAGGAGAGAAGGTGGTAGTGGAGGAAAGGAGCATGCATTTTTCGAGTATTGGGACGCACCCTGAGCTTTTATTTTGAAACGTCCCGCCGACATGGTTACGGGAAGTAATTTTGTTCTTGTGGCGTATTGTGGCCAGTGATGAGCAGAGCGAAGCTTGCTGAAACATAGGGGGTGCGTCCCAATCTATTTTTATACAGTCTATGGTCCCAATAGTCGAAAAATTCCACCTTTCCTCCTCCACTACCACTCCTCGACTCCGTGCCCCGGAAACGGATCTTTGTGTTTTAATCTAATGTCGCTGATTACATCTTAATTACATATTAATGCTTACAAATTAATTAATGTCTCGACGCAAACCGCAATGTCATGTACATTGTATACTCTACATGCGAATACTTGTACTCGAAACGTTCAGACAGTTTTGCATACTTCCGGGAAGGAGAGGAGTGGTAGTGGGGGAGTGAAGAATATTGGGACACACCCGGGGTGCATCCCAATAGTCGAAAAATGCACCCTCCCTTCCTCCACTACCACCTCCTCTACTCCGTGCCCCGGAAACGGATCTTTGTGTTTTAATCTAATGTTGCTGATTACATCTTAATTACGTATTAATGGTTACATATTAATTAATGTATCGATGCAAACCGCAATGTCAGGTACATTGTATAGAGTATTCTAGGGGCAATTGTAACACCATAAAATTGCACCAATCTGAAACAAGCTAGAGCTGAGATTCTATCCAGCAAGCTAGATAGTTTCATGTGTTCAGGGTTGGGGGCAAAAAGTTGTGTTACAATTGACCCCTGTTACAATTGCCCCCAGAATACTCTACTGTACATGCAAATACTTGTACTCAAAACGTTCAGGCAGTTTTGCATATTTCTGGGTAGTAGAGGAGTGGTAGTGGGGGAGTGGAGGAAGGGAGGTGGGGAGTGAAGAATATTGGGATGCACCCGAGGTGGTAGTGGAGGAAGGGAGGGTCCATTTTTCGAGTATTGGGACACACCCCTCATCGACACGTGAGTATCTAGCGTCCCATCCCTACAACACAGATTTAACACGCACATGGGATCATTCGCCTCTGAGAATTACGTTACATTCAGTAGGCTAATTTATCAACGAATCGGGGTAAGTTCCGCCACTTAATGTTGATGCTTCGACAGTAGGCGTTAGGCCTACTGTTACTTTTGTAGCTAGCCTACCAGCAAGTTTCAAATTGTTAGCTACAATGGCGTCACCTGTAGGACTCTTAGGTTTGTTCGCTAAGTTGATCCGTGGCTGTGGAACACGTAGCCTAGAAATGGCCTAATAGAAATATGCCGAATTGGGTTGTAGGATATCGCCTGTATTGTTTAGAAAGCTATGTTATCCAGTACAATTGAGATGGTTAATTAATTAGCCTACTTTTTTCAGTGAAGTAGCCACATTATGCGCATCACCGCCAATGCTTGTAAATTAAACGGTGCCATCACTCTGATGCCAGATATGCAGTAGCCTAGATGTGCATGGATTATTTTCAGGGTTGTTTCTCCTGACTCATTTTCATATTGAACTCTATTATGGAAAATAATGCAAACTAAACTATGCTACGGAATTCTGATGCGATTAATGATAATAAAGCAAGCAGGGATTGTGGGCTAAATGATAGCCTACCAATTTAGCATGTCGCCAACAACGGGAATTGTAGCGATCAAGACCGGACGGGTCAATTGCAGCGTGCTTACTCTGCATTCGTTTATGGCAGGAGGTCGGATAAATGTGCAGGGTGGTCAGTTGAGTATGGATCTAACACAGTGTACTCACGGTCGGAAAGCACCAACAGCCCAAAATCACGCTCCCTGGCCCAACAAGTGCTGATATAGACCAGTGCTGATTTAATTGGACATCCAGATGTCGGTTCAGACATTAAAAAAAAAAAAGTATCATAGTACAATAAAACAAGCTTTCTTGAGCCAAACTTCTAATTTGAATCTATTTTATTCCAGTGTTTGGAGAAAAAAAAAAGAAAAAAAAAAAGTTAAATATTTTACAGCCTGAAAATTCGTTTAAGGTGTATGTTTACATCAGATTGATACATTTGCAATGGAACAATATTTAATAGTAAACTGAATTTAAATGAAATGGAAAATATAGGAAAATAGTTGAGGGGGATAAAGCAATGTTATTTTGATTAGGCTACTACCTATAATTTAGAGCTTTAAATGAGTGTTACAACTGTCAGTTGTAACAAATGTATTCCTTGTATTTACACACTAATTGTGGAACTATTTACATCCATTTTTTTACTCAAAATTGGTTGGGAGACAGATGTAAGAAGCCTATTGTGTAGGTGTTTACCATTAATAGTTTTTGTGTTATCATGCAAAAAGGAAAAAGTGTTGGAACTGTAGCTACTCGGTCTCCTATAGCGATGAACTGTCTGAATCACAGGCTAGCCTACTTGGCCTATACTTTTCAAGCAGTCGAAAACAGTGCATCCATGCATGCTTTAAAATATATCCTATCCTATACCCCCCCCCCCCCTTTTTGCACGCTATTGTTTTTAAGCATTTCCGAATGTTTTAGGGTAAAATACAGCTACATTTACGACAGTTTCGCTTTGGAATTTTGACCGAGTTTAACGTTATCTAGCTTGCTAATGGTACATGTGGTCGCTGACTGAGCCATCGTTAAATAGCAATTGGCAGCTCATGCATTGTATTTCAAAGTGGCACCGAAATCTGCGTTGGATTCCCCAGGGTAGATATTGGTCGTATGGGAACCGGTGCCATTGTGATATGTTACTGGGTTCAGTAGGCTACCCAAGCAGGCAGCTTGGCTAGACAGCAGTAAAGCCCAAGCTCTTACTGTATTGTAGCTGATTATACTTGTTGCTGGAAAGATTAAAAGTGCCCTGACACAGCACATTTAACATTTGGGCAGTTTTGCTAGTCATGTTTGAAATCTCCGCTTGCTCGTAATTATAAAACTCCAGTTATAAAGCTGGAGCCAATTCTCAACGTACCGTTAAGCCTGGAGATATTTTTTCTTGTGGAACAACATAATCCGCAATTGGAAGTTTTCACTGTACTATAGCAGGTCATACATCGCTGCAGCGGGAGATAACTTTACCAGAAACAAGCAGAGCTTTGTTCCTGTCAGAATGTTTGCATTTATTTCAAGTTGCACGTTTTGTATTTACTTCCGTTATTTTGTGAAAACTAGTTATTTTACATAATGCTTAACAATAAAACATGTTTTCCGATTGGTATAAATTGGTAATTTTTGTAATTGAAGTACGTTTTAATACTGTTTTATCTCCCAAGGGGCCAGCTTTCGGCTCTCAGCACCAGATATAATGTCGCCCTCTGCTGATATCTATAATTGCTCTCAAAAAGCCAGTTTCCCCATTGGGCTCAATTCATTTTTGATGACAAAAATAAATGACTTCCACTCATATATTGATGTTAACATCAAAATTTCTTTAAAAATTGCTTATTTTTCCGTGGTCAAATATTTTTTTCTTACCACATAGTCAAAGATATAAAATTTTCAATTATTATTTATTCTGGCCTACATCATATTTTTGTGCACTAGTTGGCAGCCAATTACATACTCATAAGCCTTGACGTAGCCATCTTCACGTCACTTTCTGCGCCATCCTTGTTGCACATGTGACTCCAAGGACACAACTGCGCATGTGAGATGATCGCAAAATGAAAACTTCCTGGTTTGGATTTGCTTCCCATTGGTTTCTGTTGGCATCGATGTGTCTACATATTATTAGCCTTGCGAAGGCCAGACTTTGTGATAAACACAAAGCCTGGTCCATGGACTTGCCTAACGCTGTTACAGAGTTTGACAAGATGGTGCCTTGATTGACGTGCAATATAACCAACCACAGACCATCTATGTTCCGTCACATATTGAGGCACTACAGAGGGCGGTCAATTCAGAAACAGCGCTACAAGAAAAACGGACCCGCTTGAAACAAATTTACACAAATGGCACAGCGATCTCCAGTAAAATCACACCGAAGAAATGCTGTGAACTTCTTTAATCCAGCGTTAAGCTCTTGGTTCAAAACACTCATTGTTCTTGATGGATTCGCAGCATTTGCTAGCGACCGATTAGTTAGCACAACTTGTTTCCGGGCTAACTGATAAAACCCAATGCACCGCGTCGTACCAGAAATAAGCACACTCCTGTGATTGACAGTGCTGCTAACCAATGAGTGCTTACTGTCAGTTTTCCACAGTCCTACCCAGCTTATGCAAGCCTATGCATCAGATGCTGCGTACAAAGTGCGTCAAAGCGGCTGAGGCTGAGACTAACATATTATATACTGTAAGGTATCACCCAGGGAGGAAGGTAAGGTTTCCCCCACCCCATAATACAAGAGCGCCCCCTGTGGTCAGTCAGGCATCTGCAGGACTGCAGAGTGTAAATAATGTCAGCTGTTGCAGTCAGACCTGTTTGATTGAGGCTAAATCCTTTCCCCTGTTTCCCTCCAGGAGCTGCACTTCTGCACATCGTTGAGCAGCAGTATGATGCAGGCAGGAGTCTGTCTGAGACAGGACACGGAGACAACACTACCAGAGCTCACTGAGCAGCACAGGATCAGACAGAAAAAAGAGGAACTCAGTGGACTGGAGTCTGTCCACATGGCAGAGTCAGAGACAGAGTGTACTGCACCAGGACTCAACACACTGGAGCCAGAGTGTGTTACAGCATACAGCGGGGTCAGTGATGTACACCACACACACACATCACTGATTAAAATAGAAACAGATCTGGGCTCCACCCGCTCTGGGGATCTTAAGACAGAGATGCTAGACTGTGCAGAGCTGGGATATGTAACCCATTTGCATCCTGACCAGATCAAAACAGAGACTGATGATGGAGGATACCTTCAGGCAGAACATATCAGTGACTTGCAGGATATTAAATGTGTTCATGTAAAATGTGATCAAATGAAGTGTGAATGCAGTGAAAGTTTAGTGAGTGATCTCAAGAATACTGTAATGAATGGAGCTGATGTTTATCACAAAGACCAGACTGAACCATGGCAATGTGCAGAAGAGCCACATTTAAACTGTAAAAAAGAAGAAATTCATGATCTGCCGACCCAATGTGGGGATGTAAATCATCACTGTGACATAAACAATGAGAATAATCAGACCAGAAAGGTCCAGAAAAGTACAAGCAGTAGCAACAAACGCATTCATTTCCAGAGAACGACTGTGATAACAGAACCCATGATAACCCATGATAAGTCAAGCAAAAATGCAAGCCTTTTGAATTTAATTCAAAGGAAGACAATTCGTAGAAGGAAAGGTGCAATTCATAAAGGTGAAAAGCCATATATATGTACACAGTGTGGGAAGTGTTTTTCACACATATCTCTTTTAAATGTCCACCAGAGAATTCATACAGGTGAAAAGCCCTACAAATGTATTCAGTGTGGGAAGTGCTTTTGCACAATATCTCAATTAAATACGCACTACAGAATTCATACAGGTGAAAAACCCTACAAATGTATTCAGTGTGGGAAGTGTTTTACCCAAACAAGTGTTTTAAATCGCCACAAAATGATTCATACAGGTGAAAAGCCCTACAAATGTACTCAATGTGGAAAGTGCTTTTGCACAATATCTCAATTAAATAGGCACTACAGAATTCATACAGGTGAAAAGCCCTACAAATGTATTCAGTGTGTGAAGTGCTTTTGCACAATATCTCAATTAAATAGGCACTACAGAATTCATACAGGTGAAAAACCCTACAAATGTATTCAGTGTGGGAAGTGTTTTACCCAAACGAGTGTTTTAAATCGCCACAAAATTATTGATACAGGTGAAAAGCCTTACAAATGTACTCAGTGTGGTAAATGCTTTTCCCAACTATCTAATTTAAAGAACCACCTGAAAATTCATACAGGTGAAACGCTGTACAAATGTACTCAGTGTGAGAAGCGTTTTAATAACAAATCTGGTTTAAATAGACACCTCAGAATTCATGCAGGTGAAAATCCCTACAAATGTTTTCAGTGTGGGAAATGCTTTTCCAGAGTATCTCAATTCAAGTATCATGAGAGATTTCATACAGGTGAAAAGCTCTACAAATGTATGCATTGTCAGCGGTGTTTTTTGACCAAATCTGGTTTAAATACACACCTGAGAATTCATAGAAGTGAACAGCCATACAAATGTACTCAGTGTGGGAAGTGTTTCAATGCAAAACATGATTTAAATACACACTTGAGAGTTCATACAGGTGAAAGGCCCTACAAATGTACTCAGTGTGGGAATTGTTTTTCGAGACTGTGTCATTTAAAAGACCACCTGAGAATTCATACCGGTGAAAAGCCCTACAAATGTTCTCAATGTGGGAAGTGCTTTTCCAAAATATCTAATTTATATAGCCACCAGATAATTCATACAGGTGAAAAGCCCTACAAATCTACTTGGTCTCAGAAGTGTTTTTCAGAAAAAAGTGTTTTATATTGTCACAAGATGATTCATACAGGTTAATTGCCCAACAAGTGGTTTTGGACAAAAACAGTTTTTAACACAAAATGTAATTGAAATATCCATCAATATGTTCCTGTGGATGAAAAGCCCTATTATCAGTGTTTTCAGACAAAATATTCTTCAGATACAGTATACATCTGAAAATTCATACCGCTGTTTTACTTGCTACCAGAGAATTCCGACAGGTGAAAAGCTCTACAAATGTATTCAGTGTGGGAATTGTTTTTCACAAACAAGTGCCCTAAATCACTAAAAGAATTATTTGTACAGAAAAAAGCCCAACGAAAAACCTACATTAAAACCCAGAGAATACATAATGGCGAAAGTAATTTAAATCAGCAGCACACAATTCATACGGGTGAAAAGCCCCAGAAGTGTCCCCAGTGGGGAAAGGATTTTTTTTTTTTTTCAGCAAAATCTAATTTCAATGGCCACCAAAAAATTAATTCACAGGTGAAAAACCATACCAATATCCTGAGTGACGGAAGTGTTTCCCAGGTGCATAATTTAACCATTAACAAACACATTTTTATAAAGGCATACTTTGTGATGTACTTTTGAATTGTTTCTACTGTTCATCCAATTTAAAAGAGCACCTGATAATTTCTACCAAAATCTCTTCATATTGTTTCAGAAACACCTGATCTTATAATGAAAGGCCCTTTATAAGTACTAACTGGAAGGTTTGTCAGTCTTACATTAAAATACTTTCAGATGGAAGGCTGTGTAAGTTCATTGTAGAAAGGTTTAAAATAACCCATCTGGATTGAAGTGACATGAGAAAAGGATAAATTTGAGAAGTCATAAGCACAATAGTTCAATCATTATGTTAATTTCAATGCCAGAATTTCCATCAGAAACTAAATGTGTCACCCGTGTGGGAAGTTTGTTTACCATGTGAAATGCACTTTTGCTATATTTTTAACCGGTATAAGATTTTATTGCATGTATACACACATTGACATTGGTTTTAAATCCTTTCCCTTAATATTATGAACCATTGTAATTTTAAACAATATAATTGAACCGTTTAAATCTATACTAGATGTTGATATTGCCTGCAGTAAAATTATTCTGGTTTAAAACCGATTTTCTACAAGCAAAAGGGACTTTTCCACAGAGCCTTCAAAGCACTACTATAGATTATAAATAAAATTTAGAATTTTGGCCATTTTACATTAACTTTTCAGGTGGAAATTTGTACTTGGGATGGGTTATTTTTGTGACCTTTTCTGTCATATAAAGGGTTCCCCACAGTGTATAGTTCTCCTTGTGGTATCCATGCTGATCATATTTTGGACGGGCATTTGTAAAACAACACTGACTGCGGCCATTTTTCTTTACGAACAAGTGTGTGACTTATTACACTTTAGAAAAAGTAAAAATTAATATTTTTTGATGATGAAAGTGAAACCATTTGTTTTGAATAAATAATGTGAACTGTTTGGATATACTGTAGAAAGAAACATGGTAGTGTCTATTGCCAAAATATATTCTGAAAATTAACTTGACAGTACTGGCCTTTTCAGTTATTTTACTGCCAATATGGAAGCTGTATCACGTATGTCAGCTAAAGCTGGTTATTCGATTTCAGACAGTTTGTTTTAACTGATATATCAGTTCATGATTGTTGTTTCACTCTTTATTTTTCAATGTTGTATTAATTTGTATATGACATAATTTACATTGTGAAAGTGTAGCAAGGCTGTTATGCCATGTAAATTTCTGTATAAACTCATATGCTCTTCAATGTGTCTTTGCTTTATCTTTTACTATCCCCGTTTATAAATAGTTTATAACTTATTGTGCAAGAAATAAATTTGACTCATGGGGTGTGAATTTTATTAATCATTTTAAACATTTTCAATGTATCTGAACATTTTATTTTTGTACGGAAAATATGTTTTATAAAACTCATCTGATTCAGTTACGAGACATTCTGAGGAATCCATTCCAGGCTTCTTTTATTGAGTTGAATCTTTTTATTTAGCATGAGAGCAAGTTTTGTAGTCCCCAATATGTAAATATGGGTGGACATGTGGTACGTTTGTAGTTACACCCTAGCAAAAGTTCCTATGACAAATAGAATTGTCATGAATCTCTTATGAACAGCTTGCTTGTATAAGCTATAGTAAAAACAAGTTTAGCACAAAATGCCATTACCTGCAATAGATCATACATTTTTAGCCTATGTTTATTAACATTTACAAGAACATTCTGAATATTCATTGCCACTCCCCATTTTCTGCATCATCAACAACATCAGAATAATATATTATTTTACATTTCTCTGACTGTTGGTAGGCATATACATATTTGTATCAAATGGCAATCAAAATATTAGTGAACCTTCTCCATGAAAGCTGTAGTATTTTCTGATACAGCCAATTTTTTGGTCATAATTGCTTCTCACACACTAAAACTGCCTTGTACATTCACACACACACACACACACACACACACACACACACACACACACACACACACACACACACACACACACACACACACACACACACACACACAGCCTCTTGAGAGGGGAGCACTTTGTTAGTTCCATATAGATTGTTTAAGATGGAGCATAAATAATGTATTTTTTATATATATATTTTTGCCATCTAAAATTTCCAAGCTACAATGGCATTCAAAAGGGGGGACTCTTTAGAAATCATCCAGCCATTTGGGGCAGAATTTTCACGAGTAGTGCAGCTCTGAAGTGTCAACCTGGGGGATAGTTTGTAAATAGAAATATTGCACTTTTATTTTGAACCTTGGCCCAGAAAATGCACCGGAAGTTTGATCCTTATTCATGGGGCCAGGGGTGCGTCCCAATAATCGAAAAATGCCATCTTTCCTCCTCCACTCCTCCTCTCCTCCGTACCCCGGAAACAGATCTTTGTGTTTTAATCATGTCGCTGATTACATCTTAATTACGTATTAATGCTTACGTATTAATTAATGTCTCGACGCAAACCGCAATGTCATGAACATTGGATACTGTACATGCAAATATTTGTACTCAAAACGTTCAGGCAGTTTTGCATGTATAATATTGAAAATATAAAATGCGCTTTTATTTTGAAGCACGACCCAGAATAAGCACCGGAAGTTCGATTGTTTTTGGGGCAGGCTAACATCTGCGGCACCACAGTTCTGCGTGGTGCGTGCTGAATTTAGAGAACTGGCTGAACTCCGTATCCGTCTTACACTTTATGGTTAACACAGAATTAACACCCAGATGGGATCATCCGCCTCCGAGAATTACATTAGCCTACCTTCCGTTAAATTACTGAGTTGAAGTAACTGATGCATTAACGAATCGGGGTAAGTTTCCCCCCACCATCTCGATGCTGTAACAGTTCTGTTAGATTTGTTTACCAGCAAGCTTCAAATCGGTTTGCTTTCCATTCGCTAATGTTTGTATAAGATAGCCTATGCTTGCTATTTTGGCAGTAGGTTGTTGAAATAATTTTATAGTTTTAAAACTTTGTAGCCTACTGCTCCAACGTTGCTAGTGCATGAGATGGTCAATATAGGATTGCAGTGATTTAAAGATCTCGCTCAATAATGTTAGCGACAGGTTGTTCACTTAATTAATCAGTGGACTCTTTGACAGTAACGCTTACCTGAAATTCTCCGACAACACGCACCAAATCGCATCACAATCCTACGGCACCGTTTAGTTTACAAACATTAGCGGGCATGCGCATAATGTGGCTACTTCACGCAAAACGTGAATAGTAATACTTTGGGTAACTAGGGAAGTCTTCGACCCGGTGGGGGGGGAAAATAAAACTAATAAAAGTGCACTTTGATAATTACAACATAGGCATTTGCAGTATTGCGATGTTGAATAATTCATGACAGTATGGAAACATAGCATGAACCATGATTAAATAATTACACATTTAAAATCAACGCTGATACGAGGCAATTGGTGACTCGAATGTTAAGAAAAAGGGTGGAACGGGTAAAGTAAAATCAATTTAACAAATGTAAAAATAGTATCTTTAATGATGGGATCTCAGGCTGCGTCCCAATAGTCGAAAAATGCCACCTTTCCTCCTCCACTACCACCTCCTCTACTCCGTGCCCGGAAACGGATCTTTGTGTTTTAATCTAATCTCGTTGATTACATCTTAATTACGTAGTAATGCTGACATATTAATTAATGTCTCGACGCAAACCGCAATGTCATGTACATTGGATACTGTACATCAGGGGTGTCAAGATCCGGTCCTGGAGGGCCGCAGTGTCTGCTGGTTTTTGGTGCGTTTAAGCACAAGTGATTAATTTAAGTCACTAATTGGCTAAGAAGTCCACACACCTTGTTCTCAATGCTTTGACTGGGTGCTGATTGAAAGGAAACCACAAATACCTGTAGACACTGCGGCCCTCCAGGACTGGAGTTTGACACCCCTGCTGTACATGCAAATAATTGAACTCAAAATGTACAGGCAGTTTTGCATATTTCCGGGTAGGAGTGGTAGTCGGGGAGTGAAGGTGGGAAGTGAAGAATATTGGGACGCACCCCCAATGTTTCTGCAGTTCTTGTTTGCACGGCATACTAGTGGGTATATCGTTGAACGGCTTCAGCAAGTCTAGCCGTGTTGACCAAAATTGAGACTAGTTCAGCTGGCCAACCCGCACACACTACGGCCTTCGGGAAGACGGTTCAGAATGCCAAATTGCAGACTGAACCGGTACAAGAATTAATTAATTCCATCCTCCATCAAGATATTAAATGGTAACAAGTAGTGGTACGATATGACTTTAGTAGAGTAGTGGTACTATATGATGGGGACTAAGATATTGTGATTTGATTATTTACTATCTGGTTTGATTATATCTGGTTTTATTATTTGAAACTATTTGTGTTGTGTGATGCAGCGGCTTGGAGCCCAATACAAATTTCCCCGCGGGACAATAAAGTTTATCTTATC
This sequence comes from Synaphobranchus kaupii, assembly GCA_029718625.1. Lineage (NCBI taxonomy): Eukaryota > Metazoa > Chordata > Actinopteri > Anguilliformes > Synaphobranchidae > Synaphobranchus > Synaphobranchus kaupii. The sequence continues at coordinate 1,450,559 of CM056379.1, forward strand.
TTAATCGAAGCCAAATGTGACGCTTCATTTTGGTCGCAAACCAGCCATTTTACCTTATGCCCTGTTTCCCTCCAGGAGCTGCACTTCTGCACGCCTCTGAGCAGCAGTATGATGCAGGCAGGAGTCTGTCTGAGACGGGATACTGAGAGAACACTACCAGAGCTCACTGAGCAGCACAGGATCAGACAGAAAGAAGAGCAACTCAGTGGACTGGAGTCTGTCCACATGGCAGAGTCAGAGACAGAGTGTGCTGCACCAGGACTCAACACACTGGAGCCAGAGTGTGTTACAGCACACAGCGGGGTCAGTGATGTACACCACACACACACATCATTGATTAAAATAGAAACTGATCTGGGCTCCACCCTTACTGGGGATCTTAAGACTGAGAACCTTGACAGTATAGAGCTGGGATATGTAACCCGTCTGCATCCTGACCAAGTCAAAACAGAGGCTGATGATGGAGGATACCTTAAGGCAGAGCACATCAGTGACTTGCAGGATTTTAAATGTGTTCATGTAAAATGTGAGTCTGAATCCAGGGAAAGTTTAGGGAGTGATCTCATGAATACTGTAATGAATGGAGCTGATGTTGATCACAAACACCAGACTGAACCATGGAATTTCATTCAAAGCAAGACAATTCAGAGAAGTGAAGTTGCAATTCATAAAGGTGAAAAGCCATACATATGTACACAATGTGGGAAGTGTTTTTCAAAAGCATCTAAATTAAATAGCCACCAAAGAATTCATACAGGTGAAAAGCCCTACAAATGTACACAGTGTGAGAAGTGTTTTAATGACAAATCTGGTTTAAATACACACCTGAGAATTCATACAGGTGAAAGGCCCTACAAATGTATTCACTGTGGGAAGTGCTTTTGCCACAAATCTAATTTAAATAGCCACAAGAGAATTCATACAAGTGAAAAGCCCTACAAATGTACACATTGTCAGAAGTGTTTTAAGAACAAATCTGATTTAAATACACACCAGAGAATTCATACTGGTGACAAGCCCTACAAATGTTCTCGGTGTGGGAAGTGCTTTTCCAGAGTATCTCATTTAAGTAGCCATGAGAGAATTCATGCAGGTAAAAAGCCCTACAAATGTACACATTGTCAGAACTGTTTTATTACAAAATCTGGTTTAAATAAACACCTGAGAATTCATACAGGTGAAAAGCCCTACAAATGTATTCACTGTGGGAAGTGCTTTTCCCACACATCTACTTTAAATAGCCATGAGAGAATTCATACAGGTGAAAAGCCGTACAAATGTACACATTGTCAGAACTGTTTTATTACAAAATCTGGTTTAAATAAACACCTGAGAATTCATACAGGTGAAAAGCCCTACAAATGTATTCACTGTGGGACGTGCTTTTCCCACACATCTACTTTAAATAGCCATGAGAGAATTCACACAGGTGAAAAGCCCTACAAATGTTCTCAGTGTGGGAAGTGCTTTTCCAGAGTATCTCATTTAAGTAGCCATGAGAGAATTCATACAGGTGAAAAGCCCTACAAATGTACACATTGTCAGAAGTGTTTTATTACCAAATCTGGTTTAAATAAACACCCGAGAATTCACACAGGTGAAAAGCCCTACAAATGTTCTCAGTGTGGGAAGTGCTTTTCCAGAGTATCTCATTTAAGTAGCCATGAGAGAATTCATACAGGTGAAAAGCCCTACAAATGTACACATTGTCAGAAGTGTTTTATTACCAAATCTGGTTTAAATAAACACCTCAGAATTCTTCAGGGATGCTAATCTTATTCTTTTCTTATCCCTAAAACATTTTTCAGAACAATGTGTGATGGTGGATGTCGAAATCCACCTTTCTGTGTAAAAGAGTATTACTTTATGTGTATTTTACATACTGTCCCAACTTTTTTGGAATTGGGGTTTGTACGGTAGAAAGAAATATAGTTTTGCCAACATATATTCTGAAAATGAACTTGACAGTACTTGGCTTTTCAGTTATTTTACTGCCAGTTGGGCCAGGCCAAGTGGTAACGGAGGGACACTTTTGCTGTATTTTGCCCTAATACTCCTGCTCTATCCAAGGCTGAGTAAAATAACAACTGGTATTATATAAAGGCTACCTTAGACTGCAAACTGAGGGAAAAAAGTTTGGGGGCAAACAACTTCTTGGGGGTAAAATAATAAATAAAAAAAACAGGGCGGTAACGGAGAGATGCAAAATTAACATCTGTTTTTTACTCTTTTCAGACATGCATATCATATGGTTCCTGAGGTGAAAAGGGTTATCTTTCTCTTTCATCTTGTACTATTACCACTTAAATATGAACATGCTAAATGGTAAGCCATTTGTGCTGCTCAATTTTTATGGGGCGAGGTTTAAAGTCAGATGGTCATGGTAACGGAGGGACACATTTTCACCCCCCTCAAAATCATTATTCTGCCAACTTTCTTTCAAAGCTGGTTATACTACATCAAGACACATCCCAATAAGCTTTCTTTCGGAATCTTTACCCTCTCTAAGTAGAAAATTCATATTAAAAAAATTGAACGGAGGGACAGGCCGAAATGAGAATTTTTGAATACCTTGTCAAAAGAATTCTGTGACTTTTTATCCTAAACCATTCACTCTACTGGGATGCCTATTCATATCATGATTAGAAAAATGCTATTTATTCATACTTTATTACAAATAGTTGCTCCGTAAGACTATTGTTATAGGATAGAATCAGGGGGAAAGTGCATCTGTTCAAATTCATCAACCCCAATGGATTCAAAAGCCCATAACTTTTCTTCTAGTAGAGATAATTCAATACTTTTTTTGTTCTGTACACCTTGGAAAGTTGGCTTCAAGATCAGGCAGATTGGAAGTAATTTCATATTTTGCTACTGATGTTAACCTCCCCTTGACCTGACCCCAATGTAGAAGCTGTAACATGTACAGTTGAAGTCGGAAGTTTACATACACTTGTAAAGTTGAAGACATTAAAACTCATTTTTAACCACTCCACAGATTTCATGTTAGCAAACTATAGTCTTGGCAAGTCAGTTAGGACATCTACTTTGTGCATGACACAAGTAATTTTTTCCAACAATTGTTTACAAATTATTTCACTTTTACTTCACTATATCACAATTCCAGTGGGGCAGAAGTTTACATACACTAAATTGACTGTGCCTTTAAATTTTTAATATTTGGTTGCATATCCTTTGCATGCCATGACTTCCTGCTGTCTGTGACCCAACAACATCAAAAGATTCTTGATATCTTATTTTCTGGTACTCTTACAAGTGATACTATAACGTCTCTGCATTTGAATGGATCTCTATGGGAATTGGGGGGTGGGACTAGATTTAGCTGTAAATTACATGGGAATAGTATTGAATACATAATTGGTAAAATGGCTGTAAGTCATCAATGGTCTGAGTTATCAAACAGGCCTCAAACCATCACTCTGCTACCAGATATGCAGTAGATATGGATGGATCACTTTAAGGGTTGTTTTTCCTTACATATTTTCCTATTGAACTCTATGGAAAAATAAGTCATGAGAAGAAACCCTTCAAGTTATCCATCCATATCTACTGTATTTCTGGCAACAGAGTGATGATTTAAAGCTTGTTTGATATGTCAGACCCTTGATGACTTAGAGCCATTGAGCCAACCATGTGTTTCACACTGTTCCAGTGTAATTTACAGCTAAATCTAGTCCCACTCCGTAATTCCCATAGAGATCCATTCAAATGCAGAGACGTTATAGTATCGCTTGTAAGAGTACCAGAAAATAAGATATTAAGAGTCTTTTGATGTTGTTGGGTCACAGACATCAGGAAGCCATGGCATGCAAAGGATATGCGACCAAATATTAAAAATTTAAAGGCACAGTCAACTTAGTGTATTGAAACATCTTACCCACTGGAATTGTGATATAGTGAATTAAAAGTGAAATAATCTGTCTGTAAACAACAAAATTACTTGTGTCATGCACAAAGTAGATGTCCTAACTGACTTGCCAACACTATAGTTTGCTAACATGAAATCTGTGGAGTGGTTAAAAATGAGTTTTAATGACTTCAACTTTACAAGTGTATGTAAACTTCCAACTTCAACTGTATTTCAGCTAATGCTGGTTATTAGATTTCAGATAGTTTGTTTTATCTGAGATAGCAGTTCATGATCTTTGTTTCACTCTTTATTTTTCAATGTTGTATATGAACTGTATATGAAATAATTTATATTGTGAATGTGTGTCAAGGCTGTTATGCCATGTAAATGTCTATATAAACTAATATGTCCTTAAATGTGTCTCTATGGGAATTGGGGGTGGGACTAGATTTAGCTGTAAAATCGCAGATATGGAAACACGGGTGGGACGTCTTACGACCTGCTTACGACACTTCCACAGTATGGTTGGAATGGATATTTTTCGCAGACTGCACGTTGCGTGCTACACAGTGCACATTAAACAGCGCACTTCTGCCAGTGCTCTGTACGCAGGAGACAGGGCGCAGTAGATAGGGCTCTGATTCGGACACAGTGCACTGAACGCAGGAGACAGGGCGCAGTAGATAGGGCTCCGATTCGGACACAGTGCACTGTAAGCAGGAGACAGGGCGCAGTAGATAGGGCTCTGATTCGGACACAGCCATACCATGTAATGCCATTACCTGGAATCCTTCATACATTATTAGCATATTTGGATTAACATTTACAAGAAGATTATTACAATTCATTGTTACTCATCACCATATTCAGTATGATAATTATCATCAACAATATTGGCATAATATATACATTATTTAAAGGAGCTATATGTAACACATTTACTGTACTAAATCATAAAATGACCATGATATGTCATCAGAGATTAAGGAAACATGCTAAGTCGAAATACTGGCTTCTCCGACAACAATGCTACAGCCAGTATGTTCAACTTTGAAATCTCCATTCCGGGTCGGAACATCTGTATTTGTTTTGGCCTGTGTGATTCACTATTCTCAGAGTTGACTCCACCCACTGCCCATTACGAACAACCAGATGTACTCCGGAACTCCGACAGCCGATGTACGAATGCCTAAGCTAAGTTCAACATCGTTTTCATTTAGCTAGCTAGCTAAAGATTTAAATATATGTGTATATAGTTACTAGCTAAACATACCACTCACGTTAGCTTATGTCTGTGTGACCGTAAACATAGCCAGCCATGCATCTAGCTAACATTGACAGAGTTATAAAAAATCCACATGAGCTGGTTTATAATTTGCAAACAATAAATAAATTGCAAACGTATACATTAGCTGATCAACTTACAGTGTAGGACTCGTCGTCGCTTGTCATTGTCAAAATAGAATAAGCTCGTCTCAAAATATAATGTTGCGCTCGGCTCGTCTTGCGCTCGTGTTCGTTCAGTGTCCTCAACCTGGCAACCCGCTTGAGCTTCGAGTCTGGGGAGGAGGGGGCGGGCGGAGACAACTCTCTCCAATATTGTGAATTTGGACTGCAGTACTCATTTTAAACGCTCGGTGTCAATGTTACATATAGCTCCTTTAACATTCCTCTGACATTTTTGGAAGGCATATAAATTGTATGTAGCTATTGAAATGCCAATCAAAATATTAGTCAAGCATCTCCATCAAAGTTGTAGCATCATTGACCACATTTACATGCACACCACTATTCCCATATTAATCGGAATATGGTAGTATTCCGATTATGTATGAGTCATGTAAACGCCTTAACCCAATTGCCAAATTCCAATTAAGCCAATATTCTGATTGCTAGAATTCCAAATAAGATACCTGGAATATGCCTGTATTAATAACGTTAGGAACTTTGACAGCACATGACTGCTGTAAAATGTAACGTCAGGCTAGCTTCTAAAAACGTCCAGCAGAGTAGCTACCAAATCTTGGCTACCAAACCAACGCTTTCTGTCTCAAGACAATGCTACTAGCTAGGCTAGATTCTACTTATTGTATTTTACAAAGCAACTTCATGTCATGCTGTTCCAAAAAGGTTGCTAAGTAAAGCAATTCAATGAAATTCCTAAAGTTCGCTTTGTTCAACAATGTAAAAAATCTAACATTTCACAATCGTTAGCTATCGCGATCAGGCAGATACCCAGGCTTTGTTTGGATCCGAAATGTATCCTCTCCTATCAACAGTCAAACGACAAGAAGAAAGAATAGGCTACATTTCGGATCTGAACGCAGCCCCAGTGACCAAAAGCCGGAATCTAACATCTAGAGGGGTGGAAATCTCAGATTGAGAGGCGTTTTCACACGTTTTGAAACATAGTAGACAGGGGTCTGAGTGGACAGGGGACAGGGAACAGGGGTCGTGTGCGGACACAGCCCAGGACTCTTGTTGCTGACATTTTTACTGTAATGTTAGCTATACCAGTCTGTAATCCTGAAATCGTATGTCTACGGTAGAAACCGAGATGTGCTTTCACGAGGAGGTCTTTTCCACCCTAGCTCCTCAGTGGTGGAATGAACTCCCCATTCCCCTACGTTCTACTCCAACCCTGCCTGCGTTCCGTTGTGGCCTGAAGACACACCTCTTCAGACTCTACCTTGTCTGATATACTAATCTAGGAATATCAGTTCCCTGTGTTTACTAGTTCCCTGTGTTTTCCTGTCTGTTTATTATAGTTTATAATAGTATTTAGAATAGAAGTGTAGTATTGCTGATTTACCCACAGCTTACTGGGAACTACATTCAATGTTCATTACTAGGGATAGCTGCTACGTTATGGGAAGGATGTGCTTTGTCTTATCTGTTCTGTAGTTGCTTCGATGACGTTTCTGTATGCACTTATTGTATGTCGCTTTGGATAAAAGCGTCTGCTAAATGACTAATGTAATGTAATGTCTGGGGCTTCAGGTGAGGCCTTTTACTTTTCTGCTCTCAGGAACTATTTTCTCTTGTTGTTGGCAAATGTTTACATCATTGATTTAAGATCTAAATGATATTTTGGCAATGAATTTATGCACTTGAGCTCTATTATTGTATCAAATCACACAACTGTTATTAATCAGTTGTCATCTCAGTAAAATTGACATTAGTAGGCCTTTCAACAAACAAAATTTATATTGGGCTACTGCTGATCCAACCAGTGTGCTTATAGGCTTACAAGCATAATACAAAATTTCATAACCTGGAATCCTTCATACATTATTAGCATTTTTATTACAATTTACAAGAAAATTATTGAACTTCATTGGTATTCGATGCCATATTCAGTGTCATAATAATCGTCTTCGACATCATCAACAACAATATTGACATAATATATACATTATATAACGTTTCTCTGACATTGTTGGAAGGTATATAAATGGTGTGTATTGAAATACCAATCAAAATATTGGTCAAGCATCTTTATATTTGTTACATCTTTGGGTCGTCAAACAAAAAATGAGCTTTTATTTTGAAGCCAGGTCCAGACTGTGCACAGGAAGTTCAGTTCTTATTGGGGAGGAGCTTCCATTGATTCAGGGAAAGATCAAGGGGCCAAGACTGGGATTTCGTTTTGAAGCCCACTTCCTGGTTGGCCTGGGAGCCGCCATTGTGCCGTTGCTCACTAGCGCCACTGCGGTTGGCTCCAGTATAGGTCTTTCCCCATGTAAGTGAACGGCAGCAATTTGGTCAAAATACTCAGTCAATAAATTTTTTACAAAAAATTTTTTTATTGCAATAGGTGCCTTTCCTTCATCTAATGCCTGTGCATGTGCTGATTTTTTAAAATATTGTGTCGTTTGGACAGGGTATTGACATTTGTTCAGGACCAATCAGGGGACAGATTGAGTCGGGTTACTGCCGGTCATTTCACTCACTTTGAGGGGCGGGAACCATAGACGGAACGGGCGGGATGTGGGGCGGGATGTGGGGCGGGACGTGGGCGGTACCCATAGGCGGTACCTCAAGTGGCTAGCAATGACCTTGACATTCTCACCCATTCTCGTCCTTTTAATGTGTGAATTTGGCTAGTATTAGACCATTAGACCCATCGCAATCACATCGCAATTCTCATTGTCACTAGTGTTGAATTCATTATGGCATGTTCTGCATACAACTGTACTAATCGACCGTCTCAAAAGCATTCTCTCCAGTTTTTTCGGTAAGACATTTTTTATTACTTTATTTTTTACCGAGTAAGTAACGTTAGCCTTATTAGATAACAGCCTGCAGAAGTAGCCTACGCTACCTACCGCGACCTAGCATGACAAGCTAACGCTTTTGTATATTACGTAGACCGGTATGCTAGTGGAGTTAGCACCTTTATCTCCCAAAACCTTTTGGTTTGGCTACTTAGCGTTAGCTAACGATGTAAAACCTACATTGCACTTCGTCCTATGCTCACCACTGGCTAAGTGCATTTTATGTGGAGTGAATTTCGACATTGCTAACGTTACCGTGCATTAGTCAAACAAAAAGCAATCTCCAGTTTTTTCGGTAATACAATTTTTATTACTTGATTTTTTACCAAGTAAGTAACGTTAGCCTTATTAAATAACAGCCTGCAGAAGTAGCCTACGCTACGTTACCTACCGCGACCTAGTGTAACCGTATAGAAAGAGAGAAGCTTACTTTACTCAGAAGTCCAAGGTGAGATTTGAACCCCGCTCCTCTCACTCGTAAGCGAACGCGTTACCAATCAGCTAAAGACGACATCGCCGATAGCTAAGGATAACGTCGTTATTTTGACCCTGAGGGTTGCGTCATCAGAGAGAGTGTTGTCACGGTAACCTGCTACAAGGCCTTCGCTTTACTGCACCTCACTGTGCTTACTAGCGAACTAGCCGAGCTACACCCGCTACACTCACCCCCCTTTGACTTTCCCCTCCATTTGAAACTCCGCAGCAACCACTTTTTTATTCGATTCTGATCCGGGTCAACAGGCATCAATGTAACCGTATAGAAAGAGAGAAGCTTACTTTACTCAGAAGTCCAAGGTGAGATTTGAACCCCGCTCCTCTCACTCGTAAGCGAACGCGTTACCAATCAGCTAAAGACGACATCGCCGATAGCTAAGGATAACGTCGTTATTTTGACCCTGAGGGTTGCGTCATCAGAGAGAGTGTTGTCACGGTAACCTGCTACAAGGCCTTCGCTTTACTGCACCTCACTGTGCTTACTAGCGAACTAGCCGAGCTACACCCGCTACACTAGCATGACAAGCTAACGCTTTTGTATATTACGTAGACCAGTATGCTAGTGCAGTTAGCAACTTTATCTCCCAAAACCGTTTGGTTTGGCTACTTAACGTTAGCTAACGATGTAAAACCTGTCAAAAGTAACGTTAGTCAAATTTCAGTTGTGTAACGTTAACTTAGATTCCATTAAACATCGACCTGGTGAGCCTTTGTGTCTATTTTTAGCTTTGTAATTTAACGTTAGCGGTCTCGTCGTAGACATGTAGCTACATTGCACTTCGTCCTGGCTATGCTCTCCACTGGCTAAGTGCATTTATGTGGAGTGAATTTCGACATTGCTAACGTTAGCTACCGTGCATTAGTCATGGTGTATATTTCATTAGAGGTATTCATTTTAGGTTGAGCATTATTTATAACTTTTAAAGCATGTGGGAAACGTGTTCATGGAGATGGAAACCCGACATAACGTTAGCTGTCATTTAGCTATCATGTTTTTCGTGTCGCCACTTGGCACCACCATGGACTGTATAAAAATAGGGTAACGTTAGGCTAACGTGGAAGTCCTCGCTTACAAAGACACATGGATTACAATACCATTTACAGCCAGCATTTATGTACAAATTTGATCTTTTATGTGGACCTTGTCATTTTTAATGTGCGTCTCGTCAGGGTTTGTCTTGTACTAAATGTGTCTTGTCTTGTGTTCCCACTCTCAGCCTGCACCTTGACGTGGTGAGTGGGCTTTAAACTGAGACAGGCTACTGAACTTTGTTGTCTCCTATGTCAAACCCCTAACTTCTTGTTACCCTTGAGTTTTTTGTCCCCTATTATGAAATGAAAACTGATCTTGCTCTATCCTTTCTCTATTTCACAGATGTAAATTTATTACCAGCTGTTCAAGTTACCAACATAATCAATACTAACACAGATCACTAATTCTGTGATTAAATGATATCTTGAGCTGCTAATTTGTAGAATCAGATGTGCCAAATTTGGGGTTGAAACAGCACAAGGAATAGGGTTGGGGACCGCAGTCCTAGTCTGTGGGTGACCCTCTTATCAAATGTGCAGCATCCATATTACAAAGGAAAACGCCGCCATCCTGTGCGGGATGTATGGACCACGGACTCACCCAGTCAGCCACGAGGGACATCTGACCATCTTTTAAGGATACATAAAAAATTGTACTGATTTCAAGTTGCTTTGTGAAAAAAGAATGATCTTAATCACTCCTTTAACACATTTAAAGTCGCAGCACAAGCTGCTCCTCCTTAGTCTTTCAGTGAGATTACAGGATGTCTGTTACTTATTTACATCAGTGGCTATACCTACACTGCACGCTGGGGAAGGCCATCTTGAGCGGTAATGTATTGGTGCATTATGTACTCATTATTTAACTGAATGCAAGAGGGTATTAAATATTTTAAAGACAAAAGCAGACAAAAACCTCAAATTACATTTTCCCCCATTTATATAAAGGGTCTGATTCTCATTACAGAGCAAGTACTTACAAAAATGAATTGCTGTACAACATGTATAATGTAGAGGGTAGTTAGGCTACCAGATGCCCTTATTTATGCTTCATTTTGAATGACATTTGATTAGTTTATATATTGTGTAATATTTGCTATTTCACCTACTGCATGATTCTGTTATGCAAATAATGAACACATCAAAACAAGTTGGATCATTTAAAAATGTTTTAATTGACAGCTACACCAGCTTAGGGAGCAGGAAGCAAGAAAGGCCATGGGGTGCCATGGCTGGAGAGGACAAGATGGGTGGGGGAGAGAAGATGCGGGACAGGGATGAGGAAGAGCAGGGGGAGTTGGGTGAACAATGGCATAGCTAAAGATGTCATTAATTAAAATAAATCATAATACAAAATATAACATCATAACATAAAATTTGAAAAGCTGACCCGGCATTTCATTAAAAAAAACTTATTCCATTAAAAGCTAAATCCAGGATTGGAGAAACTGCTCCCCTAGATTCAGTCTTTAAGGGAATGGACGATACTATTTAAAAAAATAAAAAGTAGCTGTCACCAACTATCCAGACAGTTTTAGCTGTGTAAGAGGAATAAAATTAAATGCATCTCATTGCAATATACAATGATACATTCTGGATGCAAGCTATTAAAAACATCATCCACAATCTAGACATGATACTTTAATATTGTCAATATGCTGTTTGGTCCAGTATTGCATAAGGAGAGCTACACTTGAAAAATTAGCAATGAAAGAGAAATACACTCAAAGTATATTATGTAAATGACTAGTTTAAGGCACAGTGATTAAAAAAGAAAAATGGTTCACAATGAAAGGTGGGTACAGAAACTCAGTTGAGGCTTCGGCTTTCCATCGTTGTGTCTGCAAAAGAAATTAAAAATTCAAGGTTACAACCAGTCTGTGTAATGAGACTTCATGTACTAGGGTGGGAAACTTGCTTTTACAAAGTGCATTGTGCAATTTTCACGCATGCAAATAGATTCTTATTAAAATGCTTCGTAGATGACCACAGCTTACGTTATTTTATCTTCTTGTTTCATTGTGATTTGCGTTAGCTAGGGTGATCATATATTGTATATTTTATCCACACACAAAAAAAATTAGGACAGGTTCGGGCGGGCATTATTAACATAATAGGCTACTCTGCTGGGTTATTGGAATGAGCAAGACCTAACCAGACATTTTTAGGAATTTAGAAAGCCGGCAAGGACCTATTTTTATACAGTCTATGGCCTGGACGGATTTTTTGGGTCGCAAGCTTGCTGACAGCTTGCTACCTATTTAGAGCAGCTCTTCGGGACATTTATAATAAAAGTAGTCTTGTACGTAAATGTGATTGATTGACCGTCAATATCGTTAATGGCAATCATAACGTTATCCTATATTCGCCTTAGCCTGCCTAGGCCTAACGTAACCAATCTCACTGTCAAGCTGGTATGCTAGCTAATGGAATTAGCCTACCTCCGATCTGAGTTGGGTGGAATATTAATGTAGGCCTACTTTAAATTGTACTGTAAATTGAAGATAACTGAATAAAACGTTATAACATAACACAATGATGTGGCGAATTTCACACAGTCAATGCAAATAAATAACACCGTAAAACCGTGAAAATGAAATTATATAATAAATTAGCTTAACTTACCGTGAATTTGCTTGCAATCATAGACTGTGCTTGCAATATAAAACTCCCGCTTCTAATTTCTCCCGCTTTCCAGAATCTCCGCCCCGAACTGTCAATCATACTGTGCCTGGACAGAGACCCTCCCATGAAGACCATATCCGGTTCACCCTGCTCCAAGCAAAGGTCAAGTCGGCTCCACTGAGCAGGCGCAGTTCGTCCAAACAGCCGGCGAAAAAGACTTCCGTGTTTCAATTTGGTTTTTCCGAGGCCATGGAAAGGCAATGGGTGACGTCACAGTGGCTTTGTCCATATTTTTATACAGTCTATGGGAAAGATTACCTAATTACTTGCCTGTATTTACAAGTGAAATGATGGCTATGGTAATTGCATTACAATGGGTAGAAGAAGCTCAACCAGAGAAGGTGGTCATCTGTTCTGACTCGTATGCAGTATTAATGAGTTTGGAGTCTTTTAATTCCAGTAGCAGACAGGGCATTTTATTTGAAATTCTTCAGACGCTATTCAGATTAAGACTAAGACTAAGTGTTAGATTTGTATGGGTACCTGCTCATGTGGGAGGGAATAAAGGAAGCAGATAAATTTGCAAAAAATGCATTAAAGACAGACCACATAAATATAGATGTTAAAATCAGTAAAGCAGAGGTTAAAGGGGTCATTAAAAATGAAATTTAAAAGATGGCGGGAGGAATGGAGCAGGGAAAGTAAGGGTCGGCATTTATTTTGAATAAAACCATTGGTTGGAAATACACAATCTGGACGGGGAAATAGGAAGAAAGACAGGGTTGTCACGAGGTCAAGGTTAGGACACACAGGTCTAAATAGTACACTTTTCTTGATAAACAAACATGTAGATGGCAGATGTGAATTTTGTGGTGAACAAGAAACAGTAATTCATGTAGTATACAGCTGCATAAAATATGTCAGAGAGAGAGAGAGACTAAAAACCAATCTACATGAAGTGGGCGGACAACTTAATATATACAGAATTTTGAATCTATCAACAGGGGATACATGTATTACATTTCTGTTGGAGTATTTACATTCAACAGGCTTAATAAATAGAATTACAGTTTTTATTATTAATATATATTTAAATTTTATTAGTATTTTTTATTTTTTTATGACGCAAGGATATTATTGATTCCCAGTCCACACTCCAGACCAGTGGGTGGCGGTAAATGCACCACTAAAGTTATTTCACAACCGGAATAAAAAAGAAGAAGAATTGATTCAGGGCTAGTGTTCTGTTGAACTCACATTACACACAAGTGTGCTGAGAGAGATTAAGAAAGCTATTTTAAAGGTAGAGCAATGGTCATACAATTGGGGTTTTAAAATCTCAACAAGTAAGTCTTGCTACATGTACATAACTAGAAAGAAAAAGATAGAAGAACAGTGTCTTCTTTTATATGGACAACCAATGGAAAAAGTAAAGGAATTTAAATATTTGGGAATTTGGGTAGATGAGAGATGTACATGGAAGACACATGTGGAAAAGCTAGAAACTAAATGTAAAAAAGTAATAAATTTAATAAGGGCTATATCTGGATATACATGGGGAGCAGATAAGCAGGCATTAATAGATATATATAGGGCTTTGATGAGATCAGCAATTGACTATGGGTGTTTTGTTTATGGGGCAGCAGCTAAATCACACTTAAACCAAATTGATAGAATGCAAAGCAAAGCCTTGAAACTTAGCATCGGTGCAGTGAGATCAACACCATGTAATGCCGTGTTAGTAGAATCAGGGGAAATCCCACTAGAGCTCAGGAGAGACAAACTGGCTCTAACATACTGGATTCGGCTTAGGGGATGTGGGGATGAAAATGCCACTAAAAGTGTCCTAAACGAATGCTGGGAGTATAGACATAACGGAATAGGTTTTGGATGGAAGATAAAAGACAAATCAGAAGAATATGACCTAGATTGAATACATTTCAATTCCCCTACTCCAATAAGTAATGTTCCCCCATGGCTCTTCCCTAAAGCTAAAGTTGATTTTAGTATCCTGGAACTAAAGAAAAATTGGGCGGAACATGAAATAGGATACTGTGCAAACCAGCATATAATAAACACATATTCTAATTACCTACATATCTTTACTGACGGATCAAAAGATCAAAATGACCATGTAGGAATAGGAGTATATATCTCACAATTTAAAATACATATAGGGAAGAGAATTTCTGATAAATTATCAGTATATACAGCTGAGATAATGGCAGTGATTGTTAGTCTCCAATGGGTGGAAGAAGTGAGACCAGACAGGGTGGTGCTGTGTATTGACTCTGCAGCAGTTCTTTTTAGCCTACAGACAATTAACTCAATTAGGGAAGACCTAGTATATGAAATGTTTCAATGTCTATTTAGAACGCAGAGAATGGGAATAGAAATAATATTTTGTTGGGTACCTGCACATGTGGGATTAGAGGGTAATGAAATTGCAGACAGGATGGCAAAAAGATCGCTAAATATGACGCACATAATTAATATAGCATTTGGAATAGGGGAAGGTAAAGCATTCATTAAAAAGAAAATATTGGAATGCTGGCAGAAAAAATGGGACGAGGACAGTAAGGGTAGAACATATTATAGGGTACAAAAGTCCGTTAGAGCACAGAGTGTTAAAGGGCGAAGCAGAAGAGAGGAGGTAGTCATATCAAGACTAAGATTTGACCATACTGGTCTAAATAAAACTTTATTTTTATTGGGTAAAGTGAACTCGCATAGTTGTGCACATTGTGGTATAATTGAAAACACTGAACATATAATAATGCATTGCATAAAATATAAAGATGAAAGGGAGTGTTTGCAGCAAAGGGTAAGAGAGGTTGGACGAGGTTGGGATTTGGAAGGGATATTAGGAACAAATGGAGATAAGGTGTGGGAAGTACAGAGAGGGATAATAGAGTTCTTAATAGGTTCAGGATTATTTAATAGAATATAGAATTTTACTTTATACTTATAATTTTATTTATTAACTTAAGTTAATATCATAGAATAAAGAAATAATTATATTCATTTATTTATTTATTTATTTTTTTTCCTGGAATCCTGTTCTACATACTCCGGTACGGTAGGTGGCGGTATGCACCTAAAGTTGGTATTGCAATCCGCCAAAAAACACAAAGAAAGAAGAAGAAGAAGAACTCGCATTACAGGTAGAACACTATCATACACTCTTGGTACATTCGCCGCCAAGAATTACATTCCATCGTGATAAACGAATGAGTTGAAGTAGTTAGGTCATCAACGAAAAGCGGTACGGTTTTTTTCCCTTCTCTTCGTAATCTTGATGTTTTAACAGTTCTTCGTTTTGTTTGGCAGCGCGCTTCAAATCGGTTAACTTTCCATTCACTAATGTTTGCATATGTGTTTGTAATGTGGCATGTATAATTGTAGCATGTGATTGTAGAATTAATTTTAAACTTCTTACTGGTCCAACGTTACTTCTCCATGTCAATAAGATTACTCTTGAGTTAGCCTAAATGACGTTAAATAATGTAACTACGCAACAATGGCGTTATCCCTTAACGTTGTTCACTAAATTAATACGTAGAACATGGTGAAATCTTATGCCGAATAGCCTGTGACCTACGTCACAATTTGGTCACACTTGTTTACGCCATGTTGGAGGACCAAATGCCGGTGTTCCATAATGTTATGCAAACCAAATTTATAGGCTATCACATTTAATCAGGAGGTTGCTTGATTTTCCTTTATTGCCATCATCGGAATTTGCTTTGCGCTATGTTTACAGGTAGCTCAGCAATATAAAAAAATGTACACAAAATATACAGTGCACAACATCACAAAACAATAATACCAACATAAACAAATATTATAGTCTTGGGGGGGTATACTACGAAGCAGGATTCATTACAGAGTAAAACCCGGAACCCTTCCAAATCTGTACATTTGTATGTAGTATTTGTAAAATTATTCCAAACCGAGCTACAGTTTGTGCGTTTCAATTTGATGTGGATACTGGCTATAACGTTAGCAACAGTAGAGCAGCTCTCTCGCTCAATCGCCCGCCACCCGTTCTGATCTGCAAGCAACCTACCGGAAATAGGACAACCGGTTGACAACCCCGCCCCCCGCAGTATTTTTAAAATAATGACATCTCCCCCATTATTTAACCTAATAACATCAACATCATCAACATTGTGAATTTTCTCAGATAAAATGATTTGAAACAAAAATGCTAAAATTATCTGATGCATTTCAGAAAGGGCTTCCTTCCACTCTACAATAAGAAAACACTAAAAATAACACACAAAGTATCAGGTGAAGTTAAAACTGTATTTTTAAAATTGACCTGAGATTTGGTATTACCAAGGGGCCAAGACTGGACTTTCGTTTTGAAGCTCACTTCCTGGTTGGGCTGGGAGTGGCAATTGTGCCGTTGCTCACTAGTGCCACTGCGATTGGCTCCACTATAGGTCTTTCACCATGTAAGTCAATGGCAGCAATGTGGTCAAAATACTCAGTCAATACATTTTTCCCCCAAAAAATTTTTTAATTGCAATAGGTGTCTGTCCTTCATCTAATGCCTCTGCATGTGCTGATTTTTTTAAATATTGTGTCGTTTGGACAGGGTATTAACATTTGTTCAGGACCAATCAGAGGGACAGGTTGAGTCCTCTTCGGCTCCACGGAGTAGGCGTAGTTTGTACAAACGGGCGGCGAAAAAGACATCCAGAGCTTCAATTCAGTTTTTACGAGGCCGTGGAAAGGCAATGGGTGACATCTCAGTGGCTTTGTCCATATTTCTATACAGTCTATGGGTATTACCCAGGGGAAGAGGAATATTTCTCCAACCTCATAATTCAAGTGCGCCCCCTGTGGTCAGTCAGGCATCTGCAGGACTGTAGAGTGTAATGAATGTGTCGTCTGTTGCAGTATGACCTGTTTGATTAAGCCTAAATCCCTTCCCCTGTTTCCCTCCAGGAGCTGCACTTCTGCATACCTTTGATCAGCAGTATGATGCAGGCAGGAGTCTGTCTGAGACGGGACACTGAGACAACACTACCAGAGCTCACTGAGCAGCACAGGATCAGACAGAAAGAAGAGCAACTCAGTGCACTGGAGTCTGTCCACATGGCAGAGTCAGAGACAGAGTGTGCTGCACCAGGACTCAACACACTGGAGCCAGAGTGTGTTACAGCACACAGCGGGGTCAGTGATGTACACCACACACACTCATCATTGATTAAAATAGAAACAGATCTGGGCTCCACCCACACTGGGGATCTTAAGACAGAGAGCCTAGACAGTACAGAGCTGGGATATGTAACCCATCTGCATTCTGACCAAATCAAAACAGAGACTGATGATGGAGGATACCTTAAGGCAGAATACATCAGTGACTTGAAGGATATTAAATGTGCTGATATAAAATCTGATAAAATGAAGTGTGAATCCAGTGAAAGTTTAGTGAGTGATGTCATGAATACTGTGATGAATGGAGCTGGTGTTGATCACAAAGACCAGACTGAACCATGGCAATGTGCAGGAGAGCCAAACACAAACTGTAAAAATGAAGAAATTCATGATCTGGTGACCCAATTTGGGGACTTTAAACATCGCCGTGACATAAATAATGAAGATAATCAGACCAGAATTGTCAAGAAAAGTACAAATGGTCGCAACAGACATATTAATTGCCTGAGAACAAGTTTAGTGACTGACCCCATGATATGTAGTTCAAGTAAAGACCCAAACCTTTTGAATTTCTTTGAAAAGCAGACAAATCATGAAAATAAAGGTAAAGTTAATATAGGTGTAATGTTGTACAAGTGTACACAGTGTGAAAAATGTTTTAATAGCAAATGTTCTTTAAATAAACACAGTAGAATTCATACAGGTGAAAAGCCTTACAAATGTACTCAGTGTGGGAAATTATTTTCCGAAATATCTAATTTAAATCGCCACAAGAGAATTCATACAGGCGAAAGGCCGCACAAATGTTCTCAGTGTGGGAAGTGCTTTACCCAAATGTCTCATTTAAATATCCACCAGCGAATTCATACAGGTGAAAAGCCCTACAATTGTATGATGTGTGGGAAGTGCTTTCCCACAATATATAATTTAAATAGCCACCAGATATTTCATACTGGTGAAAACCCTTACAAATGTACTCAGTGTGGGAAATGCTTTTCCCAAATATCTAATTTAAATCGCCACAAGAGAATTCATACAGGCGAAAAGCCACACAAATGTTCTCAGTGTGGGAAGTGCTTTTCCCAGTTATCTAATTTAAATAGCCACCAGAAAATTCATACAGGTGAAAGGCCCTATAAATGTTTTCAGTGTGGGAAGTGCTTTTACAAAATATCTCATTTAAATAGCCACCAGAGAATTCATACAGGTGAAAAGCCCTACAATTGTGTGATGTGTGGGAAGTGCTTTCCCACAATAAATAATTTAAATAGCCACCTGATATTTCATACTGGTGAAAACCCTTACAAATGTACTCAGTGTGGGAAATGTTTTTCCCAAATATCTAATTTAAATCGCCACAAGAGAATGCATACAGGCGAAAAGCCCTACAAATGTACTCAGTGTGGGAAGTGCTTTTTCCAGTTATCTAATTTAAATAGTCACCAGAGAATTCATACCGGTGAAAGGCCCCATAAATGTTCTCAGTGTGAGAAGTGCTTTTCCAAAATATCTGATTTAAGTAGGCATCAGAGAATACACACAGGTGAAAAGGCCTAAAAATGTACTCGGTGTGTAAAGTGTTTTTCCTGAAAAAGTATTTTAAATCACCACAAGATGATTCACATGTGAAAAGCCAGACAATTGGTGTACTCAGTGTGGGAAAGGTTTTAATATAAAAACTAATTGAAATATCAGCATGAAAGGTAAAAAACCTAACAAATGTCCTTTTTTTTCAAAATCTACAGTAAACACCAGAGAATTATTAAAGGTGATGAGTTCTACTCCAGTGTGGAATATGTTTTTAAAAAATCTATAAAAATCTATATTAAAATTTCAATCTGAAAAATAATTCAGGCGGCGAATCCCTCCATGTGTAGCCTACATAGTGTGGGAAGTTTATTTAAATCACCAGCACATAATTCATACAGGTGAATTATACATACAGTGTGGGAATTTTCTTTCAAAAAATCTAATTTCAATAGTGCTGAACAGTCTGGTTCCGGAAGTAAAAATGCTATTCACCCTCACCGTATGTAAAAGAATGTCATTATTAGTCATAATGTATTAACCATAAAAGGTACACTTACGATGAGCTACAAGATTGTGAAACGATGGTATTTGCTCCTTTAGAAGCCATAAGTCAGTCTGACTTCAACTTTGGTTTAAAGAAATCGTGTTTTATTCCCATATAACTGGTGAAGGACTACGCTGCCCACAATCGTAGATCGAGTTCCACATCCGTTACCATAGAGACGCCCACCACTCCGAAGTTCCGTGGTGGGAAGCTTTCTACAGTCTATAGTTGGAAGCCAGCATAACTTTGTTTGATTCACAAAATCAGTATAGGTTATGCAGAGAAAAAGCATTTTTATCCGGCAAATATCTTAGTTGCAACACATTACATCTAGCAAAGCATTTTTGTGGTTTGGGGTGCAGTATTAAGTTCGGAAATATTAACGTAGCGCAGTTATAGTCTGTAGGCCTAACGTTAGATTTGAGTGAATGACAGTGACAGCCGACTGGACATCCGGGTTCCAGACAGAAATTTCTAAACACTATGGCTGTCTCTCAAACGGAAAAAAATGCTGCCTTCGAAGGCAGGAACGCATCGAGGCGTGCCTCCTTCCAAAGTTTGCATAAAATGCTGCCTTCTAAGGTGCCTTAGAAGGCAGAATTTGAAGGCAGCATCGCATGTATCCTTCTCCGGGTATGATATCCCATAAGTCTTTGCGATTACAGCAGGGTTCGCACTTCCGTTAAATGAATGGCGGCCGAAAACAACGATGCGGGATTTGCCACGGCACCAGGTGAGCTTTTTTACAGTCTGAATATGCAGTAAATTCCATAATTTGTTGTAGTTATATTTAAAAATCCATTTTAATTATTTAGTACACTGGAATAGTGTATCTGATGTTTCTAAGCCCCTGTGAGCTTTCCAGTAACTAGCCAGCTAACTTGCTACCAAGCTGATGTAGCGTAATGAACAAACATAAACACTGATCTCACGTGACATTATCCTGCCTTCGAAGTGTGTCCCAAATTCATTGCCTTTTGAGGTACCTTCAAAGAGAGCAAGGCAGCAAGACAGCGAGGCAGCTGCCTTTGGTTTGAGACACAGCCTAGTACAACAATAAATCCCAAAACACTAAAATATATACAGTATATAAGCAAAGCACTAAAGGTAAAATGTAATTAACCTAAAATTATTTTAATAAGTGGTTGAAACCGGTTGAAAATGAGGGGAAAGTGATTTGATTACATAATTCGCAATGCTTTATGGGATGAGTAGTTCATTCCCTCTTAAAAAACGTCAATTAGTCTTGTACCTTTGCCTTTTTTTTTTCTTCCCGTTTTCCAAAGATTTTTTTTTTTTCTCTCAATCAATTTTTATAATGCCTCGATTCTTCTCATAGCTGGACTGCTCGGTTCAAGGCTTAGAACTCTATTAGCTAGGGACTTTCTGAAATGTCAAAATGGAGCAAATGAATGGGAAATTTACTTCCAGGGCCGCTAAAAAAAGTGGGCGGTCAATGTTCAGCCATGAAGGTGAAAACTCTATCATTGTCTTCAGTGTGGCAAGTGTTTCCCAGGTATATAATTTACGTAGCCACCAAAGAATTCATGCAGACTAAAAGCTTTCCGTATATACTTTGTTTATTAATAAAGAAGCTATTTTCTATGAACCCAAGAAAGTTCATACAGGGCTTTCAAATTCTCATCAAGTATTTTTATGAAAGCATACTTTGATGTACTTAGTTTAGGAAGTGTTACCAATACAATTTGAAGGCCCACTCGAAAACGAAAATTATGTACATGGCAATTATGTACCTCGTGGATTATGGTAGTTTAAAAAATGAAAATAAAATAGAAAAATGTTTTTTTTTTTAAAGTATGCCTCTGCGCCGGCGAGAGGCAATGGGCGCGTTAAGTAACTGAGCGGCCCAGCTTCGCTCAGAGCGAAGAACGCACTTCATGGTTTGCTCAGTTTCGCTCACTATTTGGATGTGGATCAGAGAGGAGCAATACGGAAATACGTCGTTAGCTATGGACCCAAGTTTTCGGTCTACTGGGGTTGACAGGAAAGAAACATGCTTTTGTTTGCCGCACGAACCATATGAGCCTAGTTTTATATAGCTTATTTATATTAGCTATAGGAAATAAGCTAGTGATAATGCTAAGTTGACGTTACAGCTAACGACTGACCAGAATATAAGAAAATAAGTAGGCCATGCTTGAATTGTGTACGTCACCATTTTTCCAGTCTCAGACGGTTGTTGACAGTTGCTCAGCGTTCACGTAGAGCAGAATGTTACGTGATTCAAAAATCCGCTCAGTGCTCACTGAGCATTCTCACCATGAGCGCTCAGTTACTGAATGCACCCAATATGTTTTTGGGTTGTCCGTCCGTCCGTCCGTCCGTCCATCCCATTCTCGTGAATGCCTTGAGGGAATTTCTTCACATTTGACCTAAACGTCCACTTGGACTCAAGGACAAAATTATTAGATTTTGGTGATCAAAGGTCAAGGTCACTGTGATTAAACTGTAAATTACATGGAAACCCATGGTTGGCTAAATGGCTGTAAGTCATCAAGGGTCTGAGGTATCAAACGAGCCTCAAATCATCACTCTGCTGCCAGATATGCAGTAGATATGGATGGATCACTTGAAGGGTTGTTTCTCCTGACTCATTTATAGGAAAATGAGTCCGGAGAAGAAACCCTTAAAGTGATCCATCCATATCTACTCCATATCTGGCCGTAGAGTGATGGTTTGAGGCTCGTTTGATACCTTAAACCCTTGATGACTTACAGCCATTTCGACAGTCATGTGTTCCATACTGTACCAGTGTAATTTACAGCTTAATCTAGACCCACCCCCCAATTCCCATAGAGATCCATTCAAATGCAGAGAGGTTATAGTATCGCTTGTAACAGTACCTGAAAATAAGATATCGAGTCTTTTGATATCCTTTCATACGCAGTCATGATCGCATCACCTGTTTACCTGTGGAATGGCAAACAGGTGTTTTTTTGCCCACTTTTTTTGGAACGTGTTGCAGGCATCAAATTCGGAATTAGCATATATATACAAAAATCAATAACGTTGATAAGGTAAAACATTAAATATCTTTTCATTGTACTGTTTTCAAGTTAAATGTATGTAAAAGATAATTTACAAATCACTGCTTTTACGTGCATTTTACATACTGTCCCAACTTTTTTAGAATTGGGGTTTGTACTATCTGACGAGTGAGTGATAAGTTTGTTTCCATGGTGATGAGCTGCGCAAGCACTACAAAAAAACATGCAGATGACAAATTTGGTCAATTCTCACCTATTTAGGGGGTGCTGTATTTAAGGCTTTATAACTCCAGGTGTGAGCATCACAGAAACTTGGACAATGGCTTAAATTACATTACAGGCATTTAGCAGACGCTCTTATCCAGAGCGACTTACACAACGTTTTAAGCATTTTTTAAACATATTATCCATTTATACAGCTGGATATATACTGAAGCGATTCAGGTGAAGTACCTTGCTCAAGGGTACAACGGCAGTGTCCTACCTGGGAATCTAACCTTTCGGTTACAAGGCCAGTTCCTTAACCATTATATGACACTGCCGCTTAAATGAAGCAAGACCATTGTACCATGTACAGTACTGACTTAGATTAATTTATTTTCATGATTTAGGTCAAAATAAAGTGCTACAAATGCAAAGAAATCTTTGCAAAAATGCAAAAAAAATTAAATTTGTTTTTCTTTAGTGTACAAATAAATACTGAGAGCTACATATGTGAAACATATGATCCCCTACTTTTCGGGATCATAAACTCAGTGTCCACA
The DNA here is from genome assembly GCA_029718625.1 of Synaphobranchus kaupii. NCBI lineage: Eukaryota > Metazoa > Chordata > Actinopteri > Anguilliformes > Synaphobranchidae > Synaphobranchus > Synaphobranchus kaupii. The sequence goes on from CM056379.1 coordinate 1,473,874, forward strand.
AGTGTGCAAAATCTGAGGGTGATATGCAGAACTACTACAGATATATGATGCAAAATATAGGCAGTGTACCCTGGTGTCCAATAGTGAAAAAAAATCATAAATTAATGATACATTTAACTGCAAATCAACTGTTTTGTCTCATAAAACTCACATTTGCATGTTACATTCAGTTAACATATATGCACAGTACATTTGAATGAGTATTTCCCATTCCCTAAGTGACACGTATTGCCATACCATGTATACAGTTTATATTATATACAATGAGATTACAATAAAATAATATTCCATCAGGAAAATGCGGACATGTTCTAGCTTCATGGCAAATCAAACATAAAACATGACTGAGCCACATATGAATGCTTACACTACAGTATGGGAAATGCACTCAAAATGCAAAAATAACAATATCAAACCTAACATTTGTGCACTCAAAATGCAAAAATAACAATATCAAACCGAACACCAGATTTGAATAAAGGTTTTTGTTGCCAGAGCCTAGCATTTGTGTATGGGTTTGATGATGATGATGATGATGTTGTAACCTAGCCACATAAGCTAGGTAATATGTGTATTTAAAAACATTGTAATATGCTTGTAGTTCTCTCCATTTCTCTTCATTCAAGTGAAAAGATGAGCACTCGTCATTTAGGGTCCGGGCTGAAATTTCTGGGCCTGTTTCAAGCTCTAATTAATTCCACCAAAGTTAGGTGCCATGTAATTGTCCCACACCCGATGAAATCGGAGGTTTCAACACTGTATCATTGGTTGGGGACGGAGTTAACTTTTTTTCTTGTATTCTTTAGAAAAAGTAATTTTTTCTAATAGTCTGAAGGCCAATATTTTTTTGATGATTCAATTGAGCTCAGTGTAATTTGTATGACAGAACTGACGTGTGAACTGTTTGGATATACTGTCAAAATAAATGTGGTAATATGTATTGCAAAATTGTATTCTGTAAATTAACTAATTAATTTTCAGTTCTTTTACTGCCAATGTGTAGAGGTAATGTGTGTACTGTAATGTGTATGTCAGCTAAAGCTCATTATTAGTCTCCAGACAGTTTGTTTTACCTGAGATATCTGTTGAGGTTTTTCTTTCACTCTTTATTTTTCATTTTTGTGTATGAATTGTGAATTTTACATTGTAAATGTGGACATTTCAAGACCTTTATGCCATGTAAAGTTCTGTATAAACCCATATGTCCTTCACTGTGTCATTGCTTTCTCCTTCACTAAATGTAGTTTAATTCCCGTTGCAGGTTTCTCATAACACTAATTGTGCAAGAAATAAGCTTGACTCATATGGAGTGTGAATTTTTTTATTTTACACTTTCAATTTGTCTGACTCTGAACACATAAACTTTGTTTTAATATTGTCACCTATCTCAAATAATGTAAATGTTACAAATGTGCAAATTATGGTGCGGATGTATTTTTTTCTTGATCTCATCTGATTAAATGATGACATTCTGAAGAATCCATTTCATGCTTCTTTTATTGACTTAGAATCTTTTGCAGGAGAGCAAGATTTGTAGTGTCTAATATGCAAATCTGGGTGGGTGTATGGTAGGTAACCCCTTCGTGCAGATGCTAAATTAGGTGAATTCTCACCTATTTAGGGGGGTGTTCTATTTCAGGCTTTATAACTCCAGGGGCCACATGTATAAACAGCGCTGAGCAGGGGTCACATGTTTAAACAGCGCTGAGCAGAAAAATGCCCTCAGAAAGCTGCGTAAGTGAGTTTCCACGCAGAATTTCAGATGTATAAAATAAGAGAGCCTGTATACCTCTGCACATTATCTGGGCACCAGATCATTCGGAGGGAATTATGGGACGTGTAGTTTTTAAACAGTGCCAGCGCTGGGATGTTCACAAAAAAAATACAAAAACTTAGAAAATACTTGAAGCTGGTCCAGAAAAATTACATAGTTTCCGAACGGGCGTTATATTGAACAATCCGGGAAATTGACGGTAAGACATAATCAGTCTAAATGGTTTAAAAGTAAGCTTTAGTTAATGTCCACGCTCTAAATGAATGGGAAATTTACTTCCAAAACCAGCGTGACGTAGTCACTTGAGTACTCTATAGAGTATAGACATGGAAACACACATGCCACATACAGGTCATGTAACATAAACACTAGACAAAAGATCGGATTTCTTAAAGAAGAAAAAAAAAGAAAAAGAAAAAGTGATTTAGGCATGAAGACCAGTGTAAATGTAGTATTAGAGTAAAACCCATACTTTGCAACAAATGGATTGATGCTTGGGACCCTAGCCTGAAAACCTAAGCTAAAACCGACAAAAAAAAAAAAACAGAGCTTGAAAACGAAAACCAAAATGAAAACCAGGAATGAAAGGCATTTTTGCAGCAATGGAAACAAAATCAAAATAACTGTTCATGAGAAAAAACTTCAAGTAAAAATTCAGGTAACTATTAATGTCATTTTTTTTGTTATGTTGCAGGAGGAACAAAAACATAAAAATTCAGATTCTGCTCTCAACGAACGGATAGAAAAAAATTCAGTTTTCAAGCCCTGGAAAAAAAAAAAATAAAAAATACCCTTGTCCACTGATAAAAGGATGATGTAATACTGGCAGGTTTTAGTTTCTTCGTACAACATGATTTTTCGGAATAAAGTCCCAGATGTTTAATTGCATATTATAATACATCTCTTCATTGGACTTGCTAATCACCAGCTAGTTTAATATGGAATCCTATGGAATCACAAAGTGGACTCATTTCATGCAAAAGAACACTGAACATGCATTTTGCAACAACCATTTTACCAAAGTAAATGGCACATAAACCTTTAATAATTCTCAGATAAATTATGGCAATTCAGCCTTAGTTATTTGTAATGTAACCGTCATCTTCTTGTTGTGTTCTATAAGTCAGGCCCATTGCATTTTTTAATTGGAAAACTTAGTCCTCAGTTACATTGATATTGATGTCAATTGAATAGAATTAAATACACGGTAACTCCACAACCCAAGACAGGGACATGAATGGACTGAGGGAAATTGTTGTTATTCCATGGCCAACCCAGTCTTCAGGCTGCTCTAAAAAGTCTGGTATTTTGCTGGTATTCTCAGTTTTTATGTGGCAGGATTGTGAATTTTCTCAAACTGCATTGAAGCAAAAATGCTAAAATGTTTTTAGGCACTTCAGAAAGGGCTTTCTTCCACTCTGCAATAATAAAACACTAAAAATAACACAAAAAGTGGCAGGTGAAGTTGAAACTGTAATTTTAAAATGGACCTGAGATTTGGTATTTCCCAGGGGAAGAGGAAGGTTTCCCCCACCTCATAATGCAAGTGCGCCCCCTGTGGTCAGTCAGGCATCTGCATGACTGCAGAGTGTAATGAATCTGTTGCAGTCAGACCTGTTTGATTGAGACTAAATCCCTTCCCCTGTTTCCCTCCAGGAGCTGCACTTCTGCACACCTTTGAGCAGCAGTCTGTCCACATGGCAGAGTCAGAGACAGAGTGTGCTGCACCAGGACTGGAGCCAGAGTGTGTTACAGATGGAAAGCAAAGGTGTGGTAGATGTGGTGGAGATCATGAGTAATGATCAAATGCAAATGCAAATGTGCAGAGGGAGGCAAAACTGAAAATGTTGCAACTGTGGAGGGGAACATGGCTCAGCTTATTCAATTCAATTCAATTCAATTCAATTCAATTTTATTTGTATAGCGCTTTTTACAGAGAACTGTCACAAAGACGCTGCACAGGGAAACAGAAGGAAATTGAGCAAAAAACCAGGCCTTAGCCCCCAACCAGCAAAATGAGGTTAAAAAACTCCCCGGTAGGGGAGAAAAAACACTGAACAGTGGTGAGAAAAAACTCTCCAGTGGGAAGAAATCTCGGAAGGAACCTGGCTAGAGAGGGGGTGCCCATCCTTCGCTGGCCGGCCCGGTTTAGACTAAAGGTGGACTGAATGGTAATAGTCAATTCAATAATCAGTTCAATCATCAGTTCAAAGGGGGCGGGGTGATGCATCTGGGACTCCGGTTGCGTGAAGTCGGGAGGATAAACCAAAGGAGGGACGGGGTCCGAAGCAGTCTGCAAACTCAGGGTGAGGGGCATAACTGGAGCAGTCTGCAAACTCAGGGTGAGGGGCATAACTGGAGCAGTCTGCAAACTCAGGGTGAGGGGCATAACTGGAGCAGTCTGCAAACTCAGGGTGAGAGGGGGACGGGCCGGAGTAATCTGCAGCTCAGGGTGAGAGAGGAAAAGAGAAGGTTAGCCCCCCACCCCCCCCCGACATCCTTAACTATAGGATTTACTAAAGAGGTACGTTTTTAGCCTACACTTAAAGACAAAAAATTTTGGGTCCAAGGTTAGTAAGAGACCACCAGAAGTGCAGCGAATCAAGATTGCTCAGGGAATCAGCTATGCTGAGGCAGTAAAGAAGGTTTCAGGAGATACGCAGGTTTCAAGACAAAATTACACTTAGGAACAAAGAAACAAAAAAAATGTGAAGGATGCGATAAGTTGAAGGAGGAAACTCTAATAGTGAGTAAGAATGATTTTGTACTTTTTATGGCGGAGATATGGTGAGATATGGTGGAGATAGTCAACTGCTCGGCACAGACAAAAAGCCGAAATGAAAGGATCAAAATAAGATCAGCTGAGAAGTACCTTGATGTGAAAGGGCTCCACTGGGAAACAGTTAAAGACACTCTTAATGAAGATACACAATCCTCTCCCACATGGGCTGGATCCTCTTAATGGTGTTAATTCTACTTCAATGGAATGATAGAAGCTTAATTGCAAATGGCCAAGAGTTTAAGAAATATATTGATAATTTGGAAGAGAAACCTAATGTAATTTGTATACAGGAGACATGGTTGAAACCACAGTTGGATTTTATTATAAAGGGATATGTTGCAGTTAGAAGAGACAGGGAATCTGGCAAAGGTAGAGGAGTTGCAACATTTATACAGAATGGAATAAGTTATAATGTAAGCACAGATCATGAATCAATTATGATTAAGATATGGACCGACAGAGGAAAAATAGATATAATTAACTATTATAATCCATGTGAGAAACTAAGTCAAGATATATTAGAGGATGTTGGGGGACCAATGCAAGACAGTGTAATATGGTGTGGGGATTTCAATTCACATAATGCATTATGGGGGAGCAATAGCACAGATGCAAATCGTTTAGTTGTTGAATAATTTATAGATTATCACTGTTTGGTGTGTATTAATAATGGGAAAGGAACACAATATAATAGCACACAAAACACAGAAGCAACACTTGACCTGACATTTGTATCTAGTGCAATAGCAGGGGTAAGCACATGGAGTGTACTAAAACATACTACAGTAGGTAGCAATCACTACCCTGTAGTGACTAAACTTGGCACAAAGATTAATTATGATAAGGGAAAGAAAATTCCCAGATGGAAATTTGGAAATGCTAACTGGGATGCTTTCCAAGAGATCAGCACAAACAGATGTATGAAACTGCAAGTGGAGAACTAGATGGATGTAAACATACTTAATGATAAACTAGTTAATGAAACAATTCAGTCCGCTGAGGAAACAATCCCTAAGAGTACCAAGAACGTACCCTGGTGGAATGGCAACTGTAACAAAGCCATAAAAGCCAGAAATAAAGCATTTAGGAAACTTAAAAAGCTTCACTCTCAGGATGCTTTGATCCAGTATAAAAGGGCCCAGGCAATAGTAAGGAGAACAATAAGAACACAAAAGCGTACATTTTGGAGGCAATATTGTGACAGTATTGGAAAGAGAAGTACAGCTGTCAGATGTCTGGGGCATAATCAGAAGAAATTATGAATTACCAGTGACGAACAGTGGGGAAAAAATGGCTGTCAACAACTTAGAAAAGGCTGAACCTCTGGCACAAATATTTAGGAAAGTTCACAGTTCAAGATAATCTTACAGAGGAGGCCAGACAGTGTAGAAACAGAATATTAATATTCTATATTAATATTAATATTATTGGAGAACCCCAAATTATTGGAGAACAGGGAGATGCCAGGAGATCCGTTAGACTTGCCTTTCAGTATGTTTGAGCTGAGAAGAGCATAAGACTAGTGCTCATAAGAACTAGTGCTCATAAGACCACCCCTGGGAAAGATGGTGTATGTTATAAAATGTTGGAACACATGACAGATCATACACTGGGCATGGTGTTAAGACTGTTTAACAGAGTTTGGGATGCTGGCCAACGTCATTCAGTGTGGAAACAAGCAATAATAGTGCCTGTCCTAAAACCAGGAAAGGACCCCTCAGAACCTTCTAGCTACAGACCTATTGCCTTAACTTCCCATTTATGTAAAATCATGGAACATATGGTCACCGAGAGATTAACATATCTTTAGAAAGTAAAGATCTTTTGTCTCCCTATCAAAGTGGTTTCCATAGGGGATACGGAATACAATGGATTCTGTATTGGGCTTAGAATCAGACATCAGGAAAGCACAGACCAACAAGGAAGTAGTGGTAGCTGTCTTTTTTGCTGTGGAAAAGGCATATGACATGCTCTAGAAAGAAGGGCTACTTATTAAGTTGAAGTCATTGGGAATTGGCGGTAGAGCATATAATTGGGTGATGAACTTTTTATTTGACAGGAAAATACAAGTAAAAGTAGGCGCAGAATACTCCAGTGTGTATACGGTGGAGAATGGAACTACGCAAGGTAGTGTATGTAGTCCGTTGTTATTCAACATAATGATCAATGACATCTTCTCTCAGGTTGAACAAAGCGTAGGTAAATCTCTGTATGCGGATGACGGGGCTCTGTGGATAAGAAACCGCAATGCATCTTATGTCAATAAGAAAATGCAAGCTGCAATAGTTGAAGTGGAAAAATGGGTAAGCAAGTAGGGATTTAAACTACCTGTAGCAAAAACACAAGTAATTTGTTTCTCAAGACGGCAAAAAATTGCACCCATCTCCATAAAACTGTATGAACAACCTCTTGAGCAAATAAAAGCTATTAGATTTCTTGGGATTTGGTTTGATGAAAAGCTCTCATGGAATGTTCATTTGGATAAAGCTAAGATCAAATGTAAAAAGGTAATCAATATACTTCGTTGTTTGTCAGGTCAGGAGTGGGGAGCAAGAAGAGCATGTTTACAAAATATATACTGGACAAAATATATACTGGGCACTCATGAGATCTGTCTTTGACTATGGTTGTGTAGCTTACATGTCAGCAGCAGAATCAAACCTTAAGAAATGAGATGTATTACAAGGCTCAGGCCCTGAGAATCTATAGTGGATCATTTAAAACATCTCCAGTATCAGCAATGCAGGTGGAAATGGGAGAAAGGCCTTTAAGGATCAGAAACATTAAGCTAATGCTGGCATACTGGGTTACTCCCCAGGGGCAATATGATACACACCTCTGCTAAGAGTGTTTTAGCAGCAGACTGCTGGGAACATAATGAGACAAATTACATAAAATTTGGGTGGATTGGTGATGCAAATGCAGAAAACATAGGATTACATCAATTACAGTACAGCCCCACAGTTTCAATTTCTTCCATTCCTCCCTGGTTATTCCCTTTGCCAAGTGTTGACCTTAACATACAGCAGGAATTGAAGGACAAGTCAGAGCAACTTCCAATATGGCGCATAGTCCAGAACTATTTTGATCAGAATTTTTCAGACTCAGTGTTTATATTCACAGATGGCTCCAAAGATCCAGATACAGGGTGTGCAGGTGCAGCAGCATATATCCCGGTGAGTGAGACATACATTAAGAAAAGAGTATCAGACCATTTATCAGTATATACCACAGAACTATTGGCAATATTATTGGCCCTGCAGTGGATAGAGGAGAAGGAAATATATAACACCGTTATTGCATCTGACAGTTTCTCTGCACTAATGAGCATACGATCTGGCAGATCATCTTTTAGAACAGATGCCATCAATGAAATATTCCTTATAATGTACAGGATGGAAATTAAGGGTGTATCTACACGCTTCTTTTGGGTTCCTGCTCATGTTGGTGTGGAGGGAAATGAGCAGGTGGATATTCTGGCCAAACCAACACTCAGAATTAAGAATGTAGACCTACAAGTTCCATTAAGCAAAGCTGAAGCGAAGAAAATCATTAGGACACATGCACAATCAGTATGGCAGGAATATTGGGATGATAATGAAACTGGAAGACATCTATACAATATACCAAGACAAGTTGGTGCTGGGAGGATGGTGGGCTGGAAACGAAGGGAAGAAAATATCATAACTCGTCTGAGAATAAGTCACACAGGCCTCGACCATACATTATATAAAAACAGTCGAACATGTACTACTTCACTGTAGGGAATACATTATCAAGAGAAATCACCTTTTTCAGTCACTAAGGAAGGCAAAACATCACGACTTTTCATTGTCAGGTCTCTTGGGGAAAACAGCAGGCAAAATATACTGTGACATTATTAAGTTAAAAAAAAAACTGATTTAGCTAAAAGAATCTTGAGGGCATTTATTTATTTAATTATTGTTTGTTTATTTATTTTAATATATATATATAAAAAAATTTTATTGCATAATTTCTTGTTTCACACTCCAGTCCAGTTGGTGGCGGTAATGCACATTTAAGTTGGGTTTACAACCGCCAATAATCATTAGAAGAAGAAGAAGAATAATATTTAACCTTCTCCCCGTAACTTAATGCTTTAACTGTTCTGTTAGTTTTGTTTGCCAGCACGTTTCAAATCGTTTTAGTTTCCATTCACTAATCTATATAAGAAGTAACATTATGTTTGTAAAGTGGCAGTAGAATTGTAGCACGTGATTCTAGAATTCGTTTTAGAGTTTAACGCCATTGTTGTTTACAATTTGCGCATAAGAATTACGGGAAATGTAGTCTACAAATGGGGTTGGTACGCTCGACGATGAAAGGCTAAAGTCCGCAGACAATCCGCAGGACTGTCCGTCTGTGTACGTCCCTGTTTTAAATACTCTGTAGCAGCCTTGAAGCAGACAAAAAGGAATACTGAAGAAAGTTTTGGGAAAGCAACGTTGTCATAAAATATCTTCTTACCGTGAAAATCGACGACCTGTTTACGATTTCGAACAGATGTTAAGGTAAATCTATCACCACGGCGGCACTGGTTTCACCAGCGTGAGACATTCATTTTTTTTCTTATAAATGCCCTGGAGAAATCCAGTGGTTAGATGGACTCTTCCCACCATTTAAGTTGTCATGTTATATTAAATTAATCTTACCTGGCCGCATTTTTACATTTCTGTAAAAATGCATTTGCCTGCCAAAACAATATATAGGTTTTTGACAAACAAAATATTTTCATTATAATTTCACATATCGTGCAGCCATAGGCCTTACCACTAATGTCCAGTGGTGGTTTTCATTTACTGCACCAAGGAGTATGTTTAGAAGAAGGAAGAAGGAGGTGATTTGGAGCAAAGTAGGCCCATATAAGACTTCACCCTCGATATTTTGAGTACTGCACCTGGAAATGACTTTGTTGATGAGGTATTTCCTTCTTGCCAGCTGGGGGGTGAAGACTTATATGACATATTATAGCCAAATTGCTTTAACCTCTCATGTTTGCAAGTTAATGGAGAGAATGGTAACAGAAAGGTTTGTGTATCATTTAGAGAGAAGAATCATGGCAAAACATCAAAGTGGTTTTAGGAAAGGGAGGAGCACTATGGACCCAGTTATATGCCTAGAGGATGAGGTGAGGAAAGCTCAGGTAAATAAGGAGACAGTGGTAGAAGATTTTTTTGATGTAGAGAAAGCCTATGACATGTTATGGAAAGAGGAACTTTTGATAAAACTGCACTTAATGGGAATTGGAAGGAGATTCCTTAATTGGATAATGGATTTCCTGAATGTTGGATCTATTCAAGTGAAAATAGGATCAGATTGATCTAGTAAGTGGGTGGTAGAAAATGCAACGCCTCAAGAGAGTGTGGTCAGTCCAGTGTTATTTTCCATTATAATTCACAATATATGTACAGGTATTCCAATAGGCACAGGAAAGTCTTTTTTTCGCAGATGATGGGGTTTTGTGGAAAAGAGGGAGAAACCTGGATCATTTCATTGAAAAAGTCCAGGAAGGAATTAATCAGGTGGGATTCAAGTGGGGATTTAGGTTCTCTGTGGATAAAGTAGTTTTGTTCACCAGGAAGAAATTAAGGGAAAACTGGAAGTAAAAAATGTATGGAAATAGCATGGAGTGAGGGTTAGTTCGGAATTTTGGACATAATGTCTCATTTATGACTTAGCCATGATGTTGTTGATTGATGGAGACCATTTTCAGCTGATTCCATGCTGTCCTTCTTGTGGACATACACACATTGCTAATGCTAGTGCAACTCTATGGTAACCGGTAGCATCCACTACCAAATGCACTTAAACACTCCACAGTGCACCCAAAGTAAATAAAATTTGACGACAGTCGTATTACTCTGTACAGTTAGCTATCCAGCTAACTAAGTAATCATACTTCGCAAGATAGGTATCTTATCTTATAGTTTTCCTCCTCTGGTTGACCGGAGCCAAGACTGTTGTGTTTTCTGTGCTTCACGGCATCCGTAGTCTTGCATCCTGGGTTTCCCCCACCTCATAATGCAAGTGTGCCCCCTGTGGTCAGTCAGGCATCTGCAGGACTGCAGAGTGTAATGAATGTGTCAGTTGCTGCGGTAGGACCTGTTTGATTAAGGCTAAATCCCTTCCCCTGTTTCCCTCCAGGAGCTGCACTTCTGCACACCTTTGAGCAGCAGTATAATGCAGACAGGAGTCTGTCTGAGACGGGACACTGAGACAACACTACCAGAGCTCACTGAGCAGCACAAGATCAGACAGAAAGAAGAGCAACTCAGTGGACTGGAGTCTGTCCACATGGCAGAGACAGAGTGTGCTGCACCAGGACTCAACACACTGGAGCCAGAGTGTGTTACAGCAAACAGAGGGGTCAGTGATGTACACCACACACACACATCACTGAATAAAATAGAAACCGATCTGGGCTCTACCCACACTGGGGATCTTAAGACAGAGAGCCTTGACAGTACAGAGCTGGCATATGTAACCCATCTGCATCCTGACCAAATCAAAACAGAGACTGATGATGGAGGATACCTTAAGGTAGAGCACATCAGCGACTTGCAGGATATTAAATGTGTTGATATTAAATCAGATCAAATGAAGTGTGAATCCAGTGAAAGTTTGGTGAGTGATGATGTGAATACTGTGATGACTGGAGCTGGTGTTGATCACAAAGACCAGACTGAACTATGGCAATGTGCAGGAGAGTCGAACCCAAACTGTAAAAATGAAGAAATTCATGATATGCCGACCCAATGTGGTGAAAAGCCGTACAAATGTACACAGTGTGAGAACAGTTTTAATAGCAAATCTGGTTTAAATAAACACCTTAAAATTCATAGAAGTGAAAAGCCCTACAAATGTACGTTGTGTGGGAAGTTCTTTTCCCAAATCTCTAATTTAAATCGTCACCAGAGAATTCATACGGGTGAAAAGCCCTACAGATGTATGTTGTGTGGGAAGTGCTTTTCCCAAATCTCTAATTTAAATCGTCACCAGAGAATTCATACGGGTGAAAAGCCATACAAATGTACACAGTGTGAGAACTTTTTTAATAATAAATCTGATTTAAATCGTCACCAGACAAATCATACGGGTGAAAAGCCCTACAAATGTTCTCAGTGTGAAAAGTGTTTTAATGGAAAATATGAATTAAGTAATCATCTGAGAATTCATACAGGTGAAAGGCCCTACAGATGTATGTTGTGTGGGAAGTGCTTTTCCCAAATAGCTCATTTAAATAGCCACCAGATCATTCATACAGGTGAAAAGCCCTACAAATGTACTGAATGTGGAAAGTGTTTTTCCCAAACACATAATTTAAAAAGACACCAGAGAATTCATGCAGGTGAAAAGCCCTACAAATGTAGTGGGAAGTGCTTTTCCCAAATATCTAATTAAAAAAAACCACCAGATTATTCTGGTGAAAATCCCTAGAAATGTATTTAGTGTACGAGGCATTTTAATGCAAAATCTGAATTAAATAAGCATCTGAGAATTCATACAGGTGAAAAGCCCTACAAGTGTTTGTTGTGAGGGAAGTACTTTTCCACAATGTCTAATTTAAATAGCCACCAGATAATTCGTACAGGTGAAAAGCCATACACATCTACTCATTGTGCTTTACCACAATATATGCTTTAAATAGGCATCAGAGGTAAAATGTACTCAGTGTGCAAAGTGTTTTTCCCAAAGAAGTATTTTAAATCGCCACAAGATGATTCACAGGTGAAAGGCCAGACAATTTTGGTTTTAATATAAAAACTGAGAATTCATACAGATGAAAAGCTGTAGTACATAGTGCATAAGTGTACATAAAAGTATACACAGTGTGAGAAGTGTTTTATGAGAAAATCTGCTTTTAGTAAACACCTGAGGATTCAGGTGAAAAGCCAATCTGTTTTCAGTGTGAGAAGTGTTTTTCCCAGGTATGTAATGTAAGGAGCCACCAGTGGCTCGCGTGCTCTATGCACATGTTTTTTAGGCCTGTGTGAATATTACATTCCTCATTGACTATGGTTGAACTTTCAGGTTGAGGTTGGTGCCGCAATGCCGCCATATGACGTTTTATTTTAGGCTATTTTCATATAAAGTCCTAAGCCCAAGTATCATTACACACAGGTAACAATCATTTGCCCTACTCCTCCAGATTTTCGTGAGAGCTGAATAAATATTTTTGTTGGGTTTTCATTGCCGGAGCCTACCGTTTTGGGTTGATGGGTTTGATAATGATGTTCTAACCCAGCCAAATAAGCTAGGTGTGTTTGTGTAACGAGTGTGGAAAGAGAGAAGCTTACTCAGAAGTCCAAGGTGAAATTTGAATCCCGCTCTTCTCACTCGTCCATATATTTCAAGGCGAACGCCGGCTAAATCGCAGATAGCAAAGGGCAACGTCGTTATTTTTAACCTGAGGGTTGCGTCGCCAGAGGGTGTTGTCACGGTAACCTGCTACGAGGCATTCGCTTTACCGCACCTCACTGTGCTTACTAGCGAACTAGCCGAGCTACACCCGCTACATTTGTGTAATATGTAATATGCTTGTAGGCTACTTTCCTCTAATTCCCTTCATTGAAGAGAAAAAGATGTGTGCTTTTTTGGGCCTGTTTCAAGCTGTAATTAATACCACCAAGGTTAGGCATCAAGTGATTGTCCCTCACCTGATGAACTTGGAAGTGGTGACACTGGTTGGGAAAAGCCTGTATTCTTTAGAAAAAGTAATTTCCCTTGTAGACTGAAGGCCAATATTTTTTGATGATAAAATTGACACCAGTGTAATTTATATAAAGGAAATGATGTGAAAACTGTCATATATTGTATATAATGTAGAAATAAGCATGGTAATGTGTATTGCAAATTTGTCAAATTCTGAAAATGAACTTGATATTACTGACATTCTCAGTTCTTTTACTGCCAATGTGGAGGCAGCAATATGTATATCAGCTAAAGCTGATAATGAAACTTCACACAGTATGTTTTATGAGATTTTATATTTATATTTTTTCACTCTTTATTTTTCATTTTTGTACATGGATTATGTATGAAATGATTTTATATTGTGAATGTGGACATACCATGACCTTTATGCCATGTAAATTTCTGTCACATGTCATAACTCATATGTCCTTGATGGTGTCATTGCTTTCTCCTTCACTACCCCTGTTTATAAATGTAGTTTAATTCCTGTTGCACAAGCTTGACTCACATGAGGTGTGAATTGTTCATTTAAAACATTTTCAATTTGTTTGAACACCTAAACCTTTAAAAAATAACATTACATATGTCAAAGAAAATAAATATGTTACAAATGTGCAAATTATGGTGGACCTGTTTCTTTCTTGATCTCATCTGTTTCAATGATGACATTTTGAAGACTCCATTCTACACTTTTTTTATTGACTGCAAATCTTTTGCAGGAGAGCAAGATCTGTGGTCCCTAATATGCAAATCTGGGTGGATGTATGGTAGTTAACCCCTTCCTGCAGATCCCCTCGTGGCCATGGCACCAGCGCCAACATTTTGCTCAACTGAGATATTAATTTCTCCTGCAACCGAACTATGAGTGGAAACAACTAAATCTGTTTTTTCCCAATTATAAGTACGCGATTTGTGACAACGCTGCTGAATGCGGAATTTCTAAGTGTCACTATTGTCCCTGTCATTGGGTAATCAACCAACAACAAACGGGCTTTTATTTTGAAGCCAGGTCGAGACTGCACCGGAAGTTTGGTTCTTATTGGGGCGAGCTTCCATAGATTCAGCCTGCTCTGTTGAACTCGCATAATGGCGACATTAAAATGTGAAACTGCCGGTTGTTTGTCACAGTCTGATATGGGGGGTTGTATATCGGGTGAATTAATTTAAAAGTTTAGTTTTTTCCCCCCAGAGTAATTAAATCAAAAAAGTTAGTGTGAATTTGCGAAAGATTATTGATAGTATGGGTCCGGTTTGATGTTATTTTACTGTTCCTTTTAAACATGAGTAACAAGGGAGAGCATGAGGTTGGGAGTGATGGTGGTAGTAGTATAGAGGAAGACATTGAGGTGAGTGGAATTATTTGGGAATTGGTAGGAAGACCAAGAAGAGGAAAGGCGGGTGTGAAAAGGCAGAAAAAGATGGTAATCCAGAGAGATCGAGTGACAGTAGGGAAAGTGAAGGGGAAGCTGTAAAGACAAAGCCAGTTAGATTAGTAATAGTTGTGAGGATTGAAGGTGAGGATGGAGTTAAGAAAATGGATCCATTGAAACTGACAAGGTCCATCAAAGTGCAGGTGGGAGAGGTGAGGTATGGGAAAGTTTTAGGAGATGGGAATCTGCTGATACGCTGCCAACATGAAGAGCAAACAGAAAACAAGGAAGTTGATCGGAGTGGGGAAAGTCAAGGTGGCCAAAGTGGTTCCAGTAGGAGAGTAGAGATGTGGAGGATGTAAAGGGCTGGTTTATGGAGGAATGATTTATGGAGGAAATAAGATATTAACATAATAATTATGTTAATAATTATAGAGCACCGTTCATACAACAAGTAGCACTGTAGCAGCCATTAACATGACCATGCTAATGGTATTTGAAGGTACGCAACAGTAATATTAAGAATGCCAAGAGAATGACCAAAGGTGCAGACCAAAAGGAGACTGAAATGGTTCTGATTGAGTTTGAAGGAAGGCGATCCCAAGAGATTCTTGGAAAGTGTGAGATGTTTTGCAGATTAAGTATAATGTGAGAGAATATATCCCAAAACCAGTGCGGACCCATTTAGACCTAAAACGCCCCCTAAAAATACATTCTAAAACCTAAGGCATTGTTGTAAACAACCTCCTAAAACCCTCAGGTTAACATATGAGTTATGACGTGACAGAAATGTACATGGCATAAAGGTCATGGTATGTCCACATTCACAATATAAAATCGATTTTATAATCAGCTTTAGCTGATATACATATTGGTATATCAAGAATTGTTGTTTACAATAAAGGTTTTAGTGAACGTTGACAATTCTGTCAACGTTCACTAAAACCTTTATTTCTCAGCCTCTGTAGCAGATAGAAACATGAATTAAAAACCATTTGAGAGCTTACACCTTTGGCTTTTATTGGGACTTACTTGCCTTTGACCTAATGTTCATTAACATTGAAAAAAATCTTCTAATTCATTGTTGAAATTCTTTTTTTTTTTTTATACATCTTTTATTGACGATATAGTATTTATTTTTGTTCTCTCAGAAACAAGGAGATGCTGTTGTTATCTGCTGATGAATGCTGTTAAAGGTTGTATCAGCGATTTTGGGTGGAAACATAAATGATCACATTCATCTGATTTTTCCTCACGATCCGCTAGCTGCCCGCCCCATAAGCAGGCCGTCAAAAAACCGCGTCTCTGTAGGCAGCCTATGCTCCGAGATCGTACACAAAAACAAATGGTACTACCAACCACTCAAAACCAAAATAAACAGTATTCCAACCAATCACAATGATCTGCACAAACGCTAATACTCTTATCTCGCTGAAATCTTGACGGATTTACAAACGGTTAGGTTTCTTACAAACGTTATTAACGTGGTTATAATTCTGGATGCTTGAACACTATTTTTTAAAACATAACATAATTATTCATAAGTATGTTTGTTTGGGATTTCGCTTCAGAAGTGACGTCACGTTTGTGCAGATCATTGTGATTGGTTGGAATACTGTTTATTTTGGTTTTGAGTAGTTGGTAGTACCATTGTTTTTGTGTACGATCTCGGAGCATAGGCTGCCTACAGAGACGCGGTTTTTTTGACGGCCTGCTTATGGGGCGGGCAGCTAGCGGATCGTGAGGAAAAATCAGATGAATGTGATCATTTATGTTTCCACCCAAAATCGCTGATACAACCTTTAAGTGCACTAAAACTAAATTTTTTTTATTTATAAAAGTGTTTTTTACAGATTTCAGTTTTTTTGATTACTGTGTTCAAGTGAATACATAAGTGCTAAATAAATGTTCCTTTACGTTCAACAATTTAGTGTCTCATTTGTTATTATATTTAAATCGTATTTTATCAAAAAAACAAAAAAAAAACATATCGGCATTGTCGGTCATCGGCCGCCCTGCTCTCTAAATATCAGCATTGGCCACTGAAAAACCCATATTAGTCGACCACTAATTACCACTTATATATGAACATGAAAAATGGTAAGCTACTTGTGCTGCTCAATTTTTATGGGGCGAGGTTTAAAGTCAGATGGTCATGGTACCGGAGGGACCCATTTTCACCCCCCTCAAAATCATAATTCTGCCAACTTTTTTTCAAAGCTGGTTATACCACATAAAGACACATCCCAATAAGCTTTCTTTTGGAATGTTTCCCCTCTCTAAGTAGAAAATTCATGTTAAAAAAATTGAACGGAGGGACAGGCCGAAATGAGAACGAGAATGAACACCTTGTCAAAAGACTTTTTATCTGAAACCACTCACTCTACTGGGATGCCTATTCATATCATCATTAGAAAAATGCTATTTATTCATACTTTATTAAAAATGGTTGCTCAGTAGGAGTATTGTTATAGGATAGAATCAGGGGGAAAGTGCATCTGTTCAAGTTCGTCTACCCCAATGGATTCAAAAGCCCATAACTTTTTTTCTAGTAGAGATAATTCAATACTTTTTTTTTGTTCTGTACACATTGGAATGTTGATAGGAAGTAATTTCATAATGATTCAAATTCTGCTACTGATATTAACCTCTCCTTGGCCTGGCCTATATATTGTGTAGCTTGACATTGTAGAACAATCTGTACAAGGCCTTTGGCGCAAATCCTCAATGAGCTATGTCCATCTTAAATTAATATCAATAGCATATTTGCATAAAATTCAAACTTCACTTAAAAAATTTTTTTTTTTTTTTTAAATGATAAAAAATTATTTTATATTTCCTAAATATATAATGGGTAATAGTAAGTCTCTAAGGGCTCTGGCAGGGTTGAACTGGAAGGGTTTCTGGGTTCTGGAAGATCTGTAGTAAATAAAATAAAAAAGAAATAAAACAATTTAAACCTAAAATCAAATATTATATACAGTTGAAGTCGGAAGTTCACATACACTTAGGTTGAAGTCATTAAAACTCATTTTTAACCACTCCACAGATTTCATGTTAGCAAACTATAGTGTTGACAAGTCAGTTAGGACATCTACTTTGTGCATGACACAAGTAATTTTTCCAACAATTGTTTACAGACAGATTATTTCACTTTTAATTCACTATATCACGAGCCTCAAACCATCACTCTGCTGCTAGATATGCAGTAGATATGGATGGATCACTTTAAGGCTTGTTTCTCCTGACAAATTTTCATATTGAACTCTATGGAAAAATAAGTCAGGAGAAGAAACCCTTCAAGTTATCCATCAATATCTACTGTATTTCTGGCAGAAAAGTGATCATTTCAGGCTTGTTTGATACGTCAGACCCTTGATGACTTACAGCCATTTAGCCAACCATGTGTTTCCATACTGTTCCAGTGTAATTTACAGCTAAATCTAGTCCCACCCCCCAATTCCCATAGAGATCCATTCAAATGCAGAGACGTTATAGTATCGCTTGTAAGAGTACCAGAAAATAAGATATCAAGAGTCTTTTGATGTTGTTGGGTCACAGACATCAGGAAGTCATGGCATGCAAAGAATATGCGACCAAATATAAAAAATTTAAAGGCACAGTCAACTTAGTGTATGTAAACTTCTGACCCACTGGAATTGTGATATAGTGAATTAAAAGTGAAATAATCTGTAAACAATTGTTGGAAAAATTACTTGTGTCATGCACAAAGTAGATGTCCTAACTGACTTGCCAACACTATAGTTTGCTAACATGAAATCTGTGGATTGGTTAAAAATGAGTTTTAATGACTTCAACCTAAGTGTATGTAAACGTCCGACTTCAACTGTATATATATATATATATATATATATATATATATATATATATATATATCAGCTGGAATGCCACTACAGGATGGTAAGTCACACTGACGTTACATTGTTATCAGTGATATAGTTAGAGAAAAAAATAATAATAATTCTGTTTATTTTTGTTTTAATATTTACAGAACAAAACATCAAAACAAAGTGAAACAAAAAATGACAAGGCAAACACAGATGTAAAAGAAGAAAATAGTAATAATGCAAGGTTGCGGGCTTGCAGGGAAAAAAGTGAGATCTGGGGGGGGGGGCATGTTTGTCCGAAAGCTGTGAGAAGGAAGCGATGAATAAATAGGTCTTTGACTGACTTGATGACATGATCATCCATCCATCCATCCATCCAGTATCCATCCATCCAGTATCTAACCCGCTTATTCCTGGTCAGGGTCGCAGGGGGTGCTGGAGCCTATCCCAGCATGCATTGGGCGAGAGGCAGGAATACACCCAGGACAGGTCGCCAATCTATCGCAGTGCACACACACCTTTCACTCACACACTCGTACCTATGGGCAATTTACAGTCTCCAATTAGCCTAACGTGCATGCCTTTTGGACTTTGGGAGGAAACCGGAGTACCCAGAGGAAACCCACGTGGATACGGGGAGAACATGCAAACTCCACACAGAAAGGCGCTCGGCCGGGTGACATGATCATACCAGATGTTAAATGCTTGATCTTGTGGGGAGGTAGGGAATAATGGGTTTGCAAATAGAGGGGTTGGCAATGGGAATGTATGACAAAATTATGTCTAAACTTCCATTTTTGTTTTTAACAGCAAACCCACGTAGCCCGAATTGAAGTCAACAGCTTGGCAAGAGATTTGCTGTGGGACGAGGCAAATCTGTGCCTTCATCACAGCTGGCCTCGGGATAATGAAGAGTACGGTCTTCCCAGGGGCCTCCTCATCACTGCTGGCCTCAGGATAATGAAGAGTACGGTCTTACCAGGGGCCTCCTCATCACTGCTGGCCTCAGGATAATGGAGAGTATGGTCTTACCAGCAGCCTCCTCATCACTGCTGGCCTCAGGATAATGAAGAGTACGGTCTTACCAGGGGCCTCCTCATCACTGCTGGCCTCAGGATAATGGAGAGTACGGTCTTACCAG
Source organism: Synaphobranchus kaupii (assembly GCA_029718625.1). Taxonomy (NCBI): domain Eukaryota; kingdom Metazoa; phylum Chordata; class Actinopteri; order Anguilliformes; family Synaphobranchidae; genus Synaphobranchus; species Synaphobranchus kaupii. The sequence goes on from CM056379.1 coordinate 1,493,504, forward strand.
TGGCCTCCTCATCACTGCTGGCCTCAGGATAATGGAGAGTACGGTCTTACCAGCGGCCTCCTCATCACTGCTGGCCTCAGGATAATGGAGAGTACGGTCTTACCAGCGGCCTCCTCATCACTGCTGGCCTCAGGATAATGAAGAGTACGGTCTTACCAGCGGCCTCCTCATCACTGCTGGCCTCAGGATAATGGAGAGTACGGTCTTACCAGCGGCCTCCTCATCACTGCTGGCCTCAGGATAATGAAGAGTACGGTCTTACCAGCGGCCTCCTCATCACTGCTGGCCTCAGGATAATGGAGAGTACGGTCTTACCAGCGGCCTCCTCATCACTGCTGGCCTCAGGATAATGGAGAGTACGGTCTTCCCAGAGGCCTCCTCATCACTGCTGGCCTCAGGATAATGAAGAGTACGGTCTTACCAGCAGCCTCCTCAATAATATTGTGTTCAAGACAAAACAGTGCAAACAAGTAAATAGTGGGCAATGTGTTAATTTGGGTACAAAAATTAGTACAAAAATAAAACGTATGACTGTATATAAGTAAGTAACATGAAAACAATAGTGGCAATGTAAACAGCATACTCTGATCATTATAAATTATTCATTATACATCACGCCTATTGATAATCACAAGGCAGGAGGACACTTCCATTAAGATGCCTGCAGCTGCAGGGGCAGGAGTAGTAACAGGGGCAAGGGCAGGGGCAGGGGCAGGAGTAGTAACAGGGGCAGGGGCAGGGGCAGGAGTAGTAACAGGGGCAGGGGCAGGGGCAGGAGTAGTAACAGGGGCAGGGGCAGGGGCAGGGGCAGGGGCAGGAGTAGTAACAGGGGCAGGGGCAGGAGTAGTAACAGGGGCAGGGGCAGGAGTAGTAACGGGCAGGGGCAGGGGCAGGAGTAGTAACAGGGGCAGGGGCAGGGGCAGGAGTAGTAACAGGGGCAGGGGCAGGGGCAGGGGCAGGGGCAGGAGTAGTAACAGGGGCAGGGGCAGGAGTAGTAACAGGGGCAGGGGCAGGAGTAGTAACGGGCAGGGGCAGGGGCAGGAGTAGTAACAGGGGCAGGGGCAGGGGCAGGAGTAGTAACAGGGGCAGGAGTAGTAACGGGCAGGGGCAGGGGCAGGAGTAGTAACAGGGGCAGGGGCAGGAGTAGTAACAGGGGCAGGGGCAGGAGGTCTGGAGCTGAAGAGTCCTTCCTTGTTCCCTTCATAGATAAATACACATAGTTAAAGGCATTGTTTTACCTCTAAAAAAAAAAAAAACGTCCATAATGAAGAAGCAGGGTCTTCCCTTATTATCTCTACTTATGTGTGTCCCAGCCTCTGAAATATTGACTGGACTAAAGAAATGCGTGTTTTCTGTAGGCTCATTTAATATAGGTCATTAATGCAAGCTATATTCTTTACTATCAAGGCCTCATTATAGAAAAAGGCATTGACTCTGATAGATGCTATATTCAATGGAGTGGTTAAATTTTATATCCCATATTTAAAAAAGAATAAGATACTCAATAAAAGATTCAAATAACTTTATTGAAAATGATGTGCAATGTAGCAAATTATGTACTAGAAATTACATCTGATGAAAACTACTATCCTTTAACCATATGACAACAGGACTGAACTGGGTACATGCTTAGTGTTTTCTTGATAAGTGGAATCCCTATGTTCCATTATTCACTGATTGGTGAATATAGGGGCATATACTGATGATTTCACTGTGTGGACATATTTCAACATGCGTATCAATACAGTTTCCATATATAGCTTTCTAACATGCACACTGTAAAATTACATGTACATGTATAAACACATCCAACCTTTTATCTGGAAACACATTTAAATACTCCCACTGGAGCTTGAAAGGGCCATTTAGGATACCACTTATTCCTCCTTATACCAGAGGTTTTATCAAAATATTTCACTTATTTTAAATATCCAGGACCTTACCGGAGACACAATTCCCATCTCAAATGTCCTCTATTCCAATGAACATACTGAAAACATGTTTATCCTTTATTTCTTACAATTCCTATGACACAGGAGTTCAATAATCATGGAGATACTGAGGCAAAAAAAATTTAATCCTGAAATGGACATTTTTATGCCATAGGTAAAATATCTCTCAAATCTGTGTCTATTTTTGTATGAAGGAAAAACGGAAGGACATAGGCACTTTGTACCCTTAATAACCATACATCAAGCAATTTCCATGTACATTTTTACGTTCCTACTAGCTACCCCACATACCATTTTGGTCCTATGAAAATGACCAAAATATGCTACCACGCCTTGTTTTATTCATAATATCTTCATGTCCATTGGTGGTAGAGACCTCAAATATTGGCACAAAATTAATAAAAGATTGTATTTGCAGAAAAAATTATGAATGATATCATATTGGCGCAAAACAGACATGTCAGTCTTCCACCCTACAAAGTTTGGTGAGGCAAGTAATAATACTTTTCAAGATATGAATGCCCAAACATTTTTGAGGCTATAAAATGAAATAATATCAAAGGCTGAAAACATAAGATTTGAACAGAAATATTTTACAGGCCTTGGTTTTGGGACCCATTCATGATATAGACAAGATTTTAACAAAATCTCAGACGGTGCTGCAACAACTTTATCTGATTTGACACGGAATGACCCCATAAGCTATTGCTAGCTTGCTAGCTAAATGTTAAAACGACTTGTCGTGAGCTATCGTTAGCTTGCTAGCTAGCTAACCCAGCATTGCAAAGCAATGGTAACGTTTGTATGGCGATTGCATACGGGAGGGGTGGAATAGCTAAATGAATATCTAAATTGATAAGGTTATACAGGTATGGAGCAATTGATTTCATATACTTAACCCAGTTTGGCTGCTTGCTCCAAGACGCTGGGCCTGTAGTGTAGCTGCAACATCCCCTGCTGTCTCTCTTCATGAAAGTTTTTTTTTCGTAGTAGACGCATCATAGCTCGCTCCAAAATGAATATGCGATGACAAACATGTTGAAGATGAGCGAGTAAGGCAGTCAATTTATTATGCTACGAACTGTGTCCACAAAACAACAGCTTGTTCACGGTAGGCTACTAAGGGATGTTCTCCATCGACTTCCACTCAAAACTACAGCGTGTCTCCCTGTCCCAAGCATAGACTGTATAAAGGTCCCAAGACTCCAGAGCGCGTTTTAGACCAATGATTGTTGTCTCCCCCTTCTGGTCCCGCCCCTCTGAGTGAGAGCAGTGAGAACCCTATAGAACCTACCTTTGGCAATGACCCCAGGACTCAACCTGTCCCTCTGATTGGTCCTGAACAAATGTTAATACCCTGTCCAAACGACACAATATATTTTTTTTTAAAATCAGCACATGCAGAGGCATTAGGTGAAGGAAAGGCACCTATTGCAATTAAATTTTTTTGTGGGAAAAATTTAATTGAGTATTTTGAACACATTGCTGCCATTGACTTACATGGTGAAAGACTTGTACTGGAGCCAACCGCAGTGGCGCTAGTGAGCAACGACACAATGGCCGCTCCCAGCACAACCAGGTAGTGAGCTTCAAAACGAAAGCCCGGCTTTGGCCCCTCGGATTCGGACACAGCCAAAGTTTCTCGGTTACAACAGCAACGGTGTTTTAGGAAGCCGTGTTGTCGGCCTGTGACATACCACGAGCTGACTCGGGGCTGCGCTTTTGAACTCGCATAATAGGCTGAAGTCTATAATACACTTTTGGAACATTCGCCGCTAATAGTTACATTCCATCGTGATAAACAAACGAATGAGTTGAAGTAATAGAGTCATCAACGAATCGGGGTAAGTTTTTATTTTTGAATTCTCCCCGTAATCTTGATGCTGTAACAGTTCTGTTAGTTTTGTTTGCCAGCACGCTTCAAATTGGTTTACTTTCCATTCACTAATGTTTGCATAAGATATGTGTTTGTAATGTGGCAGTAGATTGTAGAATTCATTTTAGAGTTTGAAAACTTCTACCTGGTCCAATGTTACTTCTCCATGTCAATAAGATTATTCTCGAGTTAGCCTGAATGACGTTAAATAATGTAACAATGGCAACGGCGTTACCTTGCCGTTGTTTGCTGAATTAATCCGTGGAACATGTGGATAGCCTATCTTATTCCGAATTGGGTTGTATCACCTGAATTGTTATTTTTTAGGTATGTTATAGGCTACAATGTAATTAAGTTGGTGAATCGCTTTTCATCGCCACATTGTGCACAATCCCGGGCATTGCTTGTAAACTAAACGGCACTATGGACATGTGATGTGATTTGGTGAAAACAATGCTGGAGCACCTATGAGGCCCTGGAGTGCTCCGGTGAATGCTGGTTTTCATTCCAACAACAATTGCAATCCCAAAATTATAACGTGCTGTAAATTTTCTCTGCGGTGCGTTTCATGTTGAGGGATCATTCACCCGATTAAGCCATATGGCTATTTGTGACACATCCGATTTTTTGAGACTGGATACAGATCTCTTTCTTATGTGGTATAGCCTACAATTCCGAGGGTGCGTCGCAATATGCCGTATTGCAAATAACGCCATCTTGGCTAATCACGTGATATTTGAAATGCATTGTGGGATTGTTTGGCAACATCGCTCTCGCTGCAGCTGCTGTATGCATATGGACTCTGGTAATAAGCACAACATGAACATGGGGAGTTTATGCTACATGGCATGCATAGCTATTTCTGACATAATGTGGTTTAAGAGGGTGAATAATTCCTCCAAACATGAAAAGTACCGAATGAAGAAAAATTAACAGCTTGTTAAAATTCTGGGATTGCAACTGTGGTTGCAACGAAAACCAGCATACACAGGGGGTCCCCAGGACCGGTTTGGGAACCCCTGTACTAGGGGGTGCCCAAAGGAAAATTCAGCCACAGGCAAAAACATAAAAATAAAAAAAAAACATTACGATTAAGCACGTAAGCATAATATTTCTTACATTTTTGTTTCCCATATCATTCAGTTTGTTTATTATTGCACAGAAACACAACCTTCAATAGGCTACTTATCGTTAATGTTACCTGGTCCTTTCAAAACAATATAAAATTTCGCTGTATGTAGGCAACCCGATGCAATGGTTTTATCCTATGTTCATACAGTTGAATGCATCCAGCAAATCGTGGCACATACACACAAGCTGCCTTTTTTCTCACTGTTGTAAGCTACGACTGAGAAATAATAATGTAATTGCAATCTATTTATGTGCATTTGCTGTCTTTTACCGAACAGTTAATGTTTTAGGCTATTACTATTTAGCCTACCATAGCCTATATTTAGCCGACATCTAAAAATATATTTGACTATATCCATGTGTTATATCATGTTAAATAATCCAAATGTTGTTCATCACATCAAAGTACATAATGATGCAAACTGTGATTTAAAAAAAACAAACTAATTTAAATTAATTGATTAAAACATCAATTATCAATAATATCCATGTAATAAGGATATTAATATTATTGATAGTAGCGTATTTGGGATATTAGATTAAGGATGGAAATGTTTTATGTTCCTCTCTATTTTCTATGTCTTTTTATTTGATGTAGCCTATGTACGTATGGTATTTTACTACTTTACTTGCATACTGTATGTGCACCCTGGCCATGTCCGAATCAGCGCACTTGCCTACTATTGAGTATGCCAGTTCAGCTATACTTTAGATTTCTTCCCATTGGGGAGTTTTTTCTTCCCACTGGGGAGTTTTTTACCTCATTTTGCTGGTTGGGGGTTAAGGCCTGGTTTTTTGGCTCAATTTTCCTTCCGTTTCTCTGTGCAGCGTCTTTGTGACAGTTCTCTGTAAAAAGCGCTATACAAATAGAATGAATTGAATTATAAAAAACAATTCAGAAAATTGAGCATTCTTAATATCCCTGGATGATTTCCGGGTTTTCGCTGATAATAGTATGGAGAATATTTTTTTGCGTATTGTCACTAAACAGTATGCCACAGTAGATTGTGTCCGAATCAGAGCCCTGTCTTGTTTTTTTGTTTTTTTCGAAAAGTGCTACACAATTAAAGTTTCTTATTTTATCAATATAATTTCATGGGGCTACTAGGTGAATGTGACATAATTTTCGCTGAATATTCTTCACTAGGTAATCACACATAGGATTCACAACTCTTACTTTTGTCAAAGTAGTTTTCAAAACCACTTTGTAATATATGGGGATAGCTGGATGGGCTATCGTCCCAACCAGATTGGAGGATATTGGGTTCAGGAAGGGTAATTACACCTCCATCCAAAACTAGCTTCTCCAGCCACCATGTTTCTATTTCAGTGGTGAAGCCTGCTATTGCAGCCCTTGGCTTTAGTTTTAAAATACTTGCAGCATGACGGTGCGCAATTAAAACGCATTTTCATGGATTTGTCATGGGAACTCCGCAGTATAATAAATATTGCTTCAATTTGTCTACGTTCCAACTCTCAAAACTTTCCTCTACACCTCCAGCCATGGGACCAGAGGACAGTTTTTGCGAAAACAGCTTATTTGCAAAACGGCTTATACTCATCACACAGAGATCCAATTTTTCCCACAAAGTGACCTGTTAACGTCATGTTAGTGCAAAAAGAATCTGATTTAGGCATGAAGACCTGCAGTGTAAATGTAGTATTAGAGTAAAACCCATACTTTGCAACAAATGGATTGATGCATGGGGCCCTAGCCTCAAAAAAAAAAAACCAGGGCTTGAAAACGAAAAACAAAAACAAAAACCAGGAACGAAAGGCATTTTTGCAGCAATAAAAACAAAAATGGAAGCAAAATCAAAATAAATTTTCATGAGCAAAAACTTCAAGTGAAAATCTAGGTAACTATTAATAATGTCATTTTTTGTTGTTTTGTTCTTGCATTTCACAAATGCTTACATCATGTTTCCCTGCTATAACTGCTACAACTCGCCCTAACCTAATAAAAAATTAATTAAATATATTGTTGTATTTAAAGAGTATTCAGACATCAATTATGTTTTGAGACTTGGCTGGTTTCAATATTTGAGAGGTGGGACAAAAGGAACAAAATTAACCGGATTTCATTCTAACCGGTTCAGGAACATTATGTTGCAGGAGGAACAAAAACATAAAAGTTTGGATTCTGCTCCGAACTAACGGATAGAAAAAAAACTCAGTTTTCAAGCCCTGAAAACCCCCCCAAAAAACAAATACCCTTGCCCACTGATAAAAGGATGATGTAATACTGGCAGGTTTTAGTTTCTTCATACAACATGATTTTTCGTAATAAAGTCCAGGACATTTCACCCTGCCCCTCTGAATTGCATATTATACATCTCTTCATTGGACTTTCTAATTACCAGCTAGTTTAATATGGAATCCTATGGAATGACAAAGTGGACTAATTTCATGCAAAATAACACTGAATATGCATTTTGCAACAACCATTTTACCAAAGTAAATGGCACAAACTTTTAATAATTCTCAGATAAATTATGGCAATTCAGCCTTATTTACTTGTAATGTAACTGTCATCTTCTTGTTGTGTTCTATAAGTCAGGCCCATTGCAATTTTTTAATTGGACAACTTAGTCCTCAGTTACATTGATATTGATGTCAATTGAATAAAATTAAATACACGGCAAGTCCACAACCTAAGATAGGGACATGAATGGACTGAGGGAAATTGTTGTTATTCCATGGCCAACCCAGTCTTCTGGCTTCTCTAAAAAGTCTGGTATTTTGCTGGTGTTCTCTGTTTTATGTGGCAGGATTGTGAATTTTCTGATAAACTGCATTGAAGCAAACAAAAATGCTAAAATGTTCTTAGGCACTTCAGAAAGGGCTTTCTTCCACACTGCAATAAGAAAACACTAAAAATAACACACAAAGTGGCAGGTGAAGTTAAAACTGTATTTTTAAAATGGACCTGAGATTTGGTATTAGCCAGAGGAAGAGGAAGGTTTCTCCACCTCATAATGTAAGTGCGCCCCCTGTGGTCAGTCAGGCATCTGCATGACTGCAAAGTGTAATGAATGTGTCGTCTGTTGCAGTCTGAGACGGGACACTGAGACAACACTACCAGAGCTCCCTGAGCAGCACAGGATCAGACAGAAAGAAGAGGAACTCAGTGTAATGGAGTCTGTCCACATGGCAGAGTCAGAGACAGAGTGTGGTGCACCAGGACTCGACACACTGGAGCCAGAGTCTGTTACAGCACACAGCGGGGTCAATGATGTACACCACACACTCACATCTTTGATTAAAATAGAAACAGATCTGGGCTCCACCCACACTGGGGATCTTAAGACCGAGAACCTGGACAGTACAGAGCTGGGATATGTAACCCATATGCATCCTGACCAAATCAAAACAGAGACTGATGATGGAGGATACCTTAAGGCCGAGCACATCAGTGACTTGCAGGATATTAAATGTGTTGATATAAAATCTGATCAAATGAAGTGTGAATGCAGTGAAAGTTTAGGGAGTGATGTCATGAATACTTTGATGAATGGAGCTGGTGTTGATCACAAAGACCAGACTGAACCATGGCAATGTTCAGGAGAGCCAAACCAAGACTGTAAAAATGAAGAAATCCACGATATTCCGAACCAATGTGGGGAATTAAAACTTGACTGCATCATAAATAATGAAGATAATCAGAGTAGAATTGTCAAGAAAAGTACTAATGGAAGTAAAAACCAAAGCCCTTTGAATTTCTTTCCAAAGCAGACAATTTGTAGAAATAAATGTGAAATGAATACAGGTGTAAAGTCGTACAAGTGTACAGATTGTGAAAAGTGTTTTAAGGACAAATCTGGTTTAAATATACACCTTAGAATTCATACAGGTGAAAAGCCCTACAAATGTACTCAGTGTGGGAAGTGCTTTTCCTCCAAATCTAATTTAAATAAGCACCAGAGAATTCATGCAGGGGAAAAGCCCTATAGATGTGTATTGTGTGGCAAGTGCTTTTCCCGCATATCTCATTTAAATAGCCACCAAAGAATTCATACAGGTGAAAAGCCTTACAAATGTATTCAGTGTAAGAAGGGTTTTTATAGAAAATCTGTATTAAATAATCATCTGAGAATCCATGCAGATGAAAAGCCTTACAAATGTACTCAGTGTGAAAAGTGTTTTCATATAAAATCTGTATTAAATAATCATATGAGAATTCATACAGGTGACAAACCCTACAGATGTCTGTGTGGGAAGTGCTTTTCCCATACATCTAATTTATATAGGCACCAGAGAATTCATACAGGTGAAAAGCCCTATAAATGTCCTGATTGTGTTAAGGTCTTTTCCCAAATATCTAATTTAAAAAGACACCAGAGTATTCATACAGGTGAGAAGCCCTACAAATGTATTCAATGTGAGAAGTGCTTTTCCAAAATATCTAATTTAAATGTCCACCAGAGAATTCACACAGGTGAAAAGCCCTATAAATGTACTCAGTGTGAGAAGGGTTTTTATACAAAAGATGCATTAAATGGTCATCTGAGAATTCATACAGGTGAAAAGCCCTACAAATGTACTGAATGTGGAAAGTGTTTTTCCCAAGCAAGTATTTTATATCGCCACAAGATGATTCATACAGGTGAAAAGCCTGGCAATTAGTATACTCAGTGTGAGAGAGGTTTTAATATAAAAACTAAGCTCACTATCAGCATAGAGGTAAATAGCCGAACAAAAATCTATAGTAAACACCAGGTAATTAATAAAGGTGAAAAGTTCCACGTGTACACAGTGTGGTATGTGTGGGAAATGTTTTTTTTAACAAAATCTTATGTAAATAGACAGCAGCATATACACCTACGTACCTAAAACTTCATACAAGTGTCCACAGTGTGTCTCATTTAGACATCCACTTGAGAATTAATACAAGTGAAAGGCCTGACAAATTCTGAATGAAAACTGCATATGCGGGTGTAATAATATCAGATTATTCAACTGGGGCCAGTAGTGTGCTCTATGCCCATCTTTTTTAAGGCCTGTGTGAATATTCCATTCCTCATTGACTTCAGTTGAACCTGTATTTTAGGCTATTTCCATATGAACAGTATTTATCCTATGATGGTAAAGTCCTAAGCCCAAGTATCAATTTGGACAGGTAATAATCATTTGGCGTATTCCTCCAGATTTTTGTGAGAGAGTTGAAGAAAGATTTTTGTTGGGCTTTCCTTGCTAGAACCTAACATTTGTGTGTGGGTTTGATGATGAATCGCATCATTGGTTGGGGACAGCGTTTACTATTTACGTGTCTTCTTTAGGAAATGTAATTTCCCTTGTAGTCCGAATTTTTTGATAAGAAATTGACACCAGTGTAACGTGTATGAAATAAGTTATGTGAAAAATTCAGTTGAGGATATTTGTTTCACACTTTATTTAAAATTTGTATGTGATTTTTGTATGAAATAATTTTACATTGTAAGTTTGGACATATCAAGACATTTATGCCATTTCTGTATAAACCCATATGTCCTTCACTGGGTCATTGCTTTCTCCTTCACTAAATGCAGTTTAATTCCTGTTGCACATTTCTCATAACGCTAATTGCAGGAAATAAGCTTCACTCATATTAAGTGTGAATTGTTTTAATTTTTGTTTAATGTTTTCAATTCGTCTTAACACGTAAACTTTAAAAATAACTTCACACATCTCAAATTAAATGTTACAAATGTGCAAATTATGGTGCAGATGTATTTTTTCTTGATCTCATCTGATTAAATGACGACATTCTGAAGAATCCATTTCATGCTTCTTTTATTGAGAGCAAGATTTGTAGTCCCCGATATGGAAATCTGGGTGTATGTATGGCAGTTAAACCCTAGCAAGAGTTCATTGGACAAATGCGTCATCTAAAACTCATCAGATTCTCTTTATCTTCAGATGAGTCCTTTTACTTTTCCGCTCTCAGAAACAATTTTCTTTTTTTGGGAAATGTTTTCAATATTGACTTAAGATCTAAATTATATTTCGACAATTAATTTATGTGCTTGACTTATATTATTGTATGAAATCACACAAATGTGTTATTAAGCAGTTGTCATCTGTGAGGAAAATTGACATTAGTAGGCCTTTCAACAAACAAAATGAATATTAGGCTACTGCCGATCCAACTGACGTCCACGTAGGCTATAGTTAAAAGAAACGTACTATAAAATTAACATTTACAAGAACATTATTAAAATTTATTGGTACTTGACACCATATTCAGTATCCTGATTATGGAATGTGAAATGTGCCACTACAATCTGAATGAGAATTTTGCTAATCTGAATTTTTATGCCTTCATTTGAAATTGTAAGTGAAATTTTGTAGTTGAGATCAAATTGCAATTGCAATTGTATTCCATAGCTTGAATTTGTGTGTAAGGTTTCAAATTCAATTTTAAATAATTCAAATTCAAAGTTATTTGTTTACAAGTGGCAATGGAAAAAACTCATTATTTATTTTCAATAAGACAAAGTAAAAAACAAAGTGGCTGTGTACTTACTGGTTATACAGTCACTGTATGCCATCATCCTACTGAACTGAAATTGTTCCATAACTGAACTGAACTGAAAATGTTGACAAATGTCTCTCATCCACTGATCCCTAGCTTGTCGGTCAGCAGGTACATCATCATCTGGGTCTGAATCTTCTAATGTACTCGACATCTTCAATGTCCCGTCACTCAAGTCATCAATCATTGTCACTATCTGAAGCGCAACTTTAGGCTAAGAGGCTAACAGCAGAAATGGATCTCTATCGAGCCTTTCCAGACTGACCTGCCTAAAAAAAATATAAAAAATCCCATAATATGCATTTCACCTTCCCAACGTGTATTTTAGCGCATCACGATGCATTTCATTGGTCACGTGTCTTGAAAACGATGACCTCGGCCGTGTCCGAAACAGCACTTTTCCACACTGTTGAGTAGCCTTGGTAAGTAGATAGGGCGAGAAAGTCGTAGAGTACGCGAAAATCTTTCAAATTGCAGTATACTTCAAACACCCGGATGACACACTTACTTCCGGGGTTTCGCTGAGTACATTCGGGAGCACACTTTTCAGGAAGTACACAAACATTTTGGTCACATAAATATGACGGGAAGCTTCGTTTTAAAAAAAATGAGCCGCAGCTTCACTGATGTTTTCCTTCAAATACAAAAAAAACAACACGTGACGTGGCAGCGCAGGAGTGGGGCGCGGGGTTGCCAGATTTTGTAAGACTTCCCAGCCAAATGGCGACTCAAAACTAGCCCAAATTATAGGCTATTTTTAACCGAAACTGACGTATTTTAAATAGAAATCATCATGTTTTTACTTTTTAAAATAAGTGCGTGCTTTGCGAATTTTCGTTTTTACCCGTGACTGCACTTTGAAAGTATTCCAATGTAGCTGTAAAACCGCGGACATGGCAACACTGGTGGGACGTCTTGACACTTCCACAGTGGGGTTGGAAAGTAGTATGTTGGATATTTTTCGCGTCCTGCTAAACAGTGCACATTAAATAGCACACTTCTGCCAGTGCACTCTTCGCAGGAGACAGGGCGCAGTAGAGAGGGCTCTGATTCGGACACAGTGCACTGTAAGCAGGAGACAGGGCGCAGTAGAGAGGGCTCTGATTCGGACACAGTGCACTGTAAGCAGGAGACAGGGCGCAGTAGATAGGGCTCTGATTCGGACACAGTGCACTGTAAGCAGGAGACAGGGCGCAGTAGAGAGGGCTCTGATTCGGACACAGTGCACTGTAAGCAGGAGACAGGGCGCAGTAGATAGGGCTCTGATTCGGACACAGTGCACTGTAAGCAGGAGACAGGGCGCAGTAGATAGGGCTCTGATTCGGACACAGTGCACTGTAAGCAGGAGACAGGGCGCAGTAGATAGGGCTCTGATTCGGACACAGTGCACTGTAAGCAGGAGACAGGGCGCAGTAGATAGGGCTCTGATTCGGACACAGTGCACTGTAAGCAGGAGACAGGGCGCAGTAGATAGGGCTCTGATTCGGACACAGTGCACTGTAAGCAGGAGACAGGGCGCAGTAGATAGGGCTCTGATTCGGACACAGTGCACTGTAAGCAGGAGACAGGGCGCAGTTGATAGGGCTCTGATTCGGACACAGTGTACTGTAAGCAGGAGACAGGGCGCAGTAGATAGGGCTCTGATTCGGACACAGTGCACTGTAAGCAGGAGACAGGGCGCAGTAGATAGGGCTCTGATTCGGACACAGTGCACTGTAAGCAGGAGACAGGGCGCAGTAGAGAGGGCTCTGATTCGGACACAGTGCACTGTAAGCAGGAGACAGGGCGCAGTAGATAGGGCTCTGATTCAGACACAGTGCACTGTAAGCAGGAGACAGGGCGCAGTAGATAGGGCTCTGATTCGGACACAGTGCACTGTAAGCAGGAGACAGGGCGCAGTAGATAGGGCTCTGATTCGGACACAGTGCACTGTAAGCAGGAGACAGGGCGCAGTAGATAGGGCTCTGATTCGGACACAGTGCACTGTAAGCAGGAGACAGGGCGCAGTAGATAGGGCTCTGATTCGGACACAGTGCACTGTAAGCAGGAGACAGGGCGCAGTAGATAGGGCTCTGATTCGGACACAGTGCACTGTAAGCAGGAGACAGGGCGCAGTAGAGAGGGCTCTGATTCGGACACAGTGCACTGTACGCAGGAGACAGGGCGCAGTAGATAGGGCTCTGATTCGGACACAGTGCACTGTAAGCAGGAGACAGGGCGCAGTAGATAGGGCTCTGATTCGGACACAGTGCACTGTAAGCAGGAGACAGGGCGCAGTAGAGAGGGCTCTGATTCGGACACAGTGCACTGTAAGCAGGAGACAGGGCGCAGTAGAGAGGGCTCTGATTCGGACACAGTGCACTGTAAGCAGGAGACAGGGCGCAGTAGATAGGGCTCTGATTCGGACACAGTGCACTGTAAGCAGGAGACAGGGCGCAGTAGATAGGGCTCTGATTCGGACACAGTGCACTGTAAGAAGGAGACAGGGCGCAGTAGATAGGGCTCTGATTCGGACACAGCCAGCGTCTAAAGCGACCTCAACGTCCCGTCTGGTCTTAAAGGGATATACACGCAAACTGCGCACCCGGTTTTAAAGGTATATACACAAAAATGCTGCATCTCGTCTAAATGGGTTAAGTGAGCATGTTGGCCTGTGTGGAATTGTTTTTAACTGGTTTACCTCATATCTTTGCGGAAGAAATGTTTTTGTTTCTATAAATGGCCACTCCTCCAAACAATATGAGGTTACCTGTGGGGTAGCACAAGGATAAATCTTAGGACCATTACTTTTTAATTTGTACATGCTACGGCATCTCTTTCCACAGCTATGCTGATGATACTCAGCTCTATGTGGCCATGTCTCCTGACAACACTGGACTGATTGACTCACTTGTTAACTGTATTTTAAATATAAAGGCCTGGATGTCACAGAATTTTTACAGCTCAACCAAGATAAAACTAAGTATTATATAATATTATATAATATATAATAAGTATTGATCATTGGTACAAAGGCTCAGAGAGAGAAACTGACCACCAAACTAAATACACTAGGACTTAACCCAAGAAGCAAGAAATCTAGGAGTGATTTTTGACTCTGATTTTAATTTCAAGGCTCATGTGCAGGGTGTCACGAAAACAGAATTTTATCACTTGAAGAACATCTCCAAAGTAGATGAAAGGGCATTTCTTTCTCTGTGCAACACAGAGAGACTGATGCACACTTTTATAACTATCAGACTAGACTACTGTAACACTGTCCTTTCTGGTCTATGGAAGAATACAATAAATCAGTTACAATTAATTCAAAATTCTGCTGCACGAGTGCTGACAAAGACCAAAAGGAGAGCACACATTATGCCTATTTTAAAGTCTTTACACTGGTTACCTGTTAGTTTAAAATTATTTTATTAGTTTATAAGGCACTATAAGGCCTTGCACCAGACTACCTCTCAGAACTGCTTTTGGTTTATGAACCAAGAAGGCCCCTCAGATCCTCCGGTTCTTCTCTTTTAGTTGTTCCGCAAAGTAGAACAAAAACATTTTGTGATGCTGCCTTCAGCCATTAAGCTCCAAGCCGCTGGAACAGCCTTCCAGTGGATGTGAGAGGAGCTGAAAATATTGATATTTTTCAACATAAACTAAAAACCCATCTATTCAGTCTGGCTTTTATGTAGTGTTTTATAATTGTATGGTCTTAGTATGTACACTTATTTATTATGATCATTATTGTGTTTTATAATTTTATGGTTTTAGTATTTACACTTATGTTATTTATTATTATTATTTTTATTTTTTTTATTGCCTGTATTATCTTTTTTTATTAATCTTTTATTTTATTAACTACCCACCTTTTATTGTTATCTTATTCAATTGGGTGTGCATTAGTCTCTTGTGATGGAAATTCTATTTTCCCTTCTTATGACCAGGGCTGAAGTTGTCAATCATACCAATATGATTCCACAGCAGAGACAGATTTAAACACAATAAGACTTTATTTCTCTTGCAAGCAGAAACAAAAAATGAGAAAGCTCTTACCTAGCTCTCTGATTTCTCAGAGGAAGCATGCAATTTATATTTTAACACACAAGCAGGGCGTCTACTTATAACCACGCTCCCTCACAAGTATGGAAGCATATCTGCGCCAAAATTCAAATTAAAATGCAAATCGCTGATTGCATTTCGTTTCCATTCGATGTGCACAAAAACCATGACACTTTGCGTTTTCATTTGCAAGTTAATGTACGCACTTTATCTGACAATTTGAAAATGTTAATGCAAATCCATTTCACATTTAATTTTTCTTGCCCTCTACGACACAACCCTACCATAATTTTAATGAAAATGAAAAACCACATTTGCGTGAGCAGATTCTTATTGCAATCGCATGATCCATGACAAAAAGGAAATGATAATTCAATTCGCCATTTAACATATCGTTTTCATGCTTTTGTGGCACAAGAGTGACATAATTCAAATGCAATGGCATTACATCCGTTTGCATTATCATTTCCGCGTGTTCACGCAAAAACCCTGCCAAAAATCCGAACTGAACATGCAAACTGTCAAAGCTGCCCATCAAGGCGGGGCCTTGAAGAAAGGGGCGTTACAGGGGACACTTGAAATGTCATCACAAGTGAATAATGTATATAGGCCCACCACCCAGTTGATTTACCCCAAATATCTGACAATTACCCCTCTACTTGTACAGAGGAAGTGTCTGGTCTGGTTGAAGTTGATTATGGGAAAACTATTTTTAGACCAAGGAGCCGTTTTGTTCCCCCTCCTAACTGCAACGCCTCTATTGAAACCTTTTGTAGGCTGGTTGAAAATGATGCTGATCGCCTATTGAAGGAAAAACACAAGTACGAAACTTATGACAATTTGAGTAGGGTTGAAAGAGAGATCAAGATCTAAAGTCAGACCCTACCATCATAATAAAATAATATAATAACATAATAATATAAAATAAAGGAGGGGGGTTGTTATACAAAACAGATTATATTAATATAAATATTAATGAGTGCCGTAGACACTTATCCAATAAAGACTTCCATTCTAAACTGACAAGTGATCCTACACTTGAGTTTCAACGTAATGTCTTGTCCACAGTTAAGCGATTTGTGTAATCAGGGCAGATAAATCAGAGATCCCTACTTTTTACACACTGCCAAAAATTCATAGACCAGTGTCTCCACCACCTGGCCGACCTCTGAACTCTTACCCTCTAATGAGTGTGTTACACAGCTTGCAGAACTTGTTTTAACTCATAACTATTTTGTGTTTGAATCTGATTTTTTTTTTTTACAAATAAGGGGGACTGCAATGGGGTCACCTATGACACCTAATTCGTTTGTTGGATTATTTGTGGAGAATATAATTTTCAATCCAGACACCCACCCTTTTGTCTCTAAGATTTTGTTGTGGAAAATATATATTGATGACATCATGGTCCTGTGGGCGGGAACTAGGGATGAACTTTTTGAGTTGACGACACCATGTTATTTGGCTAACGCCAAAGGTTGAGCTACGCATACTCGAGGCAATAGGGTTTGAGCCCCATATGTTCCCCAATTTATCACACAATTTGTGGTGAGTAGCTCAGTCGCCCTGGGTCTAAAAAATGCAAACTATCCTGTGACTGCTCATTGGCTTAAATGTCGATGATCGAATCTGTGATCATTTGCTTTTCCTAAGTCCCCGGAAGTAGTGTTTGAAAATTGTAATCTGAATTTGAAGAACTGAATTTGAATGATTTAAAATTTGAATTTTGAATTTGAAACCTTACACACAAATTCAAGCTATGAATACAAAATACATGGAATCTAAATCAATTTCAAATTAAGGCATAAAAAGTCAGACTAGCAAAATTCTCATTCAGATTGTAGTGGCACATTTCTCAATCCACAATCAGGATACTGAATATGGTGTCAAGTACCAATTCATTTTAATAATGTTCTTGTAAACATGAAAAAAAATGCTAATAATGTATGAAGGATTGCAGGTAATGTCATTTTATAGTATGTTTCTTTTCACTATAGCCTACATGGACGTCGGTTGGATCGGCAGTAGCCTAATATTAATTTGGTTTGTTGAAAGGCCTACTAATGTCCATTTTCCTCACAGATGACAACTGCTTAATAACACATGTGATTTCATACAATAATAGAACTCAAGCATATAAACTAATTGCTGAAATATAATTTTGATCTTAAGTCAATATTGAACACATTTCCCAAAAATATAAAATTGTTTCTGGGAGCGGAAAAGTGAGTTTTAGATGATGCATTTGCCCAATGAACTCTTGCTAGAGTTTAACTACCATACAAACACTGAGATTTCCATATTAGGGACAACCAATTTTGCTCTCCTGAAAAAGATTCTAAGTCAATAAAAGAAGCATGAAATGGATTCTTCAGAATGTCGTCATTTAATCAGATGATCAAGAAAAAAAATACATGCGCACCATAATTTGCACATTTGTAACATTTAATTTGAGATATGTGAAATTATTTTTAAAGTTTACATGTTAAGACTAATTGAAAACATCGAAAATTAAAAAATTCACACTCCATATGAGTCAAGCTTATTTCTTGCACAATTAGTGTTATGAGAAACGTGCAACAGGAATTAAACTACATTTAGTGAAGGAGAAAGCAATGACACAATGAAGGACATATGGGTTCATACATAACTTTACATGGCATAAAGGTCTTGATATGTCCACACTTACAATGTAAAATTATTTCATACACAAATCACATACAAAAATGAAAAATAAAGTGTGAAACAATTATCCTCAACTGATATCTCAGATAAAACATACTGTCTGAAGTCTAATAATGAGCTTTATCTGATATACACATTAAAGCCTCTACATTGGCAGTAAAAACTGAAAATGTCAGTGCTGTCAAGTTCATTTACAGAATACAAGTTTACAATACACATTACCATTTTTATTTCAACAGTGTATCTAAACAGTTTTCACATAATTTATTTCATACACATTACACTGGTATCAATTTCATTATCAAAAAATTCTGACAAAAGAAGACACATAAATAGTAAACACTATCCCCAACCAATGATGCAGTGTTGCCACCTCCGATTTCATCGGGTGTGGGACAATTACATGGCACCTAACTTTAGTGGTATTAATTAGAGCTTGAAACGGGCTCAAAAATTTCAGCGTGGACCCTACATGACGAGTACTCATCTTTTCTCTTCAATTAAGAGAATTAGAGAAAACTACAAGCATATTACAATTTTAAAATACACATAGCTAGCTTATGTGGCTAGGTTTCATCATCAACATCAAACCCATACACAAAGGCTAGGTTCTGGCAAGGAAAGCCCAACAAAAAATATTTCTTCAACTCTCTCACAAAAATCTGGAGGAATACGCCAAATGATTATTACCTGAATTGATACTTGGGCTTAGAACTTAACCATCATAGGATGAATATTGTTCATATAGAAATAGCCTAAAATACAAGTTCAACCCAAGTCAATGAGGAATGGAATATTCACATAGGCCTTAAAATAGATGCACGTAGAGCGCGCTACTGCCCCCAGTTGAATAATCGGATATTATTACACTGCATATGTAGTTTTCATTCAGAATTTGTCAGGCCTTTCACCTGTATTAATTCTCAGGTGGATGTCTAAATGAGATTTTGTTTTAAAACACTCACACTGTGGTGGACACTTGTATGGCGTTTTACCTGTATGAACACGTAAGTGTATAATCAACAAACTATTTAGTTTTAAAACATTTTTCACATTAAATACAAAGGTCCCTGCGAACATGCTGCTGGCTATTTACATAAGATTTATTTTAAAAAAAATAAAAAAAAATAAAAACCTTTCCCACACATACCGCACTGTGTAGTGTACACGTACACGTGTAGAATTTTCACTTTTATTAATCATCTGGTGTTTACTGTAGATTTTGAAAGAAAGCATTCCCCACATTAACAACATTTGTTAGGCTATTTACCGCTATGCTGATGTTGAATTTAGTTTTTATATTAAAACCTCTCTCGCACTGAGGACACTAATTTCCAGGTTTTTCACCTGTATGAATCATCTTGTGGTGATTTAAAATATTTGCTCGGGAAAAACACTTACCACAGTGAGTACATTTGTAGGGCTTTTCACCTGTATGAATCATCTTATGGCGATGTAAAATACTTGCTTGGGAAAAACACTTTCCACACTGAGTACATGTGTAGGGCTTTTCACCTGTATGAATTCTCAGATGATCATTTAAATTAGATATTTCGGAAAAGCACTTCTCACATTGAGTACATTTGTAGGGCTTTTCACCTGTGTGAATTCTCTGGTGGACATTTAAATTGGATATTTTGGAAAAGCACTTCTCACATTGAGTACATTTGTAAGGTTTTTCACCTGTATGAATTCTCTGGTGGCTTTTTAATGTAGATATGTGAGAAAAGACCTTAACACAATCAGGACATTTATAAGGCTTTTCACCTGTATGAATGCTCTGGTGGCTATTTAAATGAGATAATTGGGAAAAGCACTTGCCACACAATATACATCTGTAGGGCTTTTCACCTGTATGAATTCTCAGATGATTATTTAATCCAGATTTTATATGAAAACACTTCTCACACTGAGTACATTTGTAGGGCTTTTCACCTGTATGGACTCTCAGATGTTCATTTAATACAGATTTTGTATAAAAAGCCTTCTCACACTGAGTACATTTGTAGGGCTTTTCACCTGTATGAATTCTCTGGTGGCTATTTAAATGAGATATCTGGGAAAAGCACTTGCCACACAATATACATATGTAAGGCTTTTCACCTGTATGAATTCTCTGGTGGTTATTTAAATGAGGTTTTTTAGAAAAGCACTTCCCACACAGAGTACATTTGAAGGGCTTTTCACCCGCATGAAATCTCTGGTGGCTATTTAAATGAGATTTTTGGGAAAAACACTTCTCACACTGAGTACATTTGTAAGGCTTTTCACCTGTATGGATTCTCAG
The DNA here is from genome assembly GCA_029718625.1 of Synaphobranchus kaupii. NCBI lineage: Eukaryota > Metazoa > Chordata > Actinopteri > Anguilliformes > Synaphobranchidae > Synaphobranchus > Synaphobranchus kaupii. The sequence goes on from CM056379.1 coordinate 1,513,993, forward strand.
ATGATTATTTAATCCAGATTTTCTATAAAAACCCTTCTCACACTGAGTACATTTGTAGGGCTTTTCACCTGTGTGAATTCTCTGGTGGACATTTAAATTAGATATTTTGGAAAAACACTTCCCACACTGAGTACATTTGTAGGGCTTTTCACCTGTATGGATTCTCAGATGATTATTTAATCCAGATTTTCTATAAAAACCCTTCTCACACTGAGTACATTTGTAGGGCTTTTCACCTGTGTGAATTCTCTGGTGGACATTTAAATGAGATATTTTAGAAAAGCACTTCTCACACTGAGTACATTTGTAGGGCTTTTCACCTGTATGGATTCTCAGATGATTATTTAATACAGATTTTCTATAAAAACCCTTCCCACACTGAGTACATTTATAGGGATTTTCACCTGTATGGATTGTCAGATGATTATTTAATACAGATTTTCTATAAAAACCCTTCTCACACTGAGTACATTTGTAGGGCTTTTCACCTGTGTGAATTCTCTGGTGGACATTTAAATTAGATTTTTCAGAAAAACCCTTTTCACACTGAGTACATTTGTAAGGCTTTTCACCTGTATGGATTCTGAGATGATTATTTAATCCAGATTTTCTAGAAAAACCCTTCTCACACTGAGTACATTTGTAGGGCTTTTCACCTGTGTGAATTCTCTGGTGGACATTTAAATTAGATTTTTGGGAAAAGCACTTCCCACACTGAGTACATTTGTAGGGCTTTTCATCTGTATGAATTCTCTGGTGTATATTTAAACCATATTTGTCCTTAAAACACTTTTCTGTACACTTGTACGACTTTACACCTGTATTAATTTCACATTTATTTCTACGAATTGTCTGCTTTTCAAAGAAATTCAAAGGGCTTCGGTTTTTACTCCCATTTGTACTTTTCTTGACAATTCTGGTCTGATTATCTTCATTATTTATGATACAGTAATGTTTTAATTCCCCATACTGGGTCGGCATATCGTGAATTTCTTCATTTTTACAGTTTGGGTTTGGCTCTCCTGCACATTGCCATGGTTCAGTCTGGTCTTTGTGATCAACACCAGCTCCATTCATCACAGTATTCATGACATCGCTCACAAAACTTTCACTGGATTCACACTTCATTTGATCAGATTTAATATCAACACATTTCATATCTTGCAAGCCACTGATGTGCTCAGCCTTAAGGTATACTCCATCATCAGTCTCTGTTTTGATTTGGTCAGGATGCAGATGGGTTACATATCCCAGCTCTGTACTGTCTAGGCTCTCTTTCTTAAGATCCCCAGAGTGGGTGGAGGCCAGATCTGTTTCTATTTTAATCAATGATGTGTGTGTGTGGTGTACATCACTGACCCCGCTGTGTGCTGTAACACACTCTGGCTCCAGTGTATAGAGTCCTGGTGCAGCACACTCTGTCTCTGACTCTACCATGTGGACAGACTCCATTCCACTGAGTTGCTCTTCTTTCTGTCTGATACTGTGCTGTTCAGTGAGCTCTGGTAGTGTTGTCTCAGTGTCCCGTCTCAGACAGACTCCTGCCTGCATCATACTGCTGCTCAAAGGTGTGCAGAAGTGCAACTCCTGGAGGGAAACAGGGGAAGGGATTTAGTCTCAATCAAACAGGTCCTACTGCAGCAGCTGACACATTCATTACACTCTGCAGTCATGCAGATGCCTGACTGACCACAGGGGGCGCACCTGCATTATGAGGTTGGAGAAACCTTCCTCTTCCCCTGGGTAATACCAAATCTCAGGTCCATTTTAAAAATACGGTTTTAACTTCACCTGCCACTTTGTGTGTTATTTTTAGTGTTTTATTATTACAGAGTGGAAGAAAGCCCTTTCTGAAGTGCCTAAGAACATTTTAGCATTTTTGTTTGCTTCAATGTAGTTTATGAGAAAATTCACAATCCTGTCACATAAAACAGAACACCAGCAAAATACCAGACGTTTTAGAGCAGCCTGAAGACTGGCTTAGCCATGGAATAACAACAATTTCCCTCAGTCCAGTCATGTCCTTGTCTTGGGTTGTGGAGTTGCCGTGTATGTAATTCTATTCAATTGAAATCAATATCAATGTAACTGAGGACTAAGTTCTCCAATTAAAAAATGCAATGGGCCTGACTTATAGAACACAACAGGAAGATGACAGTTACATTAGAAGTAACTAAGGCTGAATTGCCATAATTTATCTGAGAATTATTAAAGGTTTATGTGCCATTTACTTTGGCAAAATGCATATTCAGTGTTCTTTTGCATGAAATGAGTCCACTTTGCGATTCCATATGATTCCATATTAAACTAGCTGGTAATTAGAAAGTGTAATGAAGAGATGCATAATATGCAATTCAGAGGGGCAGTGGGACTTTATTCCGAAAAATCATGTTGTATGAAGAAACTAAAACCTGCCAGTATTACATCATCCTTTTATCAGTGGGCAAGGGTATTCGTTTTTTGGGGGGGGGTTTCAGGGCTTGAAAACTGAGGTTTTTTTCTATCCGTTCGTTCGGAGCAGAATCACAATTTTTATGTTTTTGTTCCTCCTGCAACATAATGTTCCTGAACCGGTTAGAATGAAATCCGGTTAATTTTGTTCCTTTTGTCCCACCTCTCAAACATTGAAACCAGCCAAGTAGCCGTCTCAAAACATAATCGATGTATGCATACCTTTTAAATACAACAATATGTTTAATTAATTTTTTATTAGGTTAGGGCGAGTTGTAGCAGTTATAGCAGGGAACCATGATGGAAGCATTTGTGAAATGAAAAAAAAAGTACGTTATTAATAGTTACCTAAATTTTCACTTGAAGTTTTTGCTCATGAACAATTGTTTTGATTTCGCTTCCATTTTTGTTTTTATTGCTGAAAAAATGCCTTTTGTTCCTGGTTTTTGTTTTTCGTTTTCGTTTTCAAGCCCTGGTTTTTTTTTGTTTTCAGGCTAGGGTTCCATACATGAATCCATTTGTTGCAAAGTATGGGTTTTACTCTAACACTACATTTACACTGCAGGTCTTCATGCTTAAATCAGATTTTTTTTTTTGTTTTTTTTTTGTTCTTTCTTTAAGAAATCCGATCTTTTGTCTAGTGTTTACACTACATGACCTGTACGTGGCCTGTGTGTTTCCATGTCCATGCAGCTTGTATGACACATTTCTCCAAGGTATTAAACTCCTGGAAGTCATCAATGGATTCAATGCAAAGTAGCAGTTCCCTCAGTGTGCAGGAGAGGTTGACGGTCCCATATCCCCATCATAGCCCAGAACGAGATCCACAGCGGTTATTGTAATCGCAATGACTGGCAAGTGATCTTGCAAGCAGTGGTGGACCATAAATTCTGCTGAGATCACATAGGGCTATGTATCATACATTTGTGCGTTTCGGAGCATAAAATAATTAATGGAATTATAGGCTCCAGTGGGTTTGATCAGGCTACTGTTTGAAAAGAAAAACTTATAATAAACACATGGAAAGCAAATTCTCTATTGATAAAGTTTTGAAATACCAGCCATAATTGAGTGCAGGATACAATAAAAAAAATTGGATCTCTGCGTGATGAGTATAAGCCTTTTCGCAAATACAGCCATTTTAGCTAATCACGTGGTATGCGAAATGCATGGTGGGATTGTTTGGGAACACAGATGCAGGCACCGTCCTCTAGCCCCATGGCTGCGAGTGTAGAGGGACGTTTTGAGAGTTGGAATGTAGTCAAATTGAAGCAACATTTATTATACTGCGAAGTTCCCGTGACAAATCCACGAAAATGCATTTTAATTGTGCACCGTCATGCTGCAAGTACATTAAAACTAAAGCCAAGGAATGCAATAGCAGGCTTCACCACTGAAATAGAAAGACAACGGCTGGAGAAGCTAGTTTTGGATGGAGGTGTAATTGCTCCTTCCTGAACCCGATATCCTCCAATCTGGTTGGGACGATAGCCCATCCAGCTATCCCCATATATTACAAAGTGGTTTTGAAAACTACTTTGACAAAAGTAAGGGTTGTGAATCCTAATGTGTGGTGAAGAATATTCAGCGAAAATTATGTCACATTCACCTAGTAGCCCCATGAAATTATATTGATAAAATAAGAAACTTTATTTGTATAGCACTTTTAAAAAAGAAAACAAGAAAACAAGACCAGGCTCTGATTCAGACACAATCTACTGTGGCATACTGTTTAGTGACAATACGTGAAAAATATCCTCCATACTATTATCAGCGAAAACACGGAAATCATCCAGGGATATTAAGAACGCTCAATTTTCAGAATTGTTTTTTAAATTATAGCTTACTCAACTGGCATACTCAATAGTAGGCAAGTGCGCTGATTCAGACATGGCCAGTATGCAAGTAAAGTAGTAAAATACCATGCGTACATAGGTTACCTCAAATAAAAAAAACATAGAAAATAGAGGGAGAGGAACAATTTCTATCCTTAATCTAATATCCCAAATACGCTACTATCAATAATATTAATATCCTTATTACATGGATATTATTGATGATTGATGTTTTAATCAATTAATTTTAATTTGTTTATTTTAAATCACAGTTTGCATTATGTACTTTGATGTTTTAGATGTCGGCTAAATATAGGCTATGTAGGCTAAATGATGCAAAATAGTAATAGCCTAAAACATTAATTGCTTCGGTAAAAGACAGTATATGCACATAAATAGATTTAAATTACATTATTATTTCTCAGTCGTAGCTTACAACAGTGAGAAAAAAGGCAGCTTGTGTGTTTATGTTTGAGATTTTGCAGTTGAAAACATGTGCCACGGTGAATGCTGGATGCATTCAACTGTATGAACATAGGATAAAACTATTGCATCGGGTAGCCTACATACGGCGAAATGTAATATTGTTTTGAAAGGACCGGATAACATTAACGATAATGCCTATTGAAGGTTGTGTTCCTATGCAATAATAAACAAACTGAATGATATGGGAAACAAAAATGTAAGAAATATTATGCTCACGTGCTTAATTATAATGGTTTTTTTTTTATTTTTATGTTTTTGCCTGTGGCTGAATTTTTTTTGGGCACCCCCCTGGCAAATTATAAACCCGGCGCCTATGTGTACGAGTCCATATGCATACAGCAGCTGCAGCGAGAGCGATGTTCCCAAACAATCCCACAATGCATTTCAAATATCACGTGATTAGCCAAGATAGCGTTATTTGCAGTACGGCATATTGGGACCCTCGGATTTGTATATCACACAAGAATGAGATCTGTATCCAATCTCAAAAATTCGGATGTGTCAGAAATAGCCATATGGCTTAATCGGGTGAATGATACCTCAACATGAAACACACCGCAAAGCACGTTTTAATTTTGGGTTGTTGTTGTTGGAATGAAAACCAGCATTCACAGGAGCACTCCAGGGCCGAGTACAGGAACCATAGGTTCTCCAGCATTGTTTTCAGCAAATCACATCACATGTCCATAGTAAACGGTAGTTTACAAGCAATGGCCGGGATTGTGCACAATGTGGCGATGAAAAGCGATTCACCAACTTAATTGCATTGTAGCCTATAACATAGGCTACCTAGAAAATAACAAGACAGCTACAACCCAATTCGGAATAAGATATCCACATGTTCCACGGATTAATTCAGCAAACAACGGTAAGGCCATTGCTGCGTTGTTACATTATTTAACGTCATTCAGGCTAACTCGAGAATAATCTTATTGACATGGAGAAGAAACATTGAACCAGGTAGAAGTTTTCAAACTCTTAAAATGAATTCTATACAATTCTATTCTTCTTCTACAATCTACTGCCACATTACAAACACATATCTTATGCAAACATTAGTGAATGGAAAGTAAACCGATTTGAAGCGTGCTGGCAAACAAAACTAAGAGAACTGTTACAGCAGCAAGATTACGGGAAGAATTAAAAAATAAAAACGTACCCCGGTTCGTTGATGACTCAATTACTTCAACTCATTCGTTTGTTTGTTTGGAATGTAACTATTAGCGGCGAATGTTCCAAAAGTGTATTATAGACTTCAGCCTGTTCTGCGAGTTCAACAGCGCAGCCCCGAATCAGCTCGAGGTATGTCACAGGCCGACAACACGGCTTCCTACAACACCGTAACCGAGAAACAGGGTACCGTATGTCACAGGAGGTGACGTACGTATGATACGTAGCTACTAATGGTGTATTCAATGGCCAACTCGGGAGGATTGTGCGTGATGTTTGCTGTGACGGCGGTCCCGTTCGTTACGATAAAGGTGTTCAAATGTTCATCAGCAAAAAACATGGACGCCGTAGAAAGCTCATCTTTGTTTGGCTGGCCTCTGAGCATCATTTGCAGTTCCAAAGGTTTTACATCGCGTATGCAAAAACGATTGAAGATTAAAACAAACGCAGAAGGTGAAAGACTACATACGCCACGCAACGGGTCTCTCTAGCTCCAGACAAAGAGAGTATAGCCTAATAATCTAAAATCTTTGCTCCAGATCTCTCCCATGTTTACAGATGTTCAGCTGTTTACCTTTGACCTCTGACGCATTTTTCGTCATCTCGCTTATCTCAGGGACCTCAGGAGGTGCCCGAGTTGAATGTCGGATTTCCGAGATCGTTGTTGAATCATAGAAGACAGCCAGAAAAATAAAATAAGGTTAAATAAAAATAATTATAATAAACGCCATTAGCTATAGTGGTGCAGCAATAGGTAGCCTAATTTAAACTTAACGTTATCAATCAATTAAATTGTACTTATAGCAGTGGCGGTTCTTTTAAAACCCCCAAATAGCGGTCAAATAGGTCAAGATGATAGAAGACAGTCAGAAAAATAAAATGACGTAAAATAATCATTATAATAAGCTCTATTAGCTAGTGGTGCTATGGTGCAGCAATAGGTCAATCAATTAAATTGTAGGCTACTTAGTGGTGGAAATTACGAATCACTTTAGTGATTTGAATCGTTCAGTTCAGTACAAAGATTCTAGTCACTGACTATGTGACTCGTTCACTGGGGTCAGTTGCGCAGGCGCACGAATATTCCAACAGCACGTTCAGTTCACTTTACTCGTAGTTCAGTATATCATTAGTAGGTATTGTGCAAAATGATTACAGTAAAAAAAAAACTTTTTCTATAAACCTCAGATGAAATTCTTGTATTTTTTCCTTGTAGTTCTAGGCTATAGTTTTCTGGATTAGGCTACTAGTGAGCGTAGGTGAGCTTTTTTTGAATATGGATTAGAAGCTACAGAAATATGACATGACAATTTGTGTGTTCTCAAGTTCTGACCATTCTGTGGTAAGTAGCCTATTGTAAAACATTGTGTTTTCAAATGGTAAGGTTGTCAAAAGGGTGGCAAGGGCCATAGTTTATCCTCTTTTTTAAAAGCAGAGATTTTTTTTCTCCCAAATTTAATGTCGTCGATGTTCAGTCATCTATGGGGGGAGCCCTTGTACAAAGGGTTAGGCTACTGATTCGGTTGAGCTAAGTGCACTGATGTAGCCTAGTGGTATTGATCACCCAGTTCATTAGCAGGGTTGCCAGACTGGGGGATTTTCACTTAAATGTAGGGGATTTAAACATTTCATGGGGGAATTTGTATGGAAGAAAAAAAATGAATGGGAATCAATGATAGATGGGGGATTTTAAAATGAGGTATGGGGGGAAATTGTGAGAAAATTGTATGGGACTCAATTGAAGATGGGGGATTTTCTGAATTATTTTGGGGGGAAATTAATTCAGGCAACTGGCAACACTGTTCATCAGTAGTAGGCTACTAGATAGTCAGCGGTTCGGATTAAAATGGCAATCATTCACACAGTGCGTGATCTAGACTCAAATTACCTGACAACAAACACATAAAGAAAAGGGCCTTACTGAATTTCAAGTGTAAAGAAGAAAAACATATAGCCTCATATTGATAATATTTGTGTAGCCTATATAAAACATGAGGTTCTAGCATATTAGGCCTACCTAAAATAGCCTACATTTATTCTGCTATTTTGATACAAAAGAAAACATGAATGTGCTTCATTTAATCAATATCATTATCACAGTTTTTAAATGGTTTAATAAGGGGCAGGCTTTCATGAACTCGTTTAGTTTATTGATAGTCACAGAATACATGGAAAATGTACGATATTGTACAGTATGTAATTTTGATTAGAAATGTTTGAACCGTTTTGCTTCCGGTAACGTTACGTTGGGTGGACATCAGATGCCAGTAGACCTACAGGTAGGTTCTGATCATTTAAATTAAAATTCAGTCAAGGGATGATTGCCCGACAGAAGAAGATTCGTGGCAACCTAAGAGAACTGCACTGCAGGAGTTGGGAAAAAGAGAGAAGGAGGAGATAAATTGGCCATTTTATTCTTTGATTTAATGTAAGGGAACAGTTGATACACTCTAAGAGTATGAAGCATTTAAATTGATGTTAGTGAATATATCATATACTATCTACAATGCGTTTTGCTGTGTAGGCTAGAGTTAGCTAACAGTTAACGTTAGCTACCTGGCTAACAAGCGATAGCTTATTGTTAGCCGATGAACAGCCAGCAGTTTAACATTTTAGTTAACAGAAAACGTTTGCAAACACTATTACGTTTTCTGTTAATGTCAATAACAATCGCATACTAACGGAGAGCAACATGTTCAATTTGTTTACGTGAGCGAATGTTAACTAAGGGCAGTGCAGTCCTCTCAGATTGCCATGAACCTTATTCTCCCGGGCAATCATCCCTTGACTGAACTTCAACTCGTCTTGAGCTTGACTGCTCATTGGATGAAATGGCGACGATCAAATCTGTGATCATTTGCTTTTCCTAATCACCGGATGTAGTGTTTGAAAATTTTTATCTGAATTTGAAGAACTGAATTAGAATTTTGAATGATTTAAAATTGAATATGAAACCTTACACACAAATTCAAGCTATGGAATACAATTGCGATTTGATCTAATTCAACTACAAAACTTCAGTTACAATTTCAAGTGAATGCATAAAAATTAAGATTTGCTAAATTCAAATTCCGATTGTAGTGGCGCATTTCTCATTCCATACCTGAGGGGTATTTCAAGAAGCGCGATTAAACTGTACACCTGGCTTATTTCAGTAAGTCTGGATAGGTTCTCAGATAACTGTTTCACGATGCAAGCATGACTAGATGCCAGTTATGTCGCTAAGGCAACATACTATGCGTTGGGGCTAGCCTGGTCAGGAGCAGGCTAATGTGGTTCAAGCTTGCAGCCGGTGTTACAGTGACACCGACTCGGATGCACCACTGGCTTAGATGTTTCAGACCCTTTTTTGTCAAGTAATTCCTTTTTATGTTGTCATATTATTAAAACATTTACAATTCAAGTTTTTGACGTTTTTATTTGCAGGTTATGCTATAAAATAATTTATTTTATGTCATAATATTATTAAACCATTTAAAATGAATGTTTTTGACTTTTTTTGGTAGGATATCTCAAAAAAGCCATTCTGTAATGACATACAGAACAACATTTGCAACATAGATGGTCATTTATGGAAATATTGGACCCGATTATGTAGTGTATTTAATAAATGTGTCTGATTCTGTTTCAATCATGGCATGTCCGTTCATTGACAACCTTGTAGATCAGGGGGCACAGTAAGAAGAGCGTTTTGAGCGGGGAGGGTGTGTTCCGAGATTGGATCTGCAGGCAGTTATGAACGCTACAGATTTTACAGGGAGGGAATAGTCTTGATTTGCAATTTGCTATGTTGCAAATTAAATACATTGCAGTCGATTAGTGCAATAGAAACTGTGTGCATTAAGTTGCATGTTTTGGCAAGTGGCACTCCTAAATGTCTTTATAACGTTTATAACAAACTGCACACCAAGGAAGGTTTTTACAGAATTGTAGGTACCCTATTTAATAGATTATTTTATGGTTCCACAGCATCAATGTACAGGTAGCCAAATGGATTTCATACACGGATGCTGTCAGCATAACGAAATAGCCTACACATTAACCTTTAACCGATACACGCAGAAGGCCGATAACTTTTTGCACTGTTCGTTTTACCACAGCTATTTGGCTATATGGTCATCATTTCACCATTCCTCTAGATAATCTGTTACTCTGATTGCCTCTTCACCAACATTTTGATTTGTATTCCGGTCCTTTTTGTCCCACTGTGATTGCTCCTAAATAGCTACACAACAAAAAGCAGTATTAAAATACTTTTTTTAAATTGAGGATGCAAACACATAGCACTGATTGCGCAATAGGACTAACGTACGCATGTATGCGTCTCTTGCTTTATTAATTAGCCAACTGTGGCGTTGCCTTTTTTGTAATTATCTGTAATCTTCATACAACTGCATAATGAGTTCCTGTTCACCAGCTGTAAACGACACTGTACGTTATTTTGCCAATTTACTCTGATCGAATGTTTAAATTGACATTCACTTGGCTGTTTAAATAGTCCATGAACGCGCTTTCATCAGGCTTGAATTAGCTTGAACTCTTGAGCTGCAATCTAGCTTCATGAAACGGAATTCATCCACGCTGTCTAACCTGGCTAACTCAGGCCAGGCTTATTTTATTAAGCCTGGATATTCTTAGCCGGCTTTGTGAAATGTCCCCCTGGGGGGTATACTACGAAGGACCATATCCTGGGTTTCTTTGCGTTAGCTGGCTTCAGAAATCCTAACCAGCGCAATCTAGGTTAACCGGTACTATGAACGTGGTTATCAACTTGTCAAGTGAACACGGGCTTTATTAATCAAGCTCTTTGCGCGTTCCCGTAAAAGGGGCGGTGTCTGCCACAACGAGCCTATAGCGGTGCAGCATGGGCTCTACTAGAGCAACGTATTTCTCTGCTGTGGAAAAAAAGACTGATACGGACAGATATAATGAACGCATAAGAACATGAATCAATCATAAGAGCAAAAAGCAACACCGTTGCCTCCAACAAAGCCAGGAAGCTGCTCTTGCAAAAAAATTAAAATAAAAAATGCTCATCGTGTAGGTTAAATTCGTTAGTTAATACCTTATTCACCTTACCACTCATGACAAACAAATCTATACTCTCAGTACATTGTCATACAGTTTATTTCTGATGTGACAACTGTACTGCTACATTCTATCTCCTAAATTTTAATTATGACTAATTTGTTTAGTGTTTTGATTGTAAATTATTTGTTTGGTAGAAATATTAGAAAGAGGGTAGGGCTGCGTCCCAATCCAGTTTTTGCTCCACCCTTGTAAACTTCACTTGGGAGGATGTGACGCACATACCAATAAAACAGGAGTATACACTTGCGCTTAGCGAGTGGGAGGGAGCGAGCGCGGAGCGGGTTATTTGAATTGAGACGCACTCACCCCATCTACACTCGAACGTTAACCATGCTGCTGCACAGTGGCGTATCGTGGGATCTCGGATCATGTAAAACGTCTGTCACCGTAGCCTACCTTTAAACGGATGAAACTCTCAACCTGTTTACATTAATTAGTAAAGTCAAGCAATTTATTTACTGAATAACAAATATCAATAAATAGCCTACAGCAATTTTTGTGGGCTAGCATATTTCTTTGTGTCATAAAATCGTGTAGCATTTAAATATGTAGGACAGCCCGCTGGTATAAAGCATTTAAACTGAACATATTCTCAACTTTCCGTTTATTTTGCTTGCTTGTGTCAATCAAACAAATCCCTGAATAATCAAGAACAATTATGTAGCCTATAGGCTAATGATTAATAAATGACAATGATAAAGAGATAACTAACGTGAGATTGCTTAATAAGGGTGGCAATAATTCTGAATAATTAACTGGCTAAAAAAATCCCAACGTTTTCTCTGAGTTGCACGTGAGCATTGCGTTTTCTCATCACGTTAAAGAATGTCATTAATTTAAGACGGCACTCGATTTAGTCAAAACGATTTAAACATTAGAAAGCATACATTTAAAGAGGAAAACTTCTTAAATTGCTGGAACCAGTGTTGAGCGCAATGCATGCTTTCAAGCTAGAAAAACGAGTTTACCCTAATAGGCCTATGTGCTGTTCATTGATCACTTCCCAGTAAACAATTTGCTTTGGCCCAACGTTGGCAAACTGTTGTTTTGGAATGTTGGCCAACGGTAGTTTTTGCTCATCGGCGTTACGTTGTGCCAACCACGATGGCCCGACGTCTGACTGCGTTGCTATTTACAAAGGTGGCCCAACCATTTATCTGCACAGCTGTTCCAACGTTGCTACCCAACCAATAAACGTAATGCTTTACATTGATGAAGTCTATTTGTTTTCTCCACTATAAATAAGACTGCCTATTGTTATTTATTAATTGGAAAAATAGCTCGGCTAGCCTACTGCTAATTAATTAAACATTTATGCTCGTAGCCTAACTCCCTGACGTTAAACTCTAGCTAGGTCTAGACTACCTTACCTACCTATAGAGAACTGCAGATCGTGCGTGTAGGCTATTTATAAGTAGCCTACGATTTACAAATATGTTGTAAAAAAACAGGCTGCAAAGATCCTAGATAACGCAATTTTTAAAATATATATATGGTAAGAATAAAGACGCTTCATTTCAGTCCACCATAAACGTGTTTGGTAGCCTACTGCTTACTCACCTAAAGCACTGAAACCGTTTCAACATGTTCAAGTGTTCAAATAATTTGTATAGGCTACATTTTCATTTGTAAGATGTTATACGTTGTGAACTCGACTATCGACTGTCTCGAAATACTTTTATTACTTTATCTTTCTCAGTTTCTCTTGCCAAGTAACAGCCCCCCAGCGATAAAAAAAGATATATAACAGGAATGTAGAATACAATTTGTCAGTGACCAATTTTTACGTTGTTTGGAGCCTACAGCCTACACTGTTAAACATTTTCCTGTAAAAAACAAAACAAAAAAACCGTAAAGAGCTGGCAGCAGGGTTGCCAGCCAGTTACTGTAAAATATAGTTTGATGTAATTTTTCATGAAATATAGCATATAAATTATTACTTTTACTGTATAATACTGACAACTGATTTTTCTTTTATTGCTCTGTTCTGTATTTTATTATTATTATTTTTATTTATTGTTGTGAAGCACTTTGGGCTGCATTCTATGTATGAAAGGTGCTATACAAATAAACATTATTATTATTATTATTAATAATAATAATAATAATATTCTTATTATTATTATTATAACAGAGTTTGTAGTTCATTGCCGTTTTGCACTACCTCCACTGGTAGGCAAGGCTACATTTTACACTATTTTACAATTATTATTATCTATTAGAATAGTGGCAATTCGGAATACAACCAATTAAGAGAATTAATGTTTCATGTCAACAGTGTTAGAAACCTTGTGGCATGCATGATAAACTAATGGTTGTCAATCTTGTCAAAATAACCCAGCGTCCTACCTCCGTGAATAAACAAAACATGGCCTTTTCAATTTTGTGACAAACATTTGAGACAAACACAGCTTCTAAGTGCATGTTACAAAACATTTCTTACTTTATTTATTGTAAAGAAAGACTTGATTGCACTTGCAAAACATTTGCATGTACATGGAAAATAAATACAGACAAAGCAGCCCATTTAGGCAGAATAACTTAAAATGAACTTAGTCATTACCGAAAAAATAATTAGTTGATATTTCAAGTTAACACCTGTTAGTTTTAGTGCTGAAAATGTTGAGTAGTGCAATACAACCACAAGAAACACTGATGATCAATGACATATCAGCATAAACAAATTAACAGAAATTAATGTGTTCTAATATGAGGCTGTGTCTGTCCAAAACCACCCAAGTTCATAAAGGGGCAGTTCACCCAAAAATGTTATTTTGATATGTTTCGACATACCCGGATTGCTATCTATCCATCCAGGTAGTTTCACTGAGAACTGCTTTGTAGATATCTGCTGCAACTCACCTTGAAATAACCCTGATATAACGGACCTCAACAAGTCCAAAGTTTGTGGCAGTCAAAGCGCCAAAAACTACTTTCTACCGAAGAATGCCTACTGTATACGCAAAGTCTTAACCAAAGCACACCAGTATTCTATTTAGACATTTTCAGTTTCTTTCATTGTGTTTTTACTGTGCTGTATGTATTTTCTTTTTTACTTATTTTATTTTTTACATCTGTTTTTTTATGTGTTTTTTCTGGCATTTAACACCCTGCCCAGGGACTACAGTTGTAAAATAGCCAGCTGGCTAAAACTGGCGCATTTACAGTAATGTTCATTAATGTACATTGTCCCTGTTTCAACTAAACTAATAAACTAAATTTAATGTTCTAGAGCTTGTTACTATTAGCTCAGATACAAAAATCTTGTTGGATTGTTCTTTACACTTTTTTAATTTAGAGTGGGTTTCTCAATAAATCATTATAATCCTTAAATCTTCTCCTTGCATTTTATGAATAATAATAATAATAATAATAATACTAATAATAGAAATCGGTATCGGCTGATCTTTAAAAAAAAGACTGATGATCGGTATCGGCCCCCAAAAATCCTGATCGGAGCATCCCTACAGCAGATATCTACAAAATGAGTGAATTCTAAGCGAAACTACCTGGAATGGATAGGTAGCACTCCGGGCATACCAAAATGTAATTTTTTGGTGATCTGCCCTTTTAACACAAACAGATATTGAACACCAACAGACATGGCACATTATCAAAATAAAATAATGTTTTTCAAATACAGACAGTGGGGTGGGGGGGTGGGGTACAAGTGAAAGAGTGAGTGATTGAGAGAGTGATTGACTGACTGACTGTGTGGAGAGTAACGGAGTGAGCTCAGCTCACTGCCTTATATGAAGTCCCACTCAGTTCTGAAGTCCATCAGTTTCTTCAGTGGAGTGGAGACATGAGGATTGACCTTTGTTGTCTTCTTATGGGTGACTTTAGCAGTTCTCTTGGACAGCACTTTGCCCCGTCCAGCCTCGGTGCCCCTCTCTGGGTTTATTCCTACGAAGCGCCTGAAAATCCATAGTGTATGTTTACAGGTGGTGTGGAAAAACGTTTTAACCAACTCATTCAGATGTCATGGACTTAATGGTTGTTAAACTGGGTTGTGCTCAATATACAGTACCTTCAATTCAATGTGCAGTATAGAACTGCACAATTACAATACATTATAATTTCCTTTATTGCAGATTGCAGACTTGCTAAAAGTATCTCTTCTGACCCCTTGCATGTTCTAAATGGAGAATACCAACTGCTGCCCAACAGGAGGCGTTTTAGAGTCCCTAAATTTAAGCGCAACAGACTGACAAATTCTTTTGTACATCAGTCTAGCCTGCTGCTAAATCAAAATGTGTAAATCAGTGTGCTGCCAACTGATGGTGTCATGTTTCAGCCTGTATCGTCTTCTGTAATTATATGTTCTGTGTATATCTTGAACGGAGATGCCATGGATGCAAAACAAATTTCAGCGCCAGCTGACCAATAAAGTTGTATCGTATCGTAGATTGGATCTAACCATCTTTAAATGACTTCTAACTTCTAAAAGCCCTCTAACATTGAAATTTTGAAGGAAATCCACTTCCTCAATTAGTTGAAAGTCAACTGAACTCAACCCTGTTATGTCTATTTAAATTAGCATGGGTCACCCTTTATCCAATCTTGGAACCCATCGGCTAAATTTAGCCTCTGGGAGCGTGGAGTGAATCTCAGGGCTCGGAAGTACCAGCTACCATATCCGCAGAAAGAGACTTTCCTTCCAGAAGTTCTGTCGTGTTTCTAGTCCGATAGGCAACTCTTCGAACGAGAATGCAATGGAGATTACAGACGAACTTTTGAACAGGATTATTTCACAAATTAGTAGGATACATTCTATTCA
Organism: Synaphobranchus kaupii; assembly: GCA_029718625.1. Lineage (NCBI taxonomy): Eukaryota > Metazoa > Chordata > Actinopteri > Anguilliformes > Synaphobranchidae > Synaphobranchus > Synaphobranchus kaupii. Next base: position 1,529,806 of record CM056379.1, read on the forward strand.
AAGTTTCAAACCACTGTAACGCCTTTGTTTGAAATATTTACTGGACAAGCGAGACATATTTTGTCTGCTGACATGTTATGGCAAAAGTTAAATCTTTCAAAAATGGCCCACAGCTTGTTTGCTACTGGCTAATAACTACACAACCTATGGATGGGAAACTTCTATAGCGATTTTATATGTTTAATGTGAGTCTTGAAGCTTACCACACTACAACTGCGCCTGCCGGTTCCCTTTTTCCAGACACGCTGCGTCACGCTGATCTACGTAAGTGATGGTTAATTCCAGCTGCAGGTCTATACTGTGTACTGGAAGGTTTGAAATTGATCAGATTCGCTGATAGATAATAGTCTGATGACTAAAGGGATGCCATCCTCATTATGTTCAGGTTCTTCCGAGTTCGGCGATGTATAATTTAGCTATGAAAATCAAAAACATTGTATACAAGTGTTTCCCCCAGGTTGTATTTGTAGGCGGGGTGGTGAGATGGTGCTTTAATCTATCAGCGAATCTGATCAATTTCAAACCTTCCAGTATACAGTATAGACCTGCAGCTGGAATTAACCACCACTTACGTAGATCAGCGCGTCTGCAAACAAGGGAACCGGGAGGCACAGTTCTAGTGCGGTAAGCTTCAAGACTAAAATTAAACTTATAAAATTGATATAGAAGTTCAAGAAATAACCCGGCGATCCGCTTTGAATTAGCCGGTTATGGAGCAATAGTTAAGAGTCCAAAACATTCAGGAAAATAAGTGAAGTAAATAACTAATTAATTAATTACTGTCTGTATTTTTAAGTAAATTAAGCAGAATGTAGCTACTTTCTTTACCTCAGTGACTACTGGATGGCAAACGTAGCCTACGCCACCTCGTAGGCTGCAAATAGTAGGCTAATTTTCTGCAACTGGGCTACAATTAGCCTAAGTTAAATTGTGTCATCTATCGGTACATCAGTACCCATGTGCTATTTCCCATTGATTCTGTTTACATGTGCACCGCCAAACCGTTATTAGTCAGGCCAATCAGCTTCCGCAGCTTCCGACAGGAAGTTCTCGTCTCTGCTTTAATTTAGGTAACGCCAGCTTTTACATGTGCGCCGACAGATATAGTTCATATTTATGTGAACATCTGTCAAGAGAGATCACCCTTTAATGGAGATCACCTCTCTTGACAGATGTTCACATAAATATGAACTATATCTGTTACCTAATACAGGTAATTACAAGACACGTGACCAAATACCAGAAAGGGTAATAAACCTTTCTGGTATTTGGTCACGTGTCTTGTAATTACCTATATTAGTCACACCTGGTTTATGTTATTCACATCCTGAGGAAGACCCATCTGGGTTGAAACATTTTTGGTCATTAAAAAGGAGCATTTTTCATTAGCTACATGAAGTTTTTTGCTTTTGATTTAGATTCTGCCGAGCACCTGTAGCTACAGTAAATTAGCTGTGTGTTCTAACTAGTTCATATTTAAATGCAAGTAAAAAGAGAAACAACAGAAACACTGGGTAATTTTGCCTGCAAGTATCTAACCTTTGAAAGAATTCAAGTGTGCATGCAGCCTCTTCTTGGTATTAAACATTGAAGCTGTAGAATGTGGAAAATACAGCAGCAAGCCCTGTCAGGAAAGTTGGCTGGATAACCTCACAGATGATGTGTCCCTCAAGACTGGCTGTCCAATGTTCAATTCAGTTTCCCCCTGTTCCACCTGTCTCAGACAGACAAAAACACAACATGGCTCACGGAACATTAAATGAAATGGCAAATACATTGTCAATATATTTTTTTGAGGAAAAGCAATACTGACTGTGTGGCCCGCTAGCGTTACAGTAGCTTAGCCCCCGCCCCTTCTCCTCTCTCTCTCTCTGTTGCGGCGTCTGAGCGATCCTTCTCGCCGTTATGCAGACTGAAAACCTGGCTACGCAACATAGGCGTCATTACAACGGGGGACGTGTCCCCCCCAATGTGTAAGAAAGCCTTATTTGTCTCCGGCAATGTTACATTGAAACATCGGACATAGGCAGGGCACTGCCCTTCTCCCCCAAACTAAAGAAATATTAAAGATAAACTGTAGTCACTTTTACTACAAAAGCCGGAATGGAACTGCGGAAGGAAGCTCGGAATGGCCATGAGTGATCTGTGCCAAAAAATACCTCTGTTCAAATGCTTGCAGCACTCGCTGTGGAATGTGCATCAATACAATCTTAACAGTTTCTGAATGGGCATCATATGTACTTTCATTTGAGCATGGAATTTCCATGAAATATAAATTTGAAATATATGAGAAATTGATCAAAATTAATAGCATTAGCAGACATGTTTCAGAGCCCCTCATCACCCTTTCAGAATAAGACATCAAGATAAGGATTTCACCTTTTGAAAGTGCAGATCTTCTTCTTTAAAATTAGTATATTCAGTCCTTGATTACTCAATTATAAGTTGATCAAAATTATATTTTAATGGAAAAAGCCTGTTTGAGATGATATGAATATATTTGAATGATAACTGACTTATGGTAGATGTAATGGTCAGACTTGATTGCAGTCCAAATAATGCACAATTTCTGCATGAACCCATATCATCATATACACTTACTCGAAGGGCAGATCCAAAGCTTTAGTTTGGTATACATCATGCCTTGATGTGTTAATGCAGAATGGGATTTTTGGGGCTTGATATTGAAATATATCCTTATCCTCTCCAAAAGGCCTTTTCCATCAAAATATCATTTTGATCCACTTATAGAGTCATCAAGGATGGAATATACTCATTTTAAACAAAAGACTCTGCACTTTCAAAAGGTGAAATCCTTATCTTGATGTCTTAATCCAAAAGGGTGATGAGGGGCTCTGAAATATGTTTGATAATGCTATATTAGTTTTGATAAATTTTTCAGATATTTCATGATTCATGATATAAATTCTATGCTCAAATGAAAGTATATATGATGCCCATTCAGAAACTGATTATATTGATGTGCATTCCACAGCAAGTGCTGCAGGCATTTGAACTGAGGTCCTTTTTGGCACAAAGCACGATTGGCCATTCCGAGCTTCCTTCCGCTGTTCCATTCCGGCTTTTACCCAGGCCCTCACCAATATGCATTGCTGAACCCTGTACATGCAAGACGTAACTTATTTACCTCCAATTTGATGAGCAGCAGAAAGAGTGCAGTCATAATACTGACTTGAACCTGTTTCAATTAAGGAAAAAAGTTGACTTCAGAATGTGTGCAGAAACAGGGGTAGACATGTAAAAAATTACACTGGGCACTTGGGCCACAAAGTCAACGAAACTGATGGCCAGAATATGCTTTGGGGCACGTAACGTTAACATCAAGCTTTAGATAACGTAACGTTAACGTTAGAACATCCAACAGCTAGTATATCTAGCTAGCAACCTCTCTAGCTAACGTTTGCTGTCACTGTTTGCAAGCTTTTTTCCCCCACTGTTCTTTGGTAACGATGTGTTGAACTAACGTTAGCTACGTCAAACGTAAATTGTCTTAGGGGCTGTGTCCACAGAAAGCGTTTTTTTCATGGCGGAGCGCTTTGGATATCAAAAATATGAATGCCCAGAGCGTTTCCAAAAGCGCACGGAGCGCTTATTGTTGCTAGGTTACGATCACCGCGTCATCTGCGTTATTAGTACAAATAGCCTAACCAAAATAACGTTTAACATAACGGTAAACATGAATGCCAGAAACCGGATCCTTGCGATTGCTCTAGCGATGGATATTGATGAAGATCAATGTCACGATATGTAACCGCTATTGAACTGGCAGTTAACTGACAGTTGGCTAACGTTAACTCACAGTTAGTTAAAGTTAGCTAGCTACTAGTTAACATAACTAAGTTACAAGGTAAATAGCAAGCTAACATCAACCTAACAAGATAATACGAACAGACAGTTGGCTATCTGACAGTTAGTTAACGTTAGCTCGCTACTAGCTAGCATAACTACAAGGTAAACAGCAAGCTAACATCAACCTAACAAGATAATACGAACTGACAGTTGGCCATCTGACAGTTAGCTAGCTAGCATAACTACAAGGTAAATAGCAAGCTAACATCAACCCAACAAGATAATACAATTAATAATTCTCACCTGAAACCCCCCAAAAAAGCAGAGACATCTCTCCAGGCTTTATATTTTATGTTTTGGTCGTGGTAGCCCTTCATGGTTAGGTCGTGCAATCAGACCAGTGTTGTCAATCTACCGTCGGATAGGCTAAAGTATCGTGTTTTTCATTTGGTTCAGCTGTGCGTTAGTTGATTGAACTGTTTGTAGTGTAGTCACTGTTTAGTTAATGTAAATTGCAGCATTACCGGTCACTTGTTTACTTGCTTTGTGTTTCTAGGTCAGCTGCTAGTCTTTTGTGTTGCTTATTATAGTTTATACTAGTATTTGGAATGGAAGTGTGGTGTTGCTGATTTGCCCACAGCCTGTGAACTACAGTCGACGTTCATTGCTAGGGATAGCTGCTACATTATGCGAAGGATGTGCTTTGCCTTGTCTGTTCTGTAGTGATCTTGATGATGTCTCTGTACGCACTTACTGTACGTCGCTTTGGATAAAAGCGTCTGCTAAATAAATGTTATGTAATGCAATGTAATGTCGTAGATTACTGGGTTGTCGGACACCGCAAGAATCAGCCTCTCCTCTGCCATGTTTGTTGATCTTTTTAGTCCAGCCTCTTCCTCGATTTTGATTGGTCGGTCAAAAAAAAGTGACATTGATGAGCTGCGCTTCTCTCGAAATGTTGAACTATTTTCTACTGGAGGAGCCCAGAGCGCTCCGCCAAAAAACGCTAGCCACCAAGAGCGCTAAAACGCGAGGCGAGGCGCTGGGAAGAGGAGCGCTACTAGCGCGTCTTTACCATAGAAATGGCTGGCAGAAAGGCGCTGGCAGCTCAAAAAACGCTTTCTGTGGACACAGCCCCTTATGCTGTCTAACAATAGTCAGTTAGCACTAACCTTAGCTAAAATCCAGAAAACGCTACCTATAGCTACAGCCAGAGCCTGTGTTGTTGTGTTTATTTTGATAGCTAACGTTACGTCAACATTAACTTTAAACGTTGCACAGCAAAACTAAACAAAACACAAGTTAAACTAATATATGAACACTCACCATTAAAAGAGGGTAGTTCGACGGCTTATCCCAACTTCGGAGCGTAATAGTATAAGTCATGAATGATCTGGAGACCGCGATACGGATGCTCAGTCAACCTCTGGACCATCCGATGCTCCTCTGCGGCAGGTCCCACACAGATCGAGGCAATGAGGCATAATGTACCAGGCAGTCAGTAGCATGCCACTCCAAAATAGCTAGCAGACGGATGACAGTGTGCTGACGTTATCTCATTTGTGGCACCCTTATAACGGTAACCACTTCACCTTTTGTATAAGTTAACTTTAGCAAACTACCAGCAGTGTGGGGTTAGCTGCTAACAGTTAGCTAGCTAATTTACCTCAGAACCAGCTAGCTAACGGTAACATTATGAAAATCCATTTGACTAAAATTGGGTAAAACAAGTAACGTTAAGCATACAATTCAAATTGGACATAAGTTTAGAAAGGGAAATATCAGACAATTAGCTATTAACTTACCAAAATGCAGCTTTACTAACGTTAGCTTCGGAGTGAGGCTGGCACGTTAGCTAAGTAACTGAGCGGCTCAGCTTCGCTCAGAGCGAAGAACGCACTTAACGGGTTTAACTGTCTCTCTCCATCTGGTAAATTTTCAGTTGAACTTTAAAAATGTCATCGCGATTGTTCACTGGTCTGGATATGCCATCTAGGTTGGTCTACGATTAAAATGCGACGGTTGGGTTAAAATCACAATGCCAACGGTGTGGTAACGTTGGTTCATGACGATGATGCGACGGTTGGGAAAGAGTGGTATTCCAGCGTTGTACCAATATTGGCTCACGACGAAATATTTAACTGTTGGGCTACAGTCACATTCCAACAGTGTGCCAACGTTGGCAGGAGACGGCGACCGTCGCCAACCATAATGACCATTAACCAACATTGGCCCAACCAACGCATGTTTACTGGGTTCAAATGACATTGGCTAACGCATTTTGCGTCAGAACAAATATGAATATAGTAAAATGCTGCACACGTTTATTTACCTATTCGTCTTGGTTATTGAGAAATTCAGTTGTTAGGCTAACTGGCAAATTATAGCCTACTGAAAAATATTGAGAGACGAATAGCCTAATACGTTTAAAAGCAAGATTAACTAGGCTACAGAGAACCTGCAGGCCTAGCTACATCCCACAGCATGCTACTTTGTTGCTGCATAACGCATTTTTCTAAATTATGAAATACAAAATAGCAAACTACTAGTTATAACCTGTATTTATTAGCCTATACACCATCTTTTCCATTCGGTATGCGCTTTTAATGTATAACCCCGCGATAAACATTAATGTGATTATCACTGAACAGGACGTTCGACGTGAATTGTGGGTAATATAAGTTTGCAGTCTGCTCTTTTGCAGACTCGTTCCCTTGAGAAAAGTTGAGGGTGGAGGGGCTATGTCACAAACTTCACATGGCTTTCTAACGGATTGGACTCACACTTAAAATGGAGACCAGGTTACATCCTTGGGTGTGTCCCAATAGTCGAAAAATGCCACCTTTCATCTACCACTACCACTCCTCTACTCCATGCCCCGGAAACAGATCTTTATGTTTTAATGTCGCTGATTAGCTACATCTTAATTACGTATTAATGTTTACATATTAATGAATGTCCCGACGCAAACCACAATGTCATGTACATTGGATACTGTACATGCAAATACTTGTACTCAAAACGTTCAGTCAGTTTTGCATATTTCCGGGTAGGAGAGGAGTGGTAGTTGGGGAGTGGAGGAAGAGAGGTGGGGAGTGAAGAATATTGGGACGCACCCCTAGTCCACACTCCAGATCAGTGGGTGGCGGTAGTGCACCCGAAAGCATTTTAAAAACCACCAATAAAACCAAAAGAAGAAGAAGAATTGCTTCCATTGATTCGGAGTTGCTTTGTTCAACTCACAAAACTGGCTGATGTTTGGGAACATTCGCCGCCAAGAATTCCGTTGTGATAAACAAACAAACGAACGAGTCGAAGCAATTGAGTCATCAACGAATAGGGGTACGTTATTATTATTATTTGTAACCTTCTCCCCTAACTTAATGCTTTAACTGTTCTGTTACTTTTGTTTGCCAGCACGCTTGAAATCGGTTTCCTTTCCATTCACTAATCTATATAATACATAACGTTATGTTTGTAAAGTGGCAGTAGATTGTAGCATTGTAGCACGTGATTGTAGAATTCGTTTTAGAGTTTAACGCCATTGTTGTTTACACTTTGCGCACAAAAATTATGGGAAATGTAGTCTACAAATGTGGGGTTGGTACGCTCGACTATGAAAGGCAAAAGTCCGCAGACAATCCGCAGGACTGTCCGTCTGTGTACGTGTATGCTCCCTGTTTTAAACACTAGCAGCCTTGAGGCAGACAAAAAGAGAATACTGAAAGTTTTGGGAAAGCAACGTCAGTTGGAGAGGTGTGGGGAATGATTAAAAAGATGGCTTAAAAAGAGGAGATAGGAGAGAGTGGAGTTATCCAGTAGCCTACTTAAAAATGGGGAAGAGGTAGCAGTAACTAATAAAGAAAAGGGGTAGCTAATGGTAAGGACATTTGTTAAAGTTCATAGCTCTAATAACTTGTCAGAGGAAGGTAAAAGCGGAAGAGAAAAGACCTGATCAGAAAACACTGAGGCTCTCAGGGGAAAGGAGGACTGATGATGAGGTGAATGTTTCTCTTACTATCATAGTTGAAAAGGCAATGGTTACATCAGGAATGGCTGCCAACTTAATTTTAACTTTGCAACTTAATTTTACTTGTAGCTAATACATTATAACTGTTATTAGGGGACAGGAAGTGGATTGATGCGTGGGACCCCAGCCTGAAAATTGAAGCTAAAACACACAAAAAAACAAAATCCTTGTCTTTTGAGAAAAGGTTAATGTAATACTGACAGGTTTTAGTTTCTTCATACAACATGATTTTTGGGAACAAAGTCCCAGATGCTTGACCCCGTCCCTCTGAATTGCATATTATACATCTCTTCATTGGACTTGCTAATCACCAGCTAGTTCAATATCTCAGACCTTAACCTGCTCAACCCAATTGATTAATTGGTCTTATCGATCCCTCATTACATTGTGTTACCATCCATTCCACCTTTAGTTAAACCGGGCCGGCCAGCGGAGGATAGGCTCCCCCTCTCTAGCCAGGTTCTTTCCGAGATTTCGTCAGGGAGTTTTTTTAATTTTTATACTTTTTGGGGTTCAGGTTTTTTTTTTTCACAATTCACCTTCTGTTTCTCTGTACAACTTCTTTGAGTCAGTTCTCTGTAGAAAGCGTGATATAAATAAAATTTAATTGAAAACGATGGCAACATAATGCTGATTGGCTGAGCATGGTCGTAAAGTAATATATATATATATTGTATAGCTTGACATTGTAGACCAATCTGTACAAGGCCTTTGGCACAAATGCTCTATGAGCTATATCCATCTTAAATTAATATCAATAGCATATTTGCATAAAATGCAAACTTAAAATTTTTTAAATAAATTCGGTTATATTTCCTAAATATATAGTGGGTAATAGTAAGTCATTTCATTTCACTACTTGTAGGAAACCTGGAATTCCATTATTTTTGTGTGCTGGGCTCCGTTTCCCAAAAGGATCTTAGAATAAAGGTCATCTTAGGCTATTTTGTTTTTATATTACTTTCGTTGTTTGTTTTTTGTTTTTCTCCCTATATTTTTACTATCTTTTCTATTGTAATGTCAGTAAATTTTAAATAATTTTAAACATTGAATTAATAAAGCACAAAAACAAAGCACTCTAAGACCATCTTAACTCTAAGACGCTTTTGGGAAACGGGTCCCTGGTCAGTATTTGTCTGTGAATTGCACGTGGTGTGGACATGATAAATTTAAATTTCCGAAGTTGAATCATTTCATGAAAAATAACACTGAATATGCATTTTGTCCTTCACCAAGCAATAACCGTTTTACCAAAGTAAATGGCACATAAAGTTATGGCAATTCAGTCTTTGTTATTTAATGTAACTGTGATACTCTTGTTGTGTTCTATACGTCAGGCCCGTTGCATTTTTTAATTGGATGACTTATTCCTCAGTTGCATTGATATTGATGTCAATTGAATAGAATTAAATACACAGTAACTCCACAACCCAAGACAGGGACATGAATGGACTGAGGGAAATTGTTGTTATTCCATGGCCAACTCAGTCTTCAGGCTGCTCTAAAAAGTCTGGTATTTTGCTGGTATTCTCTGTTTTATGTGGCAGGATTGTGAATTTTCTCATAAACCTTTGCATTGAAGTAAATAAAAATGCAAAAATGTTCTTAGGCACTTCAGAAAGGGCTTTTTTCACTCTGCAATAACAAAACATTAAAAATAACACACAAAGTGGCAGGTGAAGTTAAAACTATTTTTAAAATTGGTATTACCCAGGGGAATAAGAAGGTTTCCCCCACCTCATAATGCAAGTGCGCCCCCTGTGGTCAGTCAGGCATCTGCATGACTCCAGAGTGTATTGAATGTGTCAGCTGTTGCAGACAGATCTATTTGATTAAGGCTAAATCCCTTCCCCTGTTTCCCTGCAGGAGCTGCACTTCTGCACACCTTTGAGCAGCAGTATGATGCAGGCAGGAGTCTGAGACGGGACACTGAGACAACACTACCAGAGCTCACTGAGCAGCACAGTATCAGACAGAAAGAAGAGCAACTCAGTGGAATGGAGTCTGTCCACATGGCAGAGTCAGAGACAGAGTGTGCTGCACCAGGACTCGACACCCTGGAGCCAGAATGTGTTACAGCACACAGCGGGGTCAGTGATGTACACCACATACACACATCACTGATTAAAATAGAAGCTGATCTGGACTCCACCCACACTGGGGATATTAAGACAGAGAGCCTAGAAAGTACAGAGCTGGGACATGTAACCCATCTGCATCCTGACAAAATCAAAACAGAGACTGATGATGGAGGATACCTTAAGGCAGAGCACATCAGTGACTTGCAGGATATTAAATGTGTTGATATGAAATCTGATAAAATGAAGTGTGAATGCAGTGAAAGTTTTGTGAGCGATGTCATGAATACTGTGATGAATTTGGATCACAAAGACCAGACTGAACCATGGAAATGTGCAGGAGAGCCAAACCCAAACCCAAACTGTAAAAATGAAGAAATTCACGATATGTCCAACCAATGTGGGGAATTAAAACATTACTGTATCCTAAATAATGAAGATAATCAGACCAGAATTGTCAAGAAAAGTACAAATGGGAGTAAAAACCAAAGCCCTTTGAATTTCTTTCAAAAGCAGACAGTTTGTAGAAATAAGTATGAAATGAACACAGGTGTAAAGTCGTACAAGTGTACAGATTGTGAAAAGTGTTTTAAGGACAAATCTGGTTTAAATATACACCTTAGAATTCATATGGGTGAAAAGCCCCACAATTGTACTCAGTGTGGAAAGTCTTTTTCTCAAGAATCTCAGTTAAATAGCCACCAGAGAATTCATACAGGTGAAAAGCCCCACAAATGCATTCAATGTGGGAAGTACTTTCCCACAATATCTTCTTTAAATCGCCACCAGAGAAGTCATACAGGTGAAAAGCCCTATAAATGTACTCGGTGTGGGAAGTGCTTTTCCACAATATCTAATTTAAATTACCACCAGATAATTCATACAGGTGAAAAGCCCTACAATTGTACGCAGTGTGGGAAGTGCTTTTCCCTAATATCTTATTTAAATGTCCACCAGACAATTCATACAGGTGCAAAGCCCTACAAATGTACTCAGTGTGAGAAGTGTTTTCATAGAAAATCTATATTAAATAGTCATCTGAGAATCCATATAGGTGAAAGGCCCTACAAATGTATATTGTGTGGCAAGTGCTTTTCCCGCATATCTCATTTAAATATCCACCAGAGCATTCATACAGGTGAAAAGCCCTATAAATGTTCTGATTGTGGTAAGGCCTTTTCCCAAATATCTAATTTAAAAACCCACCAGAGAATTCATACAGGTGAAAAGCCCTACAAATGTACTCAATGTGGTAAGTGTTTTTCCCGAGCAAATATTTTAAGTCGCCACAAGATGATTCATACAGGTGAAAAGCCTGGCAATTAGTGTACTCCGTGCAAGAGAGGTTTTAATATAAAAACTAAGTTCAATATCAGCATACAAGTAAATAGCCTAACAAATGTTGTTAGTGTGGGCAATGCTTTCTTTCAAAATCTACAGTAAACACCAGATTATTAATAAAAGTGAAAAGGTCTACACGTGTATGCGTACACTACACAGTGTGGTATGTGTGGGAAAGGTTTTTTCTTTTTTAACAAAATCTTATGTAAATAGCCAGCAGCATGTTTACACGGATGACGAGCCCTACCTTTGTATTTAGTGTGAAAAATTTTTAAAAATGAAATAGTTTCTACATGTTCATACAAGTAAAATGCCATGCAAGTGTCCACAGTGTGAGAAGAGTTTTAAAACAAAATCTCATTTAGACATCCACCTGAGAATTAATGCAGGTGAAAGGCCTGACAAATTCTGAATGAAAACTGCATATGCGGGTGTAATAATATCTGATTATTCAACTGGGGGCAGTAGCGCGCTTTACGTGCATCTATTTTAAGGCCTGTGTGAATATTCCATTCCTCATTGACTTGGGTTGAACCTGTATTTTAGGCTATTTTCATATGAACAATATTTATCCTATGATGGTTAAGTCCTAAGCCCAAGTATCAATTCGGACAGGTAATAATCATTTGGCCTATTCCTCCAGATTTTTGTGAGAGAGTTGAAGAAAGATTTTTGTTGGGATTTCCTTGCCAGAACCTAGCATTTGTGTATGGGTTTGATGGTGATGATGATGTAACCTAGCCACATAAGCTAGCTATGTGCATTTTAAAATTGTACTATGCGTGTAGTTTTCTCTAATTCTATTAATTGAAGAGAAAAGATGAGCACTCATCATGTAGGGTCCTGGCTGAAATTTTTGGTCCCGTTTCAATCCCCCGTTTTTAATTAGAATTAATACCAACAAAGTTAGGTGCCATGTAATTGTCCCACGCCCGATGAAATCGGAGGTGGCGACACTGCATCATTGGTTGGGTAAAGCGTTTACTATTTACGTGTCTTCTTTAGGAAATGTAATTTCCCTTGTAGTCAGAATTTTTTGATAATGAAATTGACACCAGTGTAATGTGTATGAAATAAATGATGTGAAAACTGTTTAGATACACTGTAGAAATAAACATGGTAATGTGTATTGTAAACTTGTATTCTGTAAATGAACTTGACAGTACTGACATTTTCAGTTTTTACTGCCAATGTAGAGGCTTTAATGTGTATATCAGATAAAGCTCATTATTAGACTTCAGACAGTATGTTTTATCTGAGATATCAGTTGAGGATATTTGTTTCACACTTTATTTTAAATTTTTGTATGTGATTTGTGTATGAAACGATTTTACAGTGTGGACATATCAAAACCTTTATGCCATGTAAAGTTCTGTATAAACTCATATGTCCTTCACTGTTGCATTGCATTCTCCTTCACTAAATGTAGTTTAATTTCTTTTGCACATTTCTCATAACACTAATTGTGCAAGAAATAAGCTTGACTCATATGGAGTGTGAATTGTTTTAATTTTAAATGTTTTCAATTTGTCTGAACATGTAAACTTTAAAAAATAACTTCACATATCTCAAATAAATTAAATGTTACAAATGTGCAAATTATGGTGGGCATGTACTTTTTTTCTTGATCTCATCTGATTAAATGACGACATGGGTGTATGTATGGTAGCATCTAAAACTCATCAGATTCTCTATCTTCTGATGAGTCCTTTTACTTTTCCACTCTCAGAAACAATTTTTTAAACATTTTTATTAACATTTACAAGAACATTATTAAAATTAATTGGTACTTGACACCATATTCAGTATCCTGATCATCGTCATCAACGACGACTATGATATTTGCATAATATATACATTATTAAACCTTTCTTTGACATTGTGGGAATTGATAAATCGTTTCTCTAACATTCTATGTATTGAAATGTCAGTCAACATATTAGGCAAGAATCTCCAAATTTAGCATGACTGTGTAGTCAAGCAACAAACAAATAAATGCGCTTTTATTTTGAAGGTTGGTCCAGACTGTACCGGAAGTTCGGTTGTTATTGGGGGGAGCTTCCATTGATTCGGGGCTGCTCTGTTGAACTCCCAAAACTGGGCGAAGTTTGGGAACATTCGTCGCCAAGAATTACATTCCATTGTGATAAACAAACTAATGAGTCAAAGCAATTGAGTCATCAACAAATAGGGGTACGTTCTTATTTTAAAATTTCTTCTACCTTCTCCCCATAACTTGATGCTTTAACTGTTCTGTTTGTTTTGTTAGCCAGCACGCTTCAAATAGTTTTACTTTCCATTCACTAATCTATTTAAGAAGTAATGTTATGTTTGTAATGTGGCAGTTGATTGTAGAATTTTTGCACGTAATTGTCAAATTAATTTTAGATTGTCGAATTACAACACAATTGTTGTTTGCAATTTGTGCACAGAAATTATGGGAAATGTAGTCTACAAATGGGGGGTTGGTACGCTCAACTATGAAAGGCAAAAGTCCGCAGACAATCCGCAGGACTGTCCTTCTGTGTACGTGTATGCTCCCTGTTTTAAACACTAGCAGCCTTGAGTCAGACAAAAAGGGAATACTGAAGAACGTTTTGGGAAAGCAACGTCAGTGGGAGAGGTATGGGGGGTGATTAAAAAGATGGCTTAAAAAGAGGAGATAGGAGAGAGTGGAGTTATACAGTACTTAAAAATGGGGAAGAAGTAGCAGTAACTAATAAAGAAAAGGGGGAGCTAATGGTAAGGACTTTTGTTAAAGTTCATAGCTCTAATAACTTGTCAGAGGAAGGTAAAAGCGGAAGAGAAAAGACTAGATCAGAGAACAACGAGGCTCTCACGAGAAAGGAGGACTGATGATGAGATGAATGTTTATCTTACTATGATAGTTGAAAAGGCAATGGTTACATCAGGAATGACTGCCCCAGGAAGTGATGAAAGATGTAATGTGATGCTGAAACATCGTACTGATGAGGGATTAAGAAAGCTGTTGGTTCTGTATAATAAGGTGTGGGAAGAGGGACAGATGAGGTATTAAGAAAGCTGTTGGTTCTGTATAATAAGGTGTGGGAAGAGGGACAGATGAAGGATTAAGAAAGCTGTTCTATATAATAAGGTGTGGGGAAGAGGGACAGATGAAGGATTAAGAAAGCTGTTCTATATAATAAGGTGTGGGAAGAGGGACAGATGAAGGATTAAGAAAGCTGTTGGTTCTGTATAATAAGATGTGGGAAGAGTGACAGATGAAGGATTAAGAAAGCTGTTGGTTCTGTATAATAAGGTGTGGGAAGAGGGACTGATGAGGGATTAAGAAAGCTGTTGGTTCTGTATAATAAGGTGTGGGGAAGAGGGAAGAATGCCAGTGAGGTGGAAGGAAGCAGTAATTGTACCAATAAAGAAACCAGGGAAGGATTCCAGTAATCCGACATATTATAGACCAATTGCATTAACCTCTCAAGGTTGGGTCGTTCCATATCAAATCACCCAGAGGGTCCCAGGTCACCCTCTGAGACTCCCCTTAAGGTGGTCCTATACCAAACTTATGGAGAAATCGCAAATATTAGGTCTGTATCTCTAATAGTTTTGAAACTACAGCCCTTTGAAATATTAATTAATTTTATGCATTTTGCCGAATGAGCCTTTCGGTCCAACTTCTGACATTCATAGCTCCTTTGATATGGAATGTACAGCTTTGAAACCGTGTTCCTAAGGCTAACATTTTCTGTAGAATTCAAAAATGTAATCAGATCAGTATCTTATGTACTTTTCCTCCTTCAAGGCTCTGAAAATGGCCGAAAATTCAAAACATAACAAAACGACACCCCCTTTGACAGCTTCTCATGCAAACAGTATGCTAGATAAAGTACTCAGTTTTTTTCCTGTCATTTAAGACATATTAGGCCTTGTGTATGCAGTAACCATATTTATTTCTGTCATAGGAGTGTCAGGATAATTTTTTGAATTGTGCTCGATTTTCAAATTTCCTCAAAATTGCCTATTTGCATGTCCTCATTTGACCATGTGGGCAGTTAACTATCATTCTCATATTTTTACCATGTATTCTTTTATATCTGAAGAAGATCTGACAAAAAATGTGGTGTTGCTGAGCTTCCTTCTGGAGTTATAATTTTTTTAAAGAATGAGTTGTCATGCTCTTGTTGCCATACAAATTCAACCAAAACACAAATATTACATAGTTCACAGTTTCAGAATTGCCACATAGATTTATTTCAATAAGAGCAACATACTACCCCTTCATAAATTAATTCAAAATAGTGAAAATAAACAATTTTTTTCAAGTTAGGCAATTTTATTGATTGTCAAAAACATGTCAAAGCATTATCACCAGTAATGGACAAAAAATCACAGAAAGAACGTTTTCTTTTCATAAACAATCATTGTAAAGGTTGTTTATGTCCAAATCACTGTGGAGGTCCAAGTGGAGGCTGGAGAAATGCCACTTTATGTACGTATAAAGCAGTTGATGGCCAACTATTGGATAAAGTTGAAGGGGCATGAGGACAACCATCCATCTCAGAGTTATTTTGGAGTGTTGAAAGAGAGAGAATATGGAGAGGAGTAGTTTTGGAAGGATTGGATTGCCCTTACAAAACTGGATAGTTTGCTACAAACTTGCAGCTAATTTGTAGCGCATTTGCCATGAACTAAATTGTTTACCACAAAATGTTGCCAGAGGTTTATCAGAGTTTGCCAGTAGTGGTGAACTAAAAACTTTTCCAGAAGTGAATGGCAGTTCCCACAAAGTTAATTGGCTTTGAAAATATGAGCTTGCTGTAAACCTGCGGCAACAATGCCAAAGGTTTGCAGCAAGTTTGCCAGAAAGCCTATATTTTTGTAAGGGTGGTGAATGTGTACTATATGTGTATGGAAAATAAATACCTGGAAAATGTAAAATAATATACCTGTGAGATTTATACCGAGTTTGAAACTGCTTCGCTGGTCTTCTACACTACATTGGTTCGGTGGAGGGAGGGAGGAACGAAAGATTGGTTTCCGGGGCACGGAGTAGAGGAGTGGTAGTGGAGGAGGAAAGGTTGCATTTTTCGACTATTTCATATTCTTCACTCCCCACCTCCCTTCCTCCACTCCCCCATTACCACTCCTCTCCTCCCCGGAAATATGCAAAACTGCCTGAATGTTTTGAGTACAAGTATTTGCATGTACAGTATATAATGTACCTGAAATTGCTGTTTTTGTCGAGACAATTAATTTGTAACCATTTATACGTAATTAAGATGTAATCAGCAACATTAGATTAAAACACAAAGATCCGTTTCCGGGGCACGGAGTAGAGGAGGTGGTAGTGGAGGAAGGGAGGGTGCATTTTTCGACTATTGGGACGCACCCAGGGTTAGGGAATAGGATTAAAATGTATAATTGGAATTACATGAACTACACACTCTCGTACAGTAGGTGGTGCTGTACACCTTAACGTTGGTCGTAATCCAGTTTGAAGCATTTAATAAATATCCCAACCCACACTCCAGTTCAGAAGGTGGCGGTATTGCACCATAAATCTATTTCAAACCGCCATAAAACTCAAGAAGAAGACGAGAACTCGGGGTGCATCCCTATAGTTGAAAAATGCAACCATTCCTCCTCCACTACCACTCCTCTACTCCATGCCCCGGAAATGGATCTTTGTGTTGTAATCTAATGTTGCTGATTACATCTTAATTACGTATAAATGGTTACATATTAATTAATGTCTCGACGCAAACCACAATGCCATGTACATTGTATATTGTACATGTAAATACTTGTACTGAAAACGTTGAGGCTGTTATGCATATTTCCGGGTAGGAGAGGAGTGGTAGTGGGGGTGGGGAGGTGGGGAGTGAAGAATATTGGGACGCACCCCTATTTTGTATTAAATCTTTCATGTGCTACTCAGGCTACATGATAGGGGATTGGATGTCTCCTTCCTTTGGGTTCCTGCTCATGTAGGGGTGGAAGGAAATGAGACAGTAGATATATTGGCAAAGCAATCATTAAAACTATAGTTAATTGACATACTAATACCACTAAGTAAAGCAAAGGTTAAAATGATCATAAAAGATTATATGCGTAAAACTTGGCAGGAAAACTGGGATCTAATAGACACAGGAACACATCTTCACAGTATTGGCGTAGGAGGAATGTGGGGCAGGAGGCCAAGGGAAGAGAAAGTTATTGCCCGTTTGAGAATAGGTCATACAGGTCTAAATCAAACACTCCATAGAATAGACAAGCATCATACCAGATTATGTACACACTGTAATAAACCTGAAACAATCAAACATGTACTGATAGATTGTAATAGATTGCAAGGTATGAGGAAGAAAGAAGGGAATCAATATCAGCACTAAAAGATGAAAAACTCAAATCTCATTGGGAAATCTGCTAGGAAAGACATGGAAAGTACACAATCATCTAATTAACTACTTAAGAGTGACATGAATAATAGAGAGAATTTAGTTTAGATTGGGTTAGTTTTGATTTTGTTTTGTTTTGTTTTCTGCCAATTTACTGTTCCACACTCCAGTCCAGTTGGTGGCGGTAATGCACCTTTAAGCTGCACTCCCAACTGCCATTAAAACCCAAAGAAGAAGAAGACCGAGAACTCACAGACACAACACAACGGGGTAGAAGAATACATTTTGGGAACATTCGCCGGCAAAAATTACATTAACATCGTGATTAACAAATGAATGAGTTTAGGTAATTGCATCATCAGCGAAAACGGGTAGGCCTGCGTAATCATGATGCTTTAATAGTTCTGTTAGCCAACACGCTTCAAATCGATTTAACGTTACTTTCCATTCATTCACTCACTCACTCATGTATATTGGCCTGCTATCTGTTTGTAATGTAGCATGTAGTATTGTAGAATTAATTTTGAAA